>PYHX02000495.1:29217696-29530385 GCA_004302925.2 Cochliomyia hominivorax
TTTTAAATTGTATAGATCTTAAGAAATTGTTAGTATTATATCGAATATTTAAGACTTATAGAAACAGAAAACATTATACCAAATTTAGAGAGGATCGGAATATAATTTGCTATAGTCCACATAAAACATCATCTTCCAAAAATCATTCAAAATTGAAAAAAATATTATTTTCCTTAAACGAATTAAATAAAAAAATTAGTTTAATTTAACATACAGTCCATAAAATGACCGTAATTTCCATACAGATACACTTGCGAAATTCACTTTAAAATGAAAAAAAAACATCAAAACATGTAAGTATAATATTGCGCATATTTAGGACACAAATTTGTAAGAATCCTTCCAAAATTTCCAAAAGTTCTCTTATAATCTCCATCTAAGAAAATCACCACAAATCGCATAATTCTCTCATATATGTCTCATATAGACACAAAACATAAAATCAAATCTTTCATAGGATTTTCATATTTCATTGTGATGAAGGGTATAACGTAGTCTGTTTTAACCGATTTTGTTTGAGTTTACCAGCACACAGTGGTGCCAAGTTTCTTTTTCTTTGGGAAATAATTCTGCAACCTTTAAAGTCATCTTAATAACATTTTGATGTACAGACCACGTAGCTTGCCCTCTCTTTTGTGATATAGATATTGGAGACTAGGACCATAACAAAGCTACCTGTTGATATTTGTTTTTCAACTTAATTCAAATTTCTTTATTAATTTTAGCGTTTTAATTCCAGATAAGTAAATTTTAATTCTATTGCTATAATGCAGTTTTATATATACTGTTTCATAGAACATTGCCCTCTATGTGTGATGGATCTTGATAAAATTTAGCAGGTGTCATTATTTGGCTGGGGTATTATGTGTTTGTGCAAATGTTTGTAACGTACAGAAAAATACCACTTTTAAGTATACCGTTTTCACTTTCTGAGTCGATTAAAGCATTTCCGTCCAGTTGGATGTCCATGAAAACTTGTTTGCAAAGTCCAGGTCGCAGTTTTGAGGATATCTTTATGATATTTGGTACCTAGTATAATTTTCGACCCAAAGACGATTCCTATTAATATTGGTTAACAAAAGTTACCTGGAATCCCCTGGAATAAAGTTCTTTGTCCATAAAATTCTTAAATATGAAATGATTTTTACAAAATTTTGAAGAGATAACAGCTTATAAAATTCTAAATGATGTGGTAAATTATACAAGGCTTGGTCCATTATATCTCAAGGCTTGGTCCCATACAACCACTCTTCCAAATATCACTTTAAAATGGTTAAATATCGCATATATAGGGGTATTGTAAAAATAATTGGTAATATCAATACAAGCAAAAACATATGAGTGAAATTATACGAGGGTCGGTCCATAATTGTTTCTAGAGGGTCAAGGATCCTGTAGAAAATAATTCCTTTTAAAACGGAAATGTTACTATGATAATAAACTGCAGACTTAAGTATAATTTAGAAAAGAAAATTATACGAGGGTCGTTCAAAAATTTTTAATATCAGCCATTTGCAACCAATAATGTGGTGTAGGTTGTTGCATAGTCGGACTTAACCGATCATAACTATTTATTTTTTGTATTTTTTAACTGGAAGAATTACTTGGATATTTTTGCAAGCGATCAGTTTCGAACCAGGGATCCTTGAAATACTTGTATTGTAGACCCCTTTATCTGATATGAGATTCAAATATGTAAATCTGTACATTTTTAGATTTTACTCTAAAAAGGTGGCAACATTTATTCACTAATATTATCTGTTTGTTTTGAATTTTTCATGATTTTAACGAAAATGTGTGTAAGATAAATCCAGATAAATTTGGGACATTTGTTGATTTTCCAAAATTTTTAAATTTAGAAAGAAAATCTAAATTTAAAAATTTGTGTAAGAAATCCCAAATTAAGCTTCTTATTGGAAATATTAGTTAAAATTTAAATTTCAAAATTTAACGGTACAAAAATTTACTAGTTTTTGTTCCAAAAACAATCTTTCTAAACCACTGTGCAGCATTTAATATTATTAAATAATTGTTATTATTTCATAATGTATTTAATTTTGTTTCAACAATTATTTGCGACAAAAAAAATTATGTCCCAAAAAAAAATACTAAAATTGCGATAATAATCTGTAAAGTTTCTTATGGGAAATGAGAAACAAATAACAACAACTAAACAAGTTCTTTTGTTTCTTTTTTGTCTTAAATTAAGTGAATAATATTTTTTTCTTTTATCTAAATTTTTAATAATTTTATTTAGAATGTTGTTTTATGACTTTTATTGTTGTTGTTATTTAAAAAACGTTTAAGTAATAATAAAGTTAACAATTTTTCTGTCATGATTTTGCTTTTGTTTTGTAATTTTTTTTTCACAAACTTTTAGATTTTTTAAGATTAAATCCCAAAACAATTAGTTCCTGTGATTAATGATTTATAATACTAAAATAAATTAATGTATTTAATCAAAAGACAAAAAGAAATAGTTTTATTTTTATTATTGTATTTGACAGATTCATTAACAAGATTCAAGAAATGTAAAAGATTTTATAGGTGAAGATTATTTTTTGAAAGGGAGATTTTTGTAAAGTGGAGATTTAAAGAAAAATTGTAATAATTAAATGACATCATTACACTTCTCTAATTTGTAACATCTGTCTGTGTATGTGGTTGGTTGGCTTATTTTCTTGTTGAGAGGCAACTATTTAACCAGGGAGGTGGTCGATAACTCTCTAAATTTGGTCACTATACCGTTCTGGGTTGAGGCAAAAAAATCAATAGAAATTAAAAAAAATATTTTCCTTCACTTTCAGAGATCTTTAAGACGAAATGATTTTTATTTGCAAATTTTTGGTCAGTAAGATGGATGGGGTATTATGCGTTTTTTGTAACGCGCAGAAAAAATATAATTACCCCCACTTTTAAGTAAACCGTTAGACTCAAATCACTTTCTAAGTTCATTTAAGTATGTCCATCTAACTGGTCGGCTCTCTGCCCATGTAAATCTTCTGAAAAATATAGAGTTCGCAATTTTAGAGATAAATTTGGCATTTCTCACTTTGGTGATGATTTCACGTAGCCCCTAGAGTTTTTTTCCTTCCAAATAAAGAAAAATCGATGTGCTAAATTATACAACGTCTGTCCATAATATCTTCTAGCTTCCACATAGCCCCTCAGAAAAGCATTAATTTCAAATAAATGTTAGTATCATATTGATGTACTTCACACTTTAGCTTTAATGAAAAAAGCAAATTTTACGAGGGTCTTTCAGACATATTTCGTAACAGTCATTTACAACCATAAATGAAGTGTTAAGTTGTTTTTATATTTGTAGGTACAATAGAAGTCTTCAGCTTTTTTAAAAATATGTGCCATATTTCCTATAAAATTCTAAAATTCTTCCTATAACAATCATAAAATAATATAAATGTTATAAATTTATTTTAATCTTAAATTCAAATTTCATTTATTTTTTTGGTTTAAAATTTCCAAATTTTTGTCTTGTTTTTAATGAAATTTTAATGGGAAAAGTTCTATGCAAATTTTGTTAATTATTATTTTCTTGTTAAACTTTCAAATTTCCGAAATGGAATCTTAAAAGACTATTTTATGCCGGACACTCTTTATAATGATCGGGTAATCATTTTCTTATGGAAAAGTGAGAATTTTTAAATTCCCTAATTTATGGACATGATAATATCGTTATTTCTTTCATTATTATTTATTTTAAAAAAAATAATTTTATTTATTGAAAATCTGCAAAAAAAAACGATATTTATTATACATTTTTGACGTCGAATGACACTTTCCTAAATTTTTTTCTTTAAAAGTTGTGAATTTTAAAGTTCCATCGCTTAAAAAGATACCATAGAAGTTTATAACTTGATTCAAAATCCAACTCTAACTAGGCTGCTTCAATTCAAGATATCAAGATATCTCTAACGATTCAAAAGGTACAAATTTATTAAAAAAATTGATTTATTTTTAATAAGCATCCGTATGATTATCCCCCAGGATTGGATTTTTAGCTCATAAAAGTTTTAAATAAAAATTATTTTGTTTATTTTGGAAACAATAATTAAAAAAATAATTAATTGTAGTTATAGCCAGATATCTGAAACCATTTCAATACTTAAATTTATTTTTTTTATATTTTCTTTTTGTAACGGAAATATGTTTATGTAGTTAAATGATTTAAATTTCAAAACATAACTGCTGCAATTTTTTCCTCTTTAATTTTTTTGTTCTTTCAGAAAGTAAAATTCATTGTGACTCTTGTTCTAGACGGAAAACCACATTATCATATTCATATTTCAACCTAAAAAATATACAAAAAACTTTCTTTTCAAAAATCTAAACGTTAATAATATTTCCATTAACACCAAAAAAGAGGAAAAGAAAAAATTAAAATAAAATAAAAAAGTAAACCAATAGAACAAAAAGAATAAAAGCAACTAAATTAATGTAAAACGGTCATAATGAAAACTGACATACAAAAATTTGCAACAAACGCGTCATCATCATTAATATGACAACTGCAAAAATAAAGAAAACAAATCAAAAAAAGAAGAAAAGAACTAACACAAATGCATCATTATGTTCGAGTGTCATATTTCACAGTTACTTCAGACATTTGAAAAATGTAATTTGAAAACAAAAAACAAACTGAAAATTACAGAGAACTAAATAAATTTATAAAAAAATAATAATAAATAAAAAACAACCCACAAATTCACATTGAAATTATTTAATTACAACCTGAGAACATGCATCATAAACCAAACAGACACATAAAAGGACGGACGGAAAGTTATAGAGATACTGTAATACATAACACATTTACAGTGACAGTCACATGTTAAAACAAGTAAGAATGCTATATTCGGCTATGCCGAATCTTAAATACCCTCCACCACAAATTCGTGTAAAGTTAATACGTTAGGTTCCATAGACACACATATACTCACAAATGTATATAACACAGAAATACTTAATTAGTCATAAAATTAGTTACAATTTAAGCTATAAAATTTTTCTACTAACTGCCTTTTTTCTACCAATTTTCATTGAGCTCTGTTAATTTTTGCGGATGTGAGCAGACAAAGAGATTGACGAAAATCGATTGAGATTTTGACTTGATGCAAGAATATATACATTATGGGGTCTGAAATAATTCATTCTTAGCGTTACACACAGAATGACAAAGTTAATATTCTCTCTCTACCACTTGTACTGTGGAGCGTATAAAAACAAAAAATATGCTTGTTATAAGCTCAAAACTATTTTCCGGGAAGGGGTCTTATATGTAGCTCCCATATAAGACCCCTTCCCGCAGTTTGGACCAAGATTGTTCATATTTATAATATACTTTGATTATAATTAGAAAAATCATTGTGCTAAATTTTAATGGAATTGATCTTTATTTAAATGTTTTATAAACTCTAATCCGTTTTCCGGAAAATCCCGTTATAAGGGAGCTATAGGAAAATTTGGACCGATACAGGGCAAATTAATATAATATCTTCAGAACAGTTAGCAAAATAATTGTGTCGACTTTCAGTAGAATTGGTCTTTTTACTCGAGAAGGGGCGTTATAATGGAGCTATATCATAATATGGACCCATTTTAATAAAGTTTACAACATATATTTAAAATAGCTAGAAATTAGTTGTGCCAAATTTCAATAGAATTGGTTCAAATTTAAGAGTTTTATGAGCTATAAATCATATTCCGGGAAGGGGCCTTATATGGGAGCTATATCAAAATATGGACCCATGTAAATAAAATTTATAGTATATATTTAAAATAGTTAAACAATTATTTGTGCCAAATTTCAATAGAATTGGTTCCAATTTAAGAGTTTTATGAGCTATAAATCATATTCCGGGAAATGGCGTTATATGGGAGCTATATCAAAATATGGACCAATGTTAATAAAATTTATAACATATATTAAGAATGGTTTAAAAATTAGTTGTGACAAATTTCAGTAAATTATCTTAAAAATTGCGGTCCATATGACACAAAGAGTTTGGGGTGTATCAAAATTTTGCATATTATAGCCTATAACTTTTTTCCGGTTAATCAGATTTTGATAATTTTTGGCACGATGATGAAGCACGTGTAATTGTATGCTAAAATTAATTTTTTGTTTTAGTCCAATTACATTTTTAGAAGAAATTATAAGAGTTCATTTTTGAAATTTTGAGGTTGTTTCAGATATCGGTCTATAACTTCCTTGCTTATAAACCGATATAGCTGGTTTTAAATAGCAAACTGCTTAGGACAATAACAAATAATGTGGCCAAGTTTTATTGAATTCGGTCAATTATTCTAGGCGTGAGAATGTTTCCAACAGACAGACAGACGGACAGACGGACAGACGGACATAGTTAAATCGACTCAGTTTTTGATTTGATGCAATAATATATATACATTGTTGGGTCTGAGATGATTCCTTCTTGGCGTTACATACAGAATGACAAACTTAATATACCCTCACCACTTGTGGTGGTGGAGGGTATAAAAAAATAAGATAAAAGAAAATGGTTGTCAAAAGAAGTTGTAATTACTCTTTTAAGAAAATAACAATTAATGTGATGGAAAAAGAACAATAACGTCATAAATATATAAGTATTAGGATTTGAAAATTGAAAAAAAACCTATTTTAATGATTGAATTATTGACAATATCAAGATAAAAGCTTTATTTATAGTTCTCAGATTTTGGTAATAATTAATCCCCTAAAAGAAGGAGATATGTACATATTTCTGATGTCTCACATTTTTATTGTCACCATCACAAGTGATAAATGTCATTCTGTATGTACCGTAAAGAAGGAAAATATATCGTACATTTGCAGCAAAATGGTCATAACTCAAAAATCACTTTTTCAGGAATTGCATTTGAAAGAAATATTTTTCTTGGCTTTTAAATCGCTTAAAAGAACATCATAAAGAAAACTATATAAAAACCGATACGCACCAAGAATAACGCTTTATTACCCAGATATAATTAATAAATTGTATAATTGATATGATACATTTTAAATCGTTTCTGGTATATGATTGTCTAGTTAATAAGACCACTTATTCGCAATACAATATTGGCGTATTGGTGTATTTAAAATTTTTTAATTTTTTAAGTTATGGCGATATTGCAGCAAATGTTCCACAAAATCAAATTCTAAGACGATTAAACTTCGTCTCATGTTTAGTGTAAGTGTTCGCTCGATTATTTGTTGTTAACCCCAACAATTTCCTATTTAAAATTAGCATAACGGTTCAATTATAACAAACTTATAGACCGATATCTTAAAAAGCCTCATAATTTTGAGAAAAAATTTTTAGAATTTATTAATAGAAAATATTTGGTGTTAAACGAAAAGTCATAATTAACATTATATAAAGATCAGTTGTATATTTTATCATCATAATAGAATCATTAAAATCTGTTTAGTAGATTACAAGTTATAGGCAAAAATGTGGGAAATTTTGATATCCTTAATTTGAAGTATAATTTTAAATATTTCTGAATCGGGAAAGCTAAAGAAAATTTCAATCGTTGTAGGACATTATTTAAACTAACTCATATATGAACCCTCTTCTCGGAGTAGGGTTAAAAATATATAAAACAATTAAAAATGGACTTATATGAAGCTTTTACAGAATAGAGTTTTATGTTTAAGAAGCCCTTATTTATGAATCTGCTATGTTGAAAGTCGGCACAATAACGTTAAATCTATATAATTTTTATTTCAGAAATATCGGTACACATTAGCACATATATAAGGCTTCTAACCCTATATTAAAGTATTTTAATAAAATTCGATAATAATTTGGATTTACATGAATATGTGAAGTTAACTTCACATACACAAGTCCACATTCACTACAGCGCTTAGATAAAAGACTTCAATATCGAAAAAGAGTTTTAAGCTTAAAAACTCTTTAATTTCATGTTTGTAGTTGACCCTAATAAAATATATTTCTTCATAAATATCGGTCCAAATTTGGCAACATGAAATCCATTCCGGAAATTAATTTTAACTTAACAAAATTTTTAAATGTTACGAAATTTGAAGAATATTTGTCACTAACAATTACAATTACTTATTTAGCATTAAAAATTCATAGAAGGACTTTAAAGGAGTGAGATCGAAAAAAAATAATAATAAAAATATTTTTATAGTAATGAAATTTTGAACCTTTTTTTTGCTTTCTAGTACGAATTATAGATAAACGAAACGTATATTCTGACACATTTTTCGCAACTTCCTGTTTAAAAATTTTATATTGCTAATGCTCCAGGAATAAGTTAGGACCTAAAGGCATTCAAAATCTTCCAAAGAGGAATGTTGTTTACAAAAAAGGCTGCTTCCATTCATAAGACTTCATATTGTGTCCACTTATTTTTTTTCCTGTCTTGAAAACCCTTGAGTGGTACAAAAGTAATAATGTGGAATTTTACCAAGAGAGACAAATCCTGTCATAGCTAAGAATATTGAGCATGTTAAGAATTTTTCGATCTCACTTCTTAAACACTATGGACCCAGTATGTAAAAGAACTGAAGTGATAATGTCAATATAAATATAAAAATAGATAAACAAACATCTTTTCATTTTATATTAAAACAAAATAAAACTGAAAACTTTACGTAACAATTTTTCATTACATTTTAATTGTTTTCTTGAGGTTTTCCTACAACAATTGTTTTTGTTTTTGTTTTTCTTCACCTTTTTTCAATGAATTTCCATTAGAAAACCCTTAAAGCTTTCAATAAGTCTGTTTTTAAACTTGACGTGTGAAATAACTGATTGCTGATTTATTATACGAAAAAAAGTATGTGTTTGTGCATGGATGTATGTCGGTGTTCACATTAAGTTAGTTAAGCTTATTTGCTCAAGCATGCGTGAAGTTTGCATGCAATAACATTTCAAAAAGTACGTGAACGTGCATGTAGTTTTATGTAAAAAATATATAATTTATTTTTCAAATTTAAAATCATTTTTTTTTTTTTCAAAAATAAATTTAAAGATTTTAATTTAATTTTTGAATGGTTTTATTTGATTGATTTTTATTATTTTTGGAAAAATAAAATTGATGATGTAAACAATTAAAGTTTGTTGCTTAAATCTTTTGTTTAACCACAATAAAGTTTTTGAAAAAAAAAAACGAGATACCACAAAACAATTGTTGCAGTCATACATTTATTATGGGTAATTTTTTAAGAAGTTTTAATTAAATTTTATAAAAAAAAATAATTTTAAATTCATAATTTTTAATATTAACATTTTTGAAAGTAAATTTTAATTAATGTTTTTTCGAAGAAGATTTTTTTTTATTTCTTAACAAACTATTTGGTAAACAAAAATATTTTGGGGTAATTAATTTGTGTATTTAAACAAGTATTGATGAAATATTTGTTTACTAATTATTTGATTAAAGGAGTGTTTTAAGAATTTTCGTTGTCTATAGATTAAACAGGTTTTTGAATTTGATTAATTGTTGGGGATCAAAACGATGTCAAATATCAGTAATTAATTTTGAAAAATTTAAAAATGTGTGATGAAAGTTATAAGACTTGAAAATAACTTCTTAAATAAGAATCACGCACACAAAAAAGGTGATACGGTATGATTCGTATGCAGTCATCTCAAGAAATCTTTTAGGGTTCAGATTTGATCCCTTATTGGGAAATATATGAACAGTTCATTCGGGTTATGTTACTTTAACATCTCATAGTCTTAACTCAGAGAGCATGACTTAAATGAACTACTTTTTGAAACCGTTTGTTGGAAATCTGCCAATAATAAAGATATCTATTTGAAATTATTATTGATTTATTTAAAGAAAAGAATTTTCTTAACTCGCAAAATTGTGAAGAAAAATATAGTTTTTTTTTGGATTTAAGTCTATTCGGTCCACATTAATTGATCTTAGTTTTAAAAACTACATTCTGTTTAAAGTTTCAGGCTTTGGAATTTTGAACATGTATCTTTAATTCTAAATTTTGAGAAAAAAATTAGAAATTTCTAGGGGGTCTGGACTTTTTCCTATAGAAGTTTTGAATACAAAATTTTGATTGCTTTTGATTTCATGAAGATCAATATCAATACATAAATGAAACTAACACAAGATCTTACGAAATTTTGATCGTTGAAAATATAAAGACAAATTACTTGATGAATAAAAGAGACCAATAAACATGAGGAGAGTTAAAGTTCATTTAAATCCAAAAGTTGCATAATCGAGCCCTGATTTTTTTCTTATTATTAAGAATGTAAGAAAGATCGATTTTGCAAAATTAAACTTTTTGTTTAAAATATATATTTTCCCGTTATTTTTTAAAAGGTTCATAAGACCTCAACAAAGACTCGCTTCGATGTTTTATGTCTCAGCTTTGTTTCAGTTTCTGCGTAGCTAAGTTCAAGAATAATGCACTTTCATGCCTACATTGTCTAGAATAATGCCCTCTATATGTGAGGCGATCTCTGCTAAATTTTTATTTCCTCTATTAGTTCTACGCATTTATCCGAAGCGACATTTATAATGTTTAAAGAATAATATTGACAATTTTTGACTGCAAACAGATTCGAAATATCATAGAATCTCACAAATTGAAACTCTCTCAAATTCGGACTGTCCAAGAATTAGAAACATCCATTTCAATACATTTAACGATCTAAACTAAGAATTCTTGGTTCTAATTTCTGGATATTTTTTATTCATTTAAATCATAAAATGAATTTTGCTCTGTGATAAAATATTGAAAAATTGAGGTACCGAATGAAACTTGGTGTTTAAGTTTTCCTCACATTTATATAAGTGATTTTTTTATATTACGTGGGTCATGGTGTATGGTTGTCGTCATAGTCATATGGGGGGTGGGAATTGAAGATTTGGCACAGTCGGATAAATCATTCTTACTTGTTTTAAATTATGAAAAAATATGATGTACAGAAATATCGATTCAAATTCGGAATTTGATAAAGATCAATTGTTTGAACTATATATCGTACTCGGTGACCACACTTAAAGATTTTGATTAGTTAAAGGAATTTCAATTAAAGTCAATAATCTCGAAATTCACTTAAAATCACTAATAAAAACTAAACATAAATTTTTTTATATTCAAGTCATAAAAATTCCTTAAAAACATCAATAAAACTGACTAATGACCTGTAATTCATCAAAAATATTTATGTAAATTTAGTCTTCTTTTTAAAATAACTAAAATCAAAACTAAACTAAAATCGTCATGACATTTCAAATTGTTTGAAGACAAATTGAAATATTTATGGTTTTTCATTCATTTGGTTTTCATTCATACAATAACAAATTTGTTACAACAAATAAATAGTTTTTTGTTGTTGTAACTAAAAGAAAAAATATCTTAAAACTAGTTTAACAAGTGAAAGTATCTTCCATTAAGATTAAAACAAGACAAATGACCAATTCCTACTCATAAAAAAATGAGAAAAATTCCAAAAACGACTTAAATTGAAACTTACAAAACTAAACAATTTCAATGGTTCAATGAATTGCAATTTACAAAAAAATGGAAGTAATTTTTAAGTTTTGCAGGAAGAAATATGAAAATGAAATAAAAAAAATATGAAAAAGCAAAAAAAAAAAAAAAAAACTGCAATTTAGCAGCAAATTGTTTTGAACGCTAATTTTAATTTACTTATGCTTTTTGTTTTTGTTGTTGTTTCAATATTTTTGTTTAGTAATTTTTGCGATTACTAAAGATTTGATTTTTGTTGTTGTTGTTGTTGTTGTTTTTGCTATTTGTAATTGTTATTGGCTCTGCAATATTGAGGTTTGCAATTGTTTAGCAAAAAAAACATTTTTTTCAGCTTTAATTTTTTTTCAATTTGAATTTTATTTACTTATTATTTTTTATACCCTACACTACCACAAGTGGAGAAGAGGGTATATTTACTTTATCACTCCGTGATCCATCCATCTGTCTGCCTGTCTGCTGTCTGTCGGTATGTCTTTTGTTGGCACGTTTACATCCGCAACAAATAAAAGGTCGGTCAAACCCAACTATTGTTGCTTGAAAATGACAGCTACGAAAAATTTATGAATGACCCTCGTATAATTTAAGTGTGAAATACATTAATATGATACTAACATTTCTATAAAATTTATGCGTTTTAAAATGAATTGTAGATTGTATTCATCTTAATTTGACCAGTTGTTATTAAAATACCAACGTTAATGAGAGATTAAGTCCTTTCAAGTGATATTTGAAGAGGGTTTGTTTAGGACCTATGAGAAGTAATGAAAGTAATTTAATTTTATGACCTTAAAATCCGATTAAGGAGCACATTTATATGGGAGCAATAGGCATTGTCCTTGAGCCATAAAATAAAGCGAAGCAATTGCGACCTGTACACAACGCTTTTAAATAACGTTTATATGGTTGGCCAATCGGACAGACAGATGGAAGGAACATCATTAAATCGACTCAGAAGTGATTCCGTATACTTAAAAGTGGCGTTACACTAATTTGTCTGTGTTTTACAAATGCATAATACCCCAACCACCTACCGTGAATGATGTAGCTCAATGAAATTTGGCCTGAAGATTCCTAATTAAAATCAGGAAAATCGGTTTATTATAAAAAAGATATAGACCGATATCTGAGGCAACCTATAATTTCAGGCAAAGAACTTTCATAGAATTGTCAAATTAGAATGAAATTTTGTCATAATATTAAGTTGTATACGCTTCATCATCCTTCCAAAAATTCTCAAAATCGGTTCAGTATATAAAAAAGTTATACGCAAAAATATAACTAGTTTTATGATTCATTAAGTGTTCCCGTATTCCATACTGGAACGTATTCCATACTGTGTGACTGTATATGTCGAAAATATATTATTTTTACTTCAGACGAATACGTGGTAAAGGGTATTGAAGAGTCGGCATAGCCGAATATATCATTCTTACTTTTTTTGTTTTATTTTTTGTTGTATTTTATTTGTATTATTTTTGCTATAAAATGTAATAATTAGACTACTGTTCGATAGTTTAAATGTAAATGGATTTTTTTTGTAAAATTATTTAGTCTGGCAAAATGGCAACTTAAACGATGATGAAATAAAGTGTGGGTCTCTTAAGTGAAAAATAACCAAATTTATCAAAGAGAATTTTTGTTGATTCAAATTTAAAAATATGTTTTGATGAAATATTGGTTCTTTATGTTGTCCGGCTTAGAAGTCGTCAGTTTAATTAATAAAAATTTATTTATTAAATAATTTATAAAAGTAAAGCACATATACTGATGCACATTACTATAAATGCATTTCATTTCTTTCTATATTCTCATAGGTGGTTGGGATATTATGCGTTTGTGCAAAAATTGTTACGACAGAAAAAATTGTGACTTTTAAAACTGGTTATGATTTAATACAAATTTCTATATTCTAAACGATGTGCTTAATTATACGAGGATCATTTTTTTATAGGTCTCAAACAACCCCTCTTCTAAATATCATTTAAAGAGTTAAAATCTCACGTTGGTATTGGTATATGAATTAGTCAAATCAAGACAAATAAAAGCAAAAATCGATATGAGAAAATTTGCGAGGGTCGGTCATTAATTCTGGCAGCTCCCTACTAAACCCACAGGAATGTTAGTACAATAAAAATGTACAACATTTTTAAATATAAATAAAAAAATCCTTTATACGAGGGTGTTTCATTAATTTTTGATAACCACCACTTATAATCTACAATATGGTATACGGTATTAAATAGTCGAGCTTGACCTGATGTGACTAAATTTGGAAGGTTGACGATTACGTTCCTGATTAAATATAAACTTGTACGCCTCCAAATCAGCTCGGAAATTCAAGCAGCAGATTTTTTTGAAAAATTAATTTTGAAACAGCAATGAGTTCGCCGATTATAATTCTAATTTTTTTTATTTACAAAACTAAAAATTAAGAAAAAAATTTATTGCACAATAAAAATTTAATTTTATTGCTAAAAAATACATAATTATTTAAATATTTCATTAATTGACTTAAAATCAATACGCAAATGAAAACAAAACTAATTATTTTTCGATTTTAATTACATCTTAACGCAATAAAAATCACAAAACAAAAGATTTAAGCAACAAACTTTTTCACAAATCAAAAAACGAAAAACATCCATAAAAACATGTAAATAATTATGAAAGTAAAAGTCTTTTCATCTTAATTTTAATTATTAAAAAAATATTTGAATTTCCACATTTTGAAAATATTTAACGGTTTTTTATGTCATCACAAGCAACAACAACTCAATTTGTTGAATTTTACATTTCATTGTTTTACAGTTTTCCATTTAACCTCTAATTTGTGTTATTTACAACAAAAACCTAAACTTAACTCTTAATTGTCACTTTTTAACGTTGAAATGAATTTTTCACCTTTCACTCTTTTTTTTTTATACAAAAAGGTGCTGTTTTTTTGTAAGATCTTTTTATGATATTTTTTTTTCTTCTTAGGAAACATTCATAACAGAGATTTTATGGTTTTAATTAAAACCTTTAAACTCATTGTTATGGCTGTTAACTTGGTTTACAGTCTGTCATAATCGTTTTAAATGTAATAAACAATGTTTTTGTTTCGACTTACATACATATATCCATGACTTTGTAATTTCATTTCATTTCATTTCATTTAATGTGTGTGTGTGTTTGTAATTTAATGTATATAATCATGTAATTTACGTTTAGTTGTTTCATTCATTTAATGCGTCTGGTCTTTATGAACCAAACAGTAACCCAGCCAACACGGTTTATTAGTTTTAATTTTAATTATCTGAATGCCACAATTTGTAATTCGATGAAAACTGATTTTCTGACTTCTAGAAAAAAATACATATAAAATGTAAAATATGTTTTTGTTGTTTGCATCATATTTTACAAATATTTATCTAAACATGTAAGTTAATTACATATATATGTGTGTGTGTACGTGTATTTTAAATTTAATGTTTATTTTTATTTTTTTCCAATAAAGTTGAATGTAGTTGACCTTGTCTCTCTTTTTTTTCTTCTTATTTTTCATTGTGTTTTAGTTATTTCTTCTCTTTTTTATTGTAACATAATCGCATGCTGAGATTCCACATATTTGCCAGGCATTCGGTTAAAAATAAGAAAAAATATGTAAAGCAAAAATTTCATTAAATAACATTCATTACGTTTAAAGATAAATTTAAGTGTTCTAACGCAATTAGTTCTTTAAATATGGTCATTTTTACAATTCTTAGACAAATTTTGAAATTTATTGTTAATTATGACAATTTTTAATATTAGAAATTTATTGATTGACCGCTACAATAAATTCAATAATAAAATGCCTTTATTTGGGCATCATTTTTCTCCTTAAATCAAAATCTAAGTCGATTTAGCTATGTCCGTCTGTCTGTTGTTGGCACGGTTACATCCACATTAATTGACAGAGCTCAATGAAATTTGTCCTGAGTGTTTCTTGTAGTTCTGAGAAATTTTTTATTTAAAACCAACAAAATTGGTTCAGATATTAAGAGATATATACCGATATCTGAGACATATCAAAGAATTTTTATAAAATTATCTATTTTATATCAACAAATTAGAATAAAATATGCAATAATCTCTTGTTTGTCTGTCTGTTTGTTTGTTTGGGACTACCGGACCGATTTTGAAATTTTCACAGAATGATCTCTATGCATTCGAAAGTAACATTTCGAAAGAACTAGGGAGAGAGGTACCCCCATGCAAAGCAAAAATTGATTATCAAATATCAAAAGAACCACTTCATAGAAAATTTTTAACTTTAATTTCAAACACTTCTTCAAGAAACTGTGTTACTGGACAAAATGTAGAATGCATAGGACCATACAAAGAGAAAATATTGATCATCTAGTATCTAAGAACCACTTTATCGATTACATTTAAATTGTCCCAATAATATTTTCAAGGAACTTTTTTACGAGGCAAACTTTGAGACGGATAGGATCAGGGGAAGAAGTAGCCCTCATGCACAGCAAATATTGATCATTGGATATTTAAAGAACTATAACAGCGAGGATTCTCAAATTTAGTCCAATAATTTTTTAAGGAACTTTTTATGAGAACAACAATTTTTTAAGTAAGAGAATGAAGGGCGAATAGGATCATAAGGAGAGGTTAGAAGCATTGGCGGTTGGTCCCAATATAATTTTTGGTATACTTTTTAAGGACGGCAAAGCGTTTTGTAGTAAAGCGATAGTGACGAAATTTAAAAAGTGTTTATGACGAAATTTGTAAACTTTTTGGTTTTTCAGAAATAAATATTTTCATTGCACAGTGGTACCAATATGCTTTATTGGATATAATTCTGTTATTTTGGAACAACTGAATATTTTTAAACGAAATTTCATACGGACATTTTTTACTATATTTTCAAATTGATTTGAAAAAAGAAATGTTCGTAGTGGGTCCTGTGGTCGGATAGCAGATATTCACATATATATAGCACTTCTAAGATATATAGAGCACTAAGGTTTACAAATTGCTTGGATTTTAGACAAAATTCTAAATAATTTTTATGAAAGAATAATTTTTTGTAGATGGATTCAATTATTTTGAAATAGAAATTTGGAAAAAATGTATTTCTTGGTAAACTTAACCTCAACATCAACTATTTTCTTCTGTACTATACACTGGTATATATTTCTATGAATGCACATAAATCATTTTAAAGAATTAGAAAAAAATAATAAGAAAATATTAAGATTGAAAATAATATTTTAATTGTTAATTATTAATTAAACTTGATTTCAGTATTAAACTGCCACTTTTAATGGTATTTTCCTATAAACGCACTTAAATTTATCAATATTTTTAGCATTATTAATAATGGATGAATGATCCTTTATTGTGGATCAAAAATACAGTCTGACATTAATTTCACTAACTTTTTTTGAAAACTAGAATCTTGCTTTATCTAAGTTTTTTTTAGTTTTAGATCTCTTAAAGTCATTATGCTTTGGTTTTAAGCATTATTTGAATAAATATTACAGGCCACATACTCCACAAGTTCTCCATTGAGCTTTGATTATCTTGCTGGAATATGCAATATTCGTCCTTTATTCATCATTCCTAAAAGCGAGAAGAGCATTTTCCAGTAATACATTATAAATCATGCTATTCATTTGAGCATAACTGCAGAAAAATTTTGTCCATTTCATGTATTTTCGTGGCTTTTTTGATTAAATGTGAGCGAAATATTGTGTAGAATTTAGTTTGCTACGGGTTGTTTCTTGTTTTATAAGATTTACCAGTATTTTTGTCAATTTCGTATTTCCTATGGAAGAATTCCCAAGACCATAAATCTGTCCTCTTTAAAATTTACGCTTCATACTTTCTGAAAGTTTAATATTACAAGTAAATTTTCTATTGGTTATGAAAAAAATTTAATTGAATCTTTTTTTAATCGGAGAGAAAAGTTCTCGTGAGCATCTTTAAACCTTTATGAAATGTATCAATTAAATCATGTCATTAAAATCAGAAATTAAAAATATTTATTTTGGACATTTTTTTTAAATTAATTATCATGTAAAAAGTATATATGAAAAAATTTTGTGCATTTATATGAATAAGCTTCAGTGTATAGCTGGTCGAAGATAGAGCTTTGCTTATTTGATCACACTCTTTAATATAATGTTTTAACTCTAATAATAATTTCAATATTTCCGTTAAAATTTTCAAAAAATTTTCTATACTCAATTTTATCAAATTCTAATATTTAAATATAAATTATGAGAAATTTCATTTCGTTATCGTTTTGCAACCACTGTGTTTTTTCAAATGTTAAAGTTCATTTCTTAAGTCTTTTGTTTTCTTAGATAATAATAATTACGCTGCTTTTTGCAAGTACTTCCGTCATACGGTGTCTATACTTAAATCATTAATTATGAGAAAAACAACAAAAACAAAACACAATTATAAACGAATAAAACACGTTTAAAGTTCATCATCAGTTAAGTAAAAAATTAAAAAAAATTTAACTGATAAAGCAAAATTCCTCAACAAATAAATCTCAAAATTTATTTGATTTTATTTAACTAATAAATTATTGAAATTAATCACAATTGAAATTAATATCACATTTAATATTTTTCTTCAAAATAAAATTCTTTCCCCATAAATTAATAATCACATTCGGATTTGATTTAATTTTTATTAATAGAAAAATAAAATAAAATAAAAATTCTTTAATAATTTTGCATGACACAACTTTATTAACCATTTATGTAGAAACAAAATTATGTCATGCATTTAAGTTATTTTTTGTTATTCAACACAAATAAATTATGACTTTAGAATTTTAGATTTTTTTTTTTATAAATTGCAAGACAATTTTTGCACTTGTCGTTTAATTCTCGCTGATTTGTTGTTATTTATGAATTCACAACAGAAATCAATTTAATTTACAAAATTGGCTTGAGGTTTTTTTATTTCACTTTATTTTATAGATTTTGTATTTCTCTAGAACAAGTCATGATTTTTGTTTTGTGATGAAGCGGTGAAGAGGGGCATATTAAGTTTGTTATTCCGTATGTAACACTAAGAATCAAATCATAATCTATGTCTGTCTATATGTCTGTTTGAGGCATGTTCATATACACAATAATTGACAAAGCTCAACAAGATTTGGTCTGAGTATTTGCTATAGTTCTGAAAAGTTTCCTATTTAAAACCAGAACAATCGATTCAGTAGTTTAAAGGATATAGACCAATATGTGAAGCAACCTCCAAGTTCAAGCAAATAATTTTAGTGAAATTATCAATAATAAATCGACAAATTTTGTCACAACATTAAGCTGCATTTGCTTCATAAACATTCCATAAATTATCAAAATCGGTTCAGTAGAAAAAAATGTTATAGACCAAAGTAGTTATACTTTTTATGACGCATTAAGTGTTGCTGTGTTATATTAAAGAAAAACTTTAACTTATTGTATTCGTTCGTATGTGTATGTGTGAGTGTGTATATACGAAACATAACGTATTTACTTGACACGCATTTAAGGTGGAGGGTATTGAAGATTCGGCATAGCCGATTATATAGCGTTCTAAGTTGTCTTTATTTCAGTTTTCTGCATTTTTTATTTCTTTTGCTTTCAACTTCTTACACAATTCTTATGTAAGAAAATTTATTATTTATTTATCATAAGATTTTTTATTGTTTTATTATTTATTTTTTTGAATTAATTTTACAAAAGAAAATATTTTAAGAATGTTGTTTCATTAAGAAAATTATTTTTTTTAATTTATTTTAATAAGTTTAATTTATATTTATTTTTTAAATTGTCAGTTATTTTAAAAAGTTTTAACTTTTTTATAGTTTATTTTACTTAATAATTAAGTTTGTAATGTTTAAGTGTTATTTAATGTTTTTTCAATGTTATGAAAAATAAATACTCGATGTAATTAATATGGGAGGATTTTATAATGACCTTAACTCATTATTGGGTTTAATTAATGCAACTTAAAGATAAATAATTTGTATAAATAAAATAAGAAATAAAAGTATCTGAGATTGTTAATGAAGTAAATGGGGGATGACAAAATAATTGAAATGTTTTTCGTAAGTTAAGGAGTGAGATCGAAAAATGAAAGTTATAGTTTAATTTTGTTTTTATTTGATTTCAGTTATTATTACACTAATGATGCAATTTTGAACCTTTTTCGAAAACCCTTCACTGGTTTTAACTTCGGGCAGTTTGGAGGATTTGTCTCTCAAGGGCTTGTTTAACACAGTGACAGGAAGACAAGCCACGACAAAAATAAGTGGACATGAATGAAGGAGCTTCTTTTAAGCATTTCTTGGTGTAGACTTCATTATTTGTAGAGACTTTTGCCACAACTGAGTCTTGCTTGCCATGCCAAGAACTCTTCTGGAAATTTGGACAGGTTTTAGGTTTGAATATTTTTTCATTCATTCCCTCGAGTATCATAAATATAAACTTTTTGACTGGAAGTTGAAAAAATCTGCCAGAACATTAATTTTGTCATCCATAATACAGCAACAATATTTTTTAGAGGACTTGACTTAAATTTTCACGCTTTGTTTTTGGCATTTTTAGCAGCGTTTCTGTCAAGAACTTGTTGAGTCTTGTATGTATTAAATTTAACTTTTCGTGCCAAATAGTCCGAGCACTGAGCTAACGAGACTGTTTTGCTTCCTTCTACCTGAACCAGATTTTCTATCAACGGACAATCTCTCAGTGCTGTTTAATAATATTGGAAACAGTTTGACGGCAGACCTTTGAATGCTTGGCCAACTTTTAGTAGGTCCAAGTTGGGCTTCGTTGAAAATATTTAATAACTTTTGTGTACACTTTTTTCTGGTCATTTCTATGACTTTAAACTATCAAGATTAGCAAAGGTAACTTGATCAAAAATAAAAGTAAGAAAGAAAAACGTATGTTAAGAAGCTTTTGCACTCATCACTCTTTACATTTAAAGTTATTCTTTTCCATAAAAGCTTAAAAGAAAATCTTATCAATCTAAAATGTTTCTAAATGTTATTGTCAATAATGTTTTAGGGCTCAGTCCAGACACCTCCCGAATACGACCTAATTTTTATCAAAAATTTTTAAAATCTCAAATCGTGAAATTTAAAATAAGATGCAGTTTTCGAAACCTCTAAATATGTTAATAATTATCTGGTAATGGCTTTTGCCACATCTACTAAAAATGTGGGAGCAAGAGACTAAAATCCTAAAAATCAAATTTTGGGATTTTTCTCATATTTTATTTTATCACGACTGTATATTCCTTCAATATTTCAATTTAAAAACGCAACTTAATTTTCTTGTAATATTTTTGTTTTTGGCAAGTAGATTCAGACTTATAAAACATTTAATAATTTTATGAGCCAAAATACCCATTCCAGAAGGAACATTTGCATAGGAGATACCTGAAATATTATACCGATTACAATTCTTCTGAAATTGTGATCTATAAAGCTCTTGCAACATTTCAGGGATACACAACTAATCAAGTAAATGGACAGACAATGCAACTCAACTCAGGAAGTGGTTATGAATCCCTAAATCAACCGATAGTTTTGTTTTTAATATTGAATATTAAATAATAGAAATCAGTTTAAATATTTTTTAAAATTATTTTACATTTCATTTCATAACATAAATTTAAAAAAACAACCTACATTTTCCTCTATTTTGTTAAGTCCATTGGCCAATCAAACATTTTTACTTTGGTTATCTTAACATGCATCTTGACCAGTTAGAATACTTAAGAAATTGCTGTTGTATAATTGATTCACATCAATAAATTGAAATCTTTACAGAAAGACCACCTGCGCTTTATTTATAGTTTAAATGTCAGTGTCAGGTTACAAAAAAGTCCTGCAGTTAAAAACCAAAAAAAATCACATTTTAACATTTAGACCAATATCTCAAAGATGTAATAAGGGGAAATAAAAACAACGTTAAAATACAAGAAATTTAAACATAAACGATTTTATTGCTGAACACAAAAAGAAAAATTCAAAACCCACTTATGTTGCTTATTTGGGAGATAATAGAAGTGGGACTTAAATTAAGATAAACATTATTTAGAAAATGTATTAAATTATAGAGTTTGCTTAATTGATCTCTGTATAATTTTATAATTCATTATTTTTAATTGAATTATTTTAATTTTTTCCTCTGGAAAACAAAAGACTTAAGCAACAAACTTGATGTTCATAATAAAAATGCAAATTTTTTCTTTTTTAAAAATAATTTCATTCTTTTAGTTCTTTGCCATCGCTATGAATCACTTTTTCTACAATTCACTCTTAACTACTAGACAAAGCTAAAAAACAATCTTTAAATCTCATCTTTTTTTGATTTATTCCTTTGAAAGCAAAAGTTAAATATAAAAAATAAAATCAACAAAAAAATTTTAATGTGCATTAAAATAACTTTAATATACAGCCGACAGCAACATATACACTTACACAAACATACATAATAATAACTATAAATAAATATAAAATCTAAAATCTATAACGTGTGAACTAAAATCACAGCAACAATAAAAGTTATAAGAAAAAAAGTTAACTTTAAATTATGAAGTGGAAAGAAAAAACAGAACTTCTAGAAAAAAATGTTTATATGTAAACAATTGCCAACATTAGACAAAACTAAATACCAACCCATAGTGACATAAATAACCGTAGGAGCCAAGGAGTGCAAAATATGATAAAATAAAGAGCATAACAGTTTACAATAACAATAAAATTAGAATAAGCGTAAAGAAAATCCCACATAATTTGAGTTATGGACAAAAAAATAACGTTGTATATAAAAATAAGTATTTTGTAGTTATTTTTAAAGAAGTAACAGAGAGTAACGAGGAGACATTGAAAAGTTGTTAAAATGTTAAAAAGCCCAAATTTTGCAAGTCTTGTTTAGGTAGGAGAAGTCGGGCAAAATTAAAAACTTTTCATACAATTTTTTGGTCTCTAAAATTAGCTTAGAGAAGATTTTAAAGTTAAAAAAAAAGTTTAATTAAAAGTTATGTGGTGGGAGCCTTTTTCAAATTCAAATGAAAGGTAATATTTATTTAATATTAATCGGTATATAATAAAGATTTAACTAAATGTGATATTTTTCATACGGAAATAAAATAAATCCAAATGCATTTAAATGATTTAAAATGGATTGAATGACTTTGATTTCTTTATTGTATTAATCGCCCAGTCGTAATTTAGTAGCGTCCAGGAGGAATTTCATTTGGTAATCCATTTATATAGAATTTCCATATGATAACAAGAACAAAGTTGATCCCAACTTTTTAATTTGAGAACCAAATAAAGAAGCTAAAATTAAAGTTTGGAGCGGGTTTGTGAGTAAACCTTAGCTCACAGCTTTAGCAAGTAAGAATGCTATAATTGGCTGTGCCGAATCTTTAATATCCTGCACCACAAATGTACGTGACAATATAAAAACCTTTTTCTTAATTATAACACAGGAACACTTAATGAGTCATAAAAATAGTTATATTTTTGACTGAAACTTTCTTTTGAATGATAATGAAGAACATATAAGTTAATATTACTGGTAATTTCACTCCAATTTGTAGATTTATAGTTAAGAATTTTACGATTTTGCTGGCTTTAAGTAGAAAACTTCTCAGGACTATAAGATATTTTTCGGCTAAATTTCATTGAGTTCTGTCAACTGTTGTGGATGAGTGTGGTGAGTGTACCAGCAACACATAAAACACAAGTGTTTGGTATCTCTAAAAACGTCAGAATTTGCAAATTCACAATGATGTAAAATTTTTTAAAAATAAAATTATTATTTCTAACTTTAATAAAATTGATATCATATATACATGAACTTGTTCATAAATCAAGGAATGAGAAAAAGAATTCCCATTTCTCTATGCGAAAATATCCAAAATTCCAATCCATATAATAAGATGTATAAAATTTTGAGCTTTTTCACATAACTGAATAAGAAGAGCCGGCCGACACTAAATACTATTTGAATATTTATCATGTTTATAATTGATAATTAATAAAATTGGATTTGTATCCAAAGTTAGTTTTTTATAATTTAAGTAAAATATTAGTATTGGATATATGATCGCCAAATTTCACAAAATGACGGAAATTCTATTTCAAGTGCGTAAATTAAAAAAATGTATATAATAATGATAATATTTCATCCATTTGAGATTTATATATACAGAAAACATTATACATCTTTTATAGAGATCAACCTATGATGGTTTCATATAACATCCCGTTACCGAAACTCATAATAAATCTCACATAAATATTAGTATCATGAAAATATTTGAAATATGCAGACAATGAAACAAAGATAAAATTTGATCGGGATCGTTAGTAATATTGAATGCCTCCAATATGGTGAATGACAGTGTTTTACCGAATATTGATCTCTCTTTTTGAATTTTAAAGTTATTTCAAATATCAAACTAACAAATCGAAAATAAATCGAATTGGTACGCTACCCTCCTATCAAAGTCCAATAAAATTTGGATTTGTTATTTAATCTTTGTAACCGCGAGATACAGTTTATTTAAAGATGAGAAATATTAGAAAAATGGTCCACATCAAAACATTAATTTAAAAAATATTTGAAAATGGACCAAAATTATTTTTGTATAAAAATTATTTCTTATGAAACATTCTATTTTTGTCTTCAAAAATTATATTTATAAAAAATTATGAAATATGACCAAAAAGCCATAAATAAAATCTAATTTCTAAATAACTTTTCAATTATACCCCTTACAGCAAAAATGCTTTAAATCCAAATATTCGCACGCTATTTTAACTTAAAAATAAAATAAAACGACATACAAACAAACCAAAAAAAAAGCGATCATGTAATAAAATAACAATAAAAATCGAATAAAAAGTTGGTAATAAACTGTCTCAAAAAATTAAGCATTAACAACATTAAGCAGATAAATAATTAATTAATTTTTAAGTACTCGTTTTTAAAACGATAATAAAAATCTTCCAAAAAAATACAGTTCAAATAAAACTTTAACAATAAAACTAAAATTGGGTAATAAAAGAAAAATTAAAGAAAATAAGTAAGAATGATATATTCGACCGAAATTTCAATACCCTACACTACAAATGCATGTGAGGTAAATAGGTTATGTATTGTATAAACACACTAATACATACATTCAGGAAATGTGTGAGTACAGGAACACTTAATGAGTCATAAAATTAGTTATATATTTTGCTATAACTGTTTTCTCCTGAACCGATTTTGAGAATTTTTGGAATTGTAATATTATGATAAAATTTCATTATAATTTTTCGATTTAAAATTTTTAATTTTATGAATGTTTTTTTCCTTGAACTTAGAGATTGCCTCAGATATCGGTCTATATCTTTTAAATAACTGAAACGATTTTTCTGGTTTTAATTAGGAAACTTTTCAAGACCAAAACAAAATACAAATTTGCTCTGTCAATTATTATGGATGTGAGCGTCCCACCAACAGACAGACGGACAGACAGGCGAACATAGCTAAATCGACTCAGATTTTGATATAATGCAAGAATGTATATACATTGTGGAATCTAAAATTATTCCATTATTCACCACTTTTGGTGGAGGGTATAAAAAGTTAAAAATTCGTGCAAAAAGTTGCCTAAATTAAAAAAGGTAACAATTTCAGGTGTGGCATGCAACAATTGTTGCAAATGAGTATTATTTTAAACACCTTTTGAAAATAAAAAAGTTGTGAAAATTACAAAACAAAAATTTTGCAAAAAAAAAAACATATTAAACTAAAACTAATGATGTTTAAAAAAAGTTTAACTTAATTTAGTTGAAATTGAACGATTTAAGTTAAAGGGCGTTTATTTCTGTTTTTAACCAATTTTTTTTTTTAATAAAACAAATTGCAAAGTGATTGTATTTTATTTCCATTTATATTTTTTTTGTTATAAAATTAGGAACAATCCCTCAAAACTACAAGTCTTATTACAATTTGATATCGGGGGTTTTAATTTAAAATCGAAAGTTAATTTCGTATCTTTTTTATTTAAAGCACTTCAAAATGCTCTAGTTTAAAAAAGACTCACATAAACTGGAGCAATTCAATGCGTAATTTTTTTATCCATTTTTCATTTTATTGAACTTAAAATTGTTACCGAATTGTTGAAGTTGGAATTGAAATAATTGTTGTTAACAACAATAATAAAATCCAAAATAAAAAAATAATAAATAAAAAAACGAATCAATTTGAAACACTATAATTTTTTGCTCTCCACTGCCGGCTTAACATACACTGAATTTGATTTGATTGTTTTTTATTTAAGTCGAAAAACTCTTGTTGGTCCATGTGTTGAAAAATTGCCTTTATGCGGTAAAAAAATAAATATCTGTATCTAAATTTAATTCTTAATAATTTAGGCATTAACATTAGCTTGAGTATGAGTTCAGCATGATTTATGAGATTTTGCAATGATTTTGAAACAAATTGTAGAATTGGAGTTACTTTCCAAAAATTGTAAAACAATTTATAATTATAGAACATTCTTGGAATTATTGTTATTTTCATGATACAACATTTCCTTCTATATTATTAAAGGATTTCAATTAAACCCTCATACATTTTTGCCACGATGTACTAAGTTCTTATCAATGGTACATATTTCTATAAACGCACATAACTTCTTTAAGAAGACAATAAAAATATTTAGTGTCAAATAATATTTTTATTAAATCAACTGAATATTTTTTATTAAAAAATATTTGCTTTGCATTTTATTTTTTTACTTAATTTTATTGTTTAACCGCCATTTTGAAAATTTTTCTATAAACACACTTAAGTTTATTAGTCGCTATAGTATTTTGAAAAACGGGCACATGATTTTTGCTTGTGGATTAACTCAAAAATACGAATTGATATTGATTTCACTAATTTTTTAAGAAGATCGCGAAAAATATAATTTTAGATTTGCCCACTTCTCAGCACCATGTACTCTCGGGTGAATATCTTAATATTAATTTAAAAATTAATACAATAATTCTAAATTAATTTCGCTAGATTTCAGTAGGTATTTCCAAGTAGTTGATATACATATTATATATGTTAATTATAGATCGGTTCCATAAACTTGATTTCAACCGACGCACATACGGTCAGTTGAACTCAATCAATTTTTAAATAGTTTAATTCTCGAGTTTTGTACTTCATGAGTTTAGAATGGCAGTTTGCACTTTGATAAAATATAATTTGCAAACAGATTTTAAATCTTCTAACTTTGAACGATCACTGGTTACATATGGGTAAATCCAAAATTCTAAGCTTTTTCAATTTTGTATCCCACTCTCATTAACATAATTCTATTGAAAATGTTTCTCTTAAATAAACAAAAATTTAAAACATATTCGATGCTTTAGCTACAGTTTTCTAATACTAAACCAGTTCATTTGCTGGAGAATCGTCATAACTCGAAAAATGCATTTATTTTTACTTGACATCATTAGTTGATAGTAAATAAGCTATTTTAACGAGATGCAAATAAGGAGCTTTTTCAGTTAGGTATCGTCTATTGTGTAGCATTTAAAAATTTACCATATTTAAAATTTTCTTTCATAAATTCTGTTAAAAAATAAAAAAAAAATAACTTTTCTGAAAAATAACTTTTTGGGTTATGACTATCTTGCAGCAAAAGATTGATATGCTCTTTTAGATACTTTTTTAGAAACTAATTCAGATATTTTAAAATACTTTTGCAATTATTTGGACAAGTTTTTAAAATGAGACAGTGAATAATTTCTATTAAGGAACTCTTATAAGTGAGGCACAGTGTGTCCAAATAAATAACTTTTTAAATTTTGAACGTTTAAAAAGAAATCGTAATAAAATTTTTATTTAGTGTTCAGGTGTTTTGAGTTCTTTTTTTTTTTTTTTTTTTTTTTTTTTTGATGGAGCCCTATCTAGTCAGGGCGTTTACGGTGACACTACAAAAAATGCATGGAAAATAGCTTTATTTTACTAGAGAAGGTATTGTTAAGATAGAATTTTTAGCCAGGTTCTAAACCTTTATCTCGCAAGTATTTGGTATCTATGAATATGTTAGTACACGAGGTTTCATAAATCAAAAAAGGAAGAAAAACTTAACATTTGGAATTTTTGTTGTTTCTTTTAATAAAATATATATTTAAGCTTTAATAAAATTGTAAGGAATAATGGTAAATATTGGTATTATCGTGGTACATTTGAATTTGTTTAGAATAAAAACTGTGTTTGTTGCCATCTTTTCGAAAAAAAAAAAAGAAATTCGATTTTTCTTTTCTCAAAGTTCTTATTTCAGATTAAAATAACATAATAAAGCATATTTTTTTTAAGATTTACTACTTAAAACATCAACATAGCTGAGGTGGCCAACTTAGGAGGGTCACCGACTGTGTAACAGATAAAATAGAGATATGAACTCAGCGCTAAACATTTAAAATAAAAAATATAAAATAAATTATTAAAAAATTCCGGATGGTTCAAAAGTTAAAAAAAAAGATTTTTTAAAAATTTGATTTGGACACACTGTGCAAAATATTATTCTGAAAAATATTCCTGAAAAAAATTTCTTTCTTTCCAAGATTGGATTTACTATCAATTAAAAATTTCCATAAATTGACATTTCAATAATAAATAAATTTGTTCCAAATTTATTTCGAAAAGTGGTTAAAACATTTGCTAATTTAATTGTTATCTATAAATTAAAACAATTGTTTATAAATGTTAATAATATTTAATAATCATAATTAATATTTCTGATAAAATCTTTCTTTAATTAAGCGAAACAAAACAAATACAGAAAAAACAATTAAGAATGTTATAGTCGATCAAGCCCGACTATCTAATACCCTAAAACAAAATATTGGTTATAAATAGTAACTTCGAAAAATTAATGAACGACCCTCGCACCCTTGATCTTCTTAAGAGCACAGTACATTATAGAGACACTAACACTTGAGTGCAATTTATACTTTTTAAAATGATCTATTTTGTGTTCGTTATATAGGAACTAAAAGAAATTATGAATCGACCCTCGCATAATTTTCTACATCAATTTTTGTTATTTATTTTTATCTTAATTTGACCAATTGTTATTACAATACCAACGTATATATGAGATTTATATTTTTCAAACTGATATTTGGAAGAGGGCTTGTATGGGATCTGAGATGGATGGACTGACTCTGACATCTTTAAATCCGATGAAATTTTTAAAATATGTAACACATTTTTTATATAAAACAAACATCAGCACAAACGCACAATACTCCAACCACATCAGGTAGTGTAGAGTATTTAGGCATTCAAAATATTTAATGACACAAATTAATAACAAAAAAAATATTTTTTATTATTTTAATAATTTTTGTTTCGAAAAACTGGTTCCTTTAAAAATAAAAATTTAAGTCTTAATAAAAATGCATTTTTATTATTTTTGTGTTAAATAATTTAAATATTTCATAATATATTCACCCCAAAAAATAGTGATTAAAAAATTGTCATAATTTATTTTGAATAACAATTTTTATGAAAATCGTAAATTATCCATTAAATCAGGTACTTGAGACTTAAATCAAACTTGTATTTTCATTTTTTCTTTTAAAAACAGATTTAAATACATGACTTTTTTGTTTAAAAATATTATAATAAAATTTCACTTGTTGACTTTACAAAAATAAATTGATTTTTTTAAATTGATTTTCTATAAAAGAATTAAAATTTCTTTTTTGTTATTTTTTAATTTTTTAAATAATTTTTTATTAAATTTCTCACATACCACAACTTAATTAATTAATTATTTTTGCTAATTTTAATTAAATATTTGTTGTTTTTATTTTGCTTAACTTTCTGCAGTAAATTTTAATATTTATTTTTTTATGTGTGATTTTTGGCACTTAATTTTGCGTTACTTTTAACGGGTTTTTATTTCAAAAAAAAATTTGAAATAAAAATTTTCTTTTTTTCTTTGAATTAAATTGTATTTTTTTTTGTGAACAAGTTTTTATTTATCCCGCTTTATTTTGATTTCTTATTTGACGTTAAATAAAATCGAAAGTTTAGTGTGTTTGATTTTCAATTAACTTCATTCACCCTTTTCAAATTTAGTTCACGCGCCGCTATTTTTTGTCCGTTACTCACGTTTTAACGTTAAGAGGTTTTGTCGTAGACTAAACTTTAAAATGCTTTTCATTAAAAAAAATCTGGCATAATTGTTGTGTTAGCAAGTATGTGGTAAGCAGCTGTGTGGTAATGGAGCGTTTTTGAAAGCGTTAGATTGAATCATTATTAAGAGTAGTTTTTTTAAAAGAAATTTTTATTTTATTAAAAGTAATTTTCTAAAAGAAAATTATTCTTAATAGAATAATTTTCTAAAGAAAAGAGTAATTTTCTAAAAGAAAAGAGTAATTTTCTGACAGCAAATTTGCTCTTAATAAGAGTAATTTTCTGACAGCAAATTTGCTCTTAATAAGAGTAATTTTCTGACAGAAAATTTGCTCTTATTAAGAGTAATTTCCCAACAGAAAATTTGCTCTTAATAAGAGTAATTTTCTGACAGAAAATTTGCTCTTTAAAAGAGTAATTTTCTGACAGAAAATTTGCTCTTTAAAAGAGTAATTTTCTGACAGAAAATTTGCTCTTATTAAGAGTAATTTTCTGACAGAAAATTTGCTCTTATTAAGAATAATTTTCTGACAGAAAATTTTCTCTTATTAAGAGTAATTTTCTAATAGAAAATTTGCTCTTATTAAGAGTAATTTTCTAATAGAAAATTTTCTCTTATTAAGAGTAATTTTCTAATAGAAAATTTTCTCTTATTAAGAGTAATTTTCTAATAGAAAATTTGCTCTTATTAAGAGTAATTTTCTAATAGAAAATTTGCTCTTATTAAGAGTAATTTTCTAATAGAAAATTTGCTCTTATTAAGAGTAATTTTCTAATAGAAAATTTGCTCTTATTAAGAGTAATTTTCTAATAGAAAATTTGCTCTTATTAAGAGTAATTTTCTAATAGAAAATTTGCTCTTATTAAGAGTAATTTTCTAATAGAAAATTTGCTCTTATTAAGAGTAATTTTCTAATAGAAAATTTGCTCTTATTAAGAGTAATTTTCTAATAGAAAATTTGCTCTTATTAAGAGTAATTTTCTAATAGAAAATTTGCTCTTATTAAGAGTAATTTTCTAATAGAAAATTTGCTCTTATTAAGAGTAATTTTCTAATAGAAAATTTGCTCTTATTAAGAGTAATTTTCTAATAGAAAATTTGCTCTTATTAAGAGTAATTTTCTAATAGAAAATTTGCTCTTATTAAGAGTAATTTTCTAATAGAAAATTTGCTCTTATTAAGAGTAATTTTCTAATAGAAAATTTGCTCTTATTAGGAGTAATTTTCTAATAGAAAATTTGCTCTTATTAGGAGTAATTTTCTAATAGAAAATTTGCTCTTATTAGGAGTAATTTTCTAATAGAAAATTTGCTCTTATTAAGAGTAATTTTCTAATAGAAAATTTGCTCTTATTAAGAGTATTTTTCTAATAGAAAATTTGCTCTTATTAAGAGTAATTTTCTGACAGAAAATTTGCTCTTATTAAGAGTAATTTTCTGACAGAAAATTTGCTCTTATTACATTTCTGAAAAAAGTAGCATCAAAAGCCTTTTTAAAAATTGAATGTATTTTCGCCAAAAGCAATTTTAACAGTCATAATATATTTTTTAAACTTAAAATCTTTTTTGGAATTTTAAAGTTTAACTTTTAGAAAAGTTTCACCAAAACCATTTAGATAAATCCAAAGTTTTATATAATTTTAAAAGGCCTTTTTTAAAAGCTTTATTTAATTTTAGAATTGAAATAATCAAAAGCTTATGATTTTCCGAATTTAAAATTGTATTTATTTTCCATGTCAAATATCATACGTTATGTTAAATACTATTCAGAATATTAGAAATTAATCGTTGTATATTTTTTATTTTGAAGCTTTTAAGATTTTGAAAGTTTAATGTTTAAAAAGGTTTCACTTCTTCAAAAGCTTTATCCGATTTAAAAACTGTGCCGAACATCTAAAATCTTTTCAAATTTCAAATACTATTTAAAAAGTCAGAATTTTAGAAGCTAAAGGTGTACTTTATAAAGTTAAAGTACAAAGTCATTTAAAAGCTTTTAGTTTTGTTGATTAAGATGTTTAAAATTTTCATAAAAATACCTCAAATATTTTTCTGTTAATTTAAAATTCCTAACCGCTAAATAGACATTACCAATTCAGACTCAGTAGTCGCATGCCTTTACAACTTGTTGTTGTGGTAGTCTCGGTTTGTTATGGAAGCTTCAAGCTTTCAAAAAAATGTAATACACAAGTACACAAAACAAATAAACAGAAAAAATGAAGCGAACCTGTTCGATGCATAAGAAAACGAAGAGTAAAAACAAAAAATACCACCAAATATGATGAAGCAAAAGAAGACATAAATAAAATGCCGACAAATATCACAACACAAGACACCAAAAAACAAAAAAAAAACCTCGACAAAAAAAAAGAACAGTAAAGCACAACAACTTGCGGTTTTGGGACGAGTTAAAAAAAATCACAATGTTGTGATTTTGTTTTGGTTAAAAGAGCGAGAAAAGCTTTTTCGAAAAAACGCGAATGTTTATAAACAAAAACTGAAAACACACAGATAAAGACAGACGAGAACACAAACTAAATGCGTTTCTGAGTTAACTGTTTTTATAATGTTTATCTCTGTGTTTGTTTGCTTGTGTGTGTTTGTTGCTCTTATGCATTTCGATGTTTATAAACTTTGGATGAACATAAACAAAATGTTGACAACAAAACACGGTATATTAGGTTTTTTATTCGTCTGATAAAGAAAAAATAATAAATAAATAAACAACAAAAATAAAAATATTCTAGAAATTTATGAAAAACTTCTTTTGAATTGGAATAAAAATTTATTCGCCATTTTTTTCTTTAAGAAATTATTAGTGCATTTAACGTGAGTGTTAAGCGTGTTATGTAACATTTGTTAAATAGATAACAAATAAATAAAATCAAGTGCTAAGTTCTTTTTTCATTTAAATAATGAGCTTCTTATTCTTTGCGAACAAAATAAACAAGTACGGAGTTATGGCCGACTATTTAATACCCTACATCACATTCTTGGTTATAAATGGCTACCAAAGATACCAAAAGTGCGATATATAATGCTGGTACTAAAATTTATGTGAGAAAACGATTTTTTCTGCGGACGTTATATGGAAGCTAGAAGAAATTATGGTCGACCCTCGTTAAATTTCGCATATGGATTTTTGCTTATATTTGTCTTGATTTGACCAATTCTTATAAAAATACCAACGTATATGTGACATTTAAAAGCTTTAAGGTTATATTTGGAAGGGCGGTTGTATGGGACCTATGAAAATTATTAGACTGATCCTAAGACTAATTTGTATCAAATTTCATTAAAAATGCTTTATGCTTAGGACTTTGTGATTTAAGGTCACATTCCGGGTGGAACATTTGTCTAAGGGCTGGATATAATAATTGATCCATCGTCACCAGTTTCAACAGATATCCTTCTTGGGTCATAATAATGACACATGACAAATTTCATTATGATATATTTAAAACTCCGGCCTGCATTTTGTTCGAAAGGTTTACATGAACAGCCAGACGGACGGACATGGTTAAATCGACTCAGAAAGTGATGGTTGCACAATATTTTCTGCCCTTTAAAATTTTTGCACAAACCATATGTGGTGGCGTAGGGTATAAAAACAGCAAATCAAAAGACTTAAGCAACAAACTTAATTCTTTTTTATTATTAAATTTACATATTTTGATTTTTATTAAAATTTAGAACGACATTTTGATTCTTAATAAATTATAATTTATAAAAAATACACATACAGATATATAAACCCATAAATTATAATCAGAGAATTTTTGATTTAATTTTCTTTTTTTATAAGAATTTTAAATATTAAAAATTATAATTTTGAAATGAATTCAACTTGACCTTTTATGACTGTTTTTTCTGTTTACATGTGTGTGTATGTGAATGTGTGAATTTTTTTATTTTAATTAATTTAACTTTCTTCGTTTACGTGGATTGTTTATGTTATCATTTGCATTAAATATTTTTACAGTTTTTACTTTTTAAGGTTAATTGAAAATTAAAAAAAAAAATGTAATAAAATCATAAATGAAAAAAGAATTTAGAAATTATTAAAGATTTAAAATAATCGTAATATTGAAATATGATTTTAATTCATATTATGTTTTTTAAACTCTTGAAATTTTTTTAACTAAAATTTTTATTTTATTATTTTGTATGTTTGAAAGTTAAGAAATTAAATATTTTTTTCCAAAATTTGCCTACGAATGCAGAAAAGTTCTTTACTGAAGATCACTTTTTGAAAAATTTCACAAATTGTGAACATTTAGTGATTGAAAAACTAACCTACAAATGCAGATAGAGCCTTCATTAATGATTACTTTTGAAGATTTAGATAAATTGAATACTTTTATGAAAACGTTATTATTTAGGTAAATAAACCTCCAAATGGAAGAAGAACTTCATTCATGATTACTTTTTTAATTTAGATAAATTAGTAGTTTTCATAAATCCATTATTATTTCACCAATAAGACTTTAAACTGAAAACAGGAATAGTCCAATTCTAATGAAATTTAACTTAGTTTTATTCAAGGTCTTGGCGTGTTTAATTATGGAATTTGTGAACTGAACAGACGCTGCTTTACTATGTCCCAAAGGTAGACAACTTATGTCATAAAAATACTTCAAACAAAACAAATTGTTATTAACAGAACCGATTTTTCAGTTATAAGAGAAAAACCTTGTCCTTATAAATTAAGAGATATTTAAGTTCAAAATTTTAATTTTACTATTTAACTGATCCTGCCGTAATTTAAAAATGTCCTTATCGAATTAAAATTTTTAAGCCTTTAAATTTCCTAAAAATGTCGATTTTTTGTCAATGAAGTTGTTCAAGAGTTTTTGAGTTATAAGTTTCTCTAAAGAAGTTTGCGGTTAAGTATCAAAAAAAAAAAACTATTTATGTTCAAAATAAAAGGTCAATGGTGGAAATCCTTAATTGATTTGAATATGAAGATGGGGATGGACCGTCATTACTTTTTGAATATAACCAGATAAGACAAGGATCTGTTGATTATAAAAGTGTTTTAATGATATCTTTGATCTCATTAAGAATTCGTAAATATGTTGACTGCCATTTCTCGTGTAACAGTTCCAATGACATTTGGATAAATTCAACACCTGGGTTAACATACTTTTGTAAACTAATCTTCATTGAATACACAAAGGAATCAGCAGCTAAAGCACAAGTATTGGTAAACAGCATTGAACCGGAGATAATTAGCCCGGAACCAATTCCAGTGGATATAGGGGGATATGCCTTCAATATATCATTCTATATGAAGCTCAAAATGATTAGAAAACTCAATAACGCCTTAACAGGAACGTCATTTAATTGGAATTATTATTTGTATGGAGAAAAAAGTGCAGAATTCAAAAAACTAGAAGTGTCAATGAAGATTTTCTTAAATTCTGAATTTTTCCTTTACATGCTCTGATACTGTCTTTGGAATTTTTTCTTCATCTGGCATATGATTTGAAGTACAGAAGTGAACCGGAAATGAAAGTCAAACAGGAAATAGGAATGAGGAAGTGAATTTTATCCGCTTTCTTGTTATGAACTTTCTAAAATAAATTTTTATTCTTTTGTAAAATACTCTTCGCAACAATGAGTTTAAAGTAAATTCGGTTAAGGTTTGGTTAAATCATTATCCAAAGAGTGTCAATTTTGAAAAGAAATTTAGAATCTCTTTGTTTAGTTCTGAAATCACAAAGCTGGAGTCATCATAAAATATCTTTTAATGTAACTATATTGAAGAAATATAATCTGCCAAGAGCGCCTTATAATGACAGGATGGTCATTTTTTATAGGGATAAGAATTTTGAATATTCCCTCGTGGAAAAGTCATGTTTAAATTATGCGTGTTTTTGGGTCATGGAAATGTACAAAAATAGCTTTATTTGATCTGCATTTGATCAATAATCCCCTCAGCAATAACCTTGTTAGGGTGTTAAAATTTCTCCATCCGTTTAAAACTTATAGATTTATTTCTCAAAATTTATTTCAAAACTACTCTGTGATGAGGAATGCAATCTTACATGGGAAGACGTAACAATTTCAAAACCGAAATTACTGTGGAAGTCTTATGCTGCCATGAAAAACATTTAACACATGTAGTTTAAGTGTGCAAACAACAACAATAATAAAAATTATTACTTTAATAAAGACGTAAATTGTAGATTTAATAGATTTCCATAATTACTAAAAAGTATTAAATATAATAAATATATAAAATAAAGTCACGACTGGAAAAAAAACTTATAATTTGTATACCATTCTTAGATGATTTTATTAGTTTTTAATCAATAAATTTAATTTATATGCACATAATTACAAAAATAAAGAATAAACAAAATGAAAAATAAATATTCTTACCAAAAATAATAATAAAAAAACATTATTACACGCGATTACCTTGAACTCATCTTACAAATAAAACATACACACATACTTACATACATAAATAATTACATACGTATGTAGTAGTTTACACCTTAAATAAAAATCAACAAAATTATTTGAATAAAATATAAAAAAAACAACTTAGAATGCTTTATTCGGCAATACCGAATCTTCAATGCCCTCCACCACAAGTGCGTGTGAAGTAAATATGTTTTGTACACACACACTTACACATGCACTCTCAATCGTATATATTACATAAAAGTTTTTCTTAAATATAACACAGGAACATTTAATGAGTCATAAAATTGGTTATATTTTTGTCTATAAGTTTTTTCTACTGAACCGATTTTATTGATTTTTTCGAGTGGTAATGAAGTACTAATAACTTTATATTCATTCCAATTTGTCAATTTATAATTGACAATTTTACGAAAGCTTTTCGATTGAACCTTCGACAACCTCCTGCCTCTAATATCGGTCTATAATTTTTAATTTACTGAACCGATTTTGATGGTTTTAAATAGGACTATAAGAAATGCTCAGGTCAAATTTCATTGAGCTCTGTTAATTATTTTGGATTTGAGGGTGTCAAAAGCAGATAGACGTACCTAACGGACAAACGGACGGCATAGCTAAATCGACTCAGATTTTAATTTGATGCAAACAAAATATATACAATATGTGGTCTGAGATGATTCATTCTTATTGTTACACACGGAATGATAAAGTTAATATACCCTCTTCACCACTTGTGGTGGTGTAGGGTATAATAATTTTTCTAAAAAATTTATATATTTATTTTTTTTGACAAAAAAAAGAATCTTTTGTCAAGACATCTTTATAAATTGTGATTTATGATTTTTGTTGTACAAAAAATTTTTGTTAATTTTTCAAACTTAAATTATTTTTTTTAAATAAAGAAAACATACAATTTGACACTTGAAGGTGTTAAATGTAAAAATGAAGTTAAATAATGTTTAACACAAACTAAATGACTGAGTGAGTGAATGAATGAATGAACAAGTGAGTGACTGACATTTATGTTCGTTTTTTTTTGGTTAAATATCTTATGATTATAAGAGGTGTAGCATTTTTTTGCTATTAACAAATATGTCGCTTTTAACTACTCGTTACTAATATTTGATATTTCTGTTGATGTTGCACTGTGGTTCCAAGGAAATGTATTGAGCAAACAAATCGCTGAAAATGAAGAAGTTTCGTTTTTCTTGATATTAATTTTATGAATTTTGGATGATTAGAGATTCTTTATAAAATTGATTTAGTTGATTAATTGTTTTACGGGATTTGATATCGCCCAACTTATCGAGTGAGCTGTTGATGGCTCTCTAAAGTTGACCATCTTCTAACTAAAACGTTGTTTATGAATGAGACTAAAAATAAATATTTCTCTATAAATGCAATTATATATCTCATATCTATAGAGATATTAGGAATACAAGTTGCAACGGGTAGAATAAATTGATTTACCATCAGTTCTGAATCCATTTAACTATGTCCGTCTGGATGGCTGGCAGTAAACCTTATTAAGAAAATGCAGATCATCTTAATGAAATTTGACACGTGTCATTTTTATGTTGGTCCAAGGTCGATGGCAATTTGACGATGGGTTCAGTATTTAATTTAGTTCTCATACAAATGATGACGATTAAGTTCTCATACTAATGATTTTAAAGCCGTTTTTAAGTTGTATTTTTTTTAAGTTGTATTATGTTTTAAAAATATTTCTACTTCAGATTATCATAACTTTTAGCATATGTTTACATATAATATACTTCGGAAAATATTATCTACAACTTTTCAAAAAATCTAGCCCATTTAAAAAAATTTTGGTCTATATTGAGCCCGCAAATTTAAAGTAACAAAAAACGAACCTAACTTTTTCAATACCCTTCACGTGTGATGTAAGTACGTTATGTTTATATATACATATGACATATACATCTACAAACACAATATATAAATATATAACCCATGAACCATAAATGAGTCATAAAATAAGTTTTATTATACAACTATTTTCCTCAGTCCAAGATCTCGAAAGAAATGTCTCAGATCACAACGTGTAATAAATTTTTTTTCCTTTTCGGTTAGGATAACCGTCCTACATTGTGTCCAGAAAAACTGTTTGGAACCAAATTTTAAAACTTTCGCTGTTATTGTTGCTTAGATATTCAATAATCATTATTTCCTATTTATGGGGATAAACCTCCCCCGGGTCCTATCGATTCTATATTTTTTTTCACTAAAATGGTTCCTTGAGAAAGTGATTGGAACCAAATTTCAAAACTCTCCTCCCCTGGTCCCATCCAATTTACATTTTATTTTTTGCTTTAACTTTTTTGCTACTGAACAAAAGAAAAGATGAGATTTAAATGAAGAACAAAAGTCCTTCATTTTAACTTCATCTTTTAATACACTGGACCGATTTTGACGATATTAAATAGGAAACTTCTTTGAACCAAATACCCGTGCCAAACTTCATTGTACTCTGCCAACAACTGTAAATGTGAGCGTGTAAAAAACAGACTGACAATCAAAAAGACGGATAGACAGTCAGACGGACATAGATAAATAGACTCAGTTTTTTATTAAATGCAAGAATATATATACATTGTCGGGTCTGAGATGATTTTTTCTTAGCGTTGCATACAAAATGGCTGAGTTAATATATTCTCTTCATCACTTGTGGTGGAGGGTATATAAAAAACAAACTTTAGAGGATCTCCAGTACCCCTCACTGACCAACTGGAATCTGTGGCTCCACAAGTTAAATTTAAAACACTTTAATTAAAATCATTTTGAATTTTATATAATCACGAACAGTTCAAAATTTGCAAACTAAATTCGAAAAAGACTTTTCTAAACCACTGTGCGCACTGTCTTTTGTTTATTCCTCCAATTCTGTTCGAATATTTTGGTGGTTTTCAAAATTGTTAATATGAACAATTTTTTTGTTGAACAAATATTTTGTTTATATTAAATAAATCTATTGATTTAACATTGATTTTTGATTTTTTGTTTTGTGTTTTTTAACATTTTTTCTTTCAAATAAACGTGACTTTTTTAAACTATAAAAATAAATTTTAGAAAATATATTTTTTTCTAAACTAAAAATTAGAATTGTTGTCAATTGATTTTATTTTCGTTATTGTTGGCACCTGAGCAACAGTAGAAAACTAAATAAATAAAAATAATAAAATTTATAATTTATAATTGTTTGCCAAAATAATATTTAGTTTCTAAATCGTTTTAACAAATTGAATAGTTTTCTTTTCACGTTCGCTAACAATTCACTAAAATTCACTTAAATACTTTTCGAGAGCGTTTTGCATTTTTATTATTTTTTAAATGTTAAATTTATTTTTAGTTTTTTTTTAATTGTTAAAGAATTTTTACTTAGAAAGTAATTGAGAGTAAAATATTTGCAAAAATTTTATGTGCAATTTATTGTTGTTGTATATTGATATTAAAGCGGAAGTACTGAATAGAAATACCAAGAGATGGAGCATAATTTCAAGAGATCTTTTACTGTTGCTATAAAATTTTGAGGCTCATACAGTTGTTCCTATAATGATGAACATTTAATTAAATCTATAATTTGTTTGTTACGAGTTTTTTTGGAGATTATCTCAGATATTGGTTTTCTTGATTTGAAGTATCAAGTGTTTAGAATCATAACAAACAATTTCGAAAATTTGGAGTCGAATTTGAGAACTATTGCTTTATAGTTCTTGAGATATTCGATTATCAATATTTTATTTGTATGAGAATCAGTTTTTTGAGGCCTTGATTTCCGACTTTTAGTATTTGCCATTTTTTTGCATTACTGCAGCAATTTACGTCATTCTTTTCCCATTATTATTCATTTCACATATGAAACGCCTTTGCTGTACAACTATTTTCCTCAGTCCAAGATCTCGAAAGAAATGTCTCAGATCACAACGTGTAAAAAATTGTTTTCCTTTTCGGTTAGGATAACCGTCCTACATTGTGTCCAGTAAAACTGTTTGGAACCAAATTTTAAAACTTTCGCTGTTATAGCTGCTTAGACAATCAATAATCATTATTTCCTTTTTATGGTGATAAACCTCCTCCGGGTCCTATCGATTCTACATTTTGTTCACTAAAAGAGTTCCTTGAGAAAGCGATCGGGACCAAATTTCAGAACACTCTCCCCCTGGTCCCATCCATCTTACATTTTGGGCCAGTAAAAAAATCATTAGGAAAGCAATTGGAACCAATTTGAATACTCCCGCTTTTACAGTTCTTAAGTTATTTGATAATTAAAATTTGCTTTTTATGGAAGTACCTTTCCCCTTGATCCTACCCGTCCTATATTTTGATCAGTAAAATAAATTCTTGAGAAAATGTTTGGGGTCGAATTTGAGAAATTTTGCTTTTATAGTTTTTTCTTTGTATGGGGGACACCTCTCCCCATGATCTTATCCGTCCTATATTTTGTCAAGTAAAACAGTTCCTGAAAGAAGAAGAAGATTGAAACATATTTGGAAAATTATCGTTGTTATATTTATTTAGATATTAGATAATCAATATTTGTTCTGAATGGGGGGGTACCTCTCCTCCAGGTCCTATCGAAATTATATTTATTATGTTAATTTCTGCTAAACCGGTACCAAAAATATTGCCTCTTTATGACGATAACTGTTGAAATACGTTAATATGAATGGGGATATATTTCTGTACTATTTAAGATTAAGTTCGCATTATTAGAGATAATTTGGTTTTAAATCAAGACCCTCAAAAGTTGGCCACCTCGGTTTGACAATATTGGAGGTTCTTCGATTCTGCTCTCGGCATTATAAGACTTATATTACACCAAAATAACTCGATAATTTCATTAAGATTTCTCTAACACTTCAAAAGTTACAAAATTATTTCCAATTAAATCGATTTGGACACACTGTGTATCGTGCATTATATTTGGACCATAATTTTTAAACATAAAAAAAATTATTGAAATTAATTGTTACAGACAATCATAAAAGTGGGTTGTATAATTTTCACTAAATCTTATGTATCAAAATTTATTACAATTTTATTTTAAAATCCCTCTCTCTCTCTCTCTCTCTCTCTCTCACACACTCTCTCGCGCTGATTCTTTCAATTCACTTTTCATTTTATCCAGTTGTTAATATTACATTTCATATCGAGAATACAAATCAACCTGTTTCGAAAATATTCCAATATTTAACTTTTTTGTTTTTGTAAAAATTCCAACTGAAGCATGAAAGTAAAATCGGATAAATTTCAATAAAACGAAAACTCAGAAAACAAAAACAAAAGCGGCAATAAATTTATACTTAAACGTGTGTAAATGTACAAATAAATATTTCACCGGCAAAGTCATTAAAATCAAACCTTGTCACCTTGTCGAATGAGTGACAACAACAACAACAATTATAAAAAAATAACCCACAATAATAACAAAAGAATAATAAAAACAAAAACAACAATATCATTTTTATATATAAAAAGAGAAAAAACTGAAAAATACTAAAAGTGATTTAAATCTCATTATCACAAATATAATTGTGCCAATGAACGTTATTAAAGTTTTTTTCTTTCTTTTTGTTTTATTCGATTAATTTTTTGATTTTTAACATTTTGTTATTGTTGTTGTCTGTCATCAATGCAAAAAGTTTATAAGAAAACAAAACTAAAATTATAAATAAATTTTATAGAAAACAACAAAATAAAACTTACACTTTTTTAAAATTGTTTCATTTTTTTGCACGTTTGCCCCCTCCAACGGATGGTGATGATGATGATGATGGACTACGATGTTTCTTTGGCTTTTGAAGTACAATGGGGTTGGTTTTTATATATTTAAAGAAAAAAGTTACGAGTATAATGTGATATAAAAAAAAAACAATTATTCATAAAGTATTTCAAAACTTATAAAGTCACTTTTTCGGTGACTTAAAGCGTTTTTTCATATAAGCGATAATTTTATTTTTTCACACTTTTAGTTTTTTCTGTTATGAAAAGAATTTTTAATATTTTTTGAGCTTTTTTAACATTTGAATTTCAATGTTTTTTTTGCGTTATGATTTTTTTCTATTTTAGCGATTTTTTACATTTCGGCGATTTTTTATATTTTTTCATTCTTATTTCTGTTTAATTTAGTTTTAGTTTTACCTCTGTTTCATCATTTTGACCTTTTGAATTTTACTGTTTTTTTTGCGTTATGATTTTTTCTATTTTAGCGATTTTTTACATTTCGGTGATTTTTATATTTTTGCATTTCTATTTCTGTTTAATTTTGTTTTTAGTTTTACGTCTGTTTCATCATTTAATTATCTTTTTTCATTCAAAAACATGAATTATCTGTGTTGTATTCTTCATTTTATTAACTTTTTCAATATCGCGTTTTTTGGTGTCAGCGTTTTTTCTTTGTTTTAGATTATTTATTACTATTTTATTTTATATTTTGTGGAATTAAAATTATATTATATAACTATTTATTTTTTAAACCTATTGATTGTTTTCACTTGAGTTTTTATGCGAATTTTCTTATTTAAGCGTTTTTCAGTTATAAAATTTTCAATATTTTTTATTTTCGACTTATATTTTCAGCTTTTTATTTAACAAATTTTATAGCTTTGGCAATTTTTCTGACAGATTTATTATTTTCTTGGAATTTAATTTTTATGGAATTAAAAATTATTAATATTTTATGGAATTTAATTTTTTCACTTAAGTGAATTCATTTTTATGGATATTTCCTACTTTAGTGATTTTTAGTCATCAATTTTGTATTTTGATTATGTTTTCTGATTTTTTGATAATATTTTAATTCTATATTATTAAATTATTTATAATTATTTTTTAATTTTAAAGTTTTGCCCTTTAAGCGTTTTTCCAATTTAAGCGATTGTTTGATTTTTTGCCTTTCTTTTAAGTTTTATTATTCCATTTTCAGCAGTTTCATATTCTTGTTTAATTTCCTTTCATGATTATTTTTTAAGTGTTATTTTTCTATTTTAGTAATTTTAGTCATAATAGCGATATAATTTTTCCATTTTAAAGTGTTTTTTTGCAATTTCAGTGTTCAAATGTAGACATGTTTTTTTCCTTTCGATACGATTTCCATTTCAGCGAATTTACTTATTTTAGCGATTTTATTAGTTTTATTGCAACTTCCTTGCACAGAGATTTACAAAATATTTCCACTGCAGACGGATAATTTCTATTGTTGGAGACTTTTTTGTCCATTTTTCTACTTTCAAAAATAAGCGATACTATTTCCTTTTGTTGTTGTTTTTGTTTCTTAAACGAATTTTAAATTTTAGGTGATTTTTTCTTTTCAGTATTTCCTTAAAAATATTTTCAGCTGTTATTACATTTTTGTGGTGCTGTTTTTGTGATTTTTTGTTATATAAGCGATTTTTGTGTTTTAGAAGTTTCATGTGCTTTAGGCAATTTGCATGTTTTTTTATATTATTTAATGATTTTTTAATTTGGCGTTTTTTGTCTTTTATAGCGTTTTTTGTGATTTTAAAAAAATTCTTTATTAATTTTATCTGTCATAAGTTTTTGGCGCTTTAATAATGCGATTTTTGCAATATTTAACTTTTTGTATTTTAAAAATTTAAACAATTTTTTTTTCATTAAAATTTTATTAAAATATTTTTAAAATGTTCTCCATTTAAATATTAAAATTCCCTGCCCCATTGTGCATTCTTGTGACTGGTATTCGCATTTGCCTTTTAAACGTACACATTAAATGTGTGTGTGTGCTAAAATTTTTATGGCAAATTTGAAAATATAAATGGGGAGAAAAACAGACATTAAAGTAGACATACATACAAACACATATACATACATACTGACAAACATACATTAAGTTATAGAGAGATAGACATGTTTTTAAGTAGAGACGGACATTGAGACAAACCTCAAATCAAGACTCTGCTTTCACTCTTCATTGAATTCTTTCATAAATTTCTTTATAATAATTTCTTTATTGTTGTTGTAGTTGTTGCTACTACTACACGTTATTTTGTTTATTTTTAATACAAGTTTGTTGTTGTTGCTGTTTAGTATGAACAATTTGTCTGTTACTGCTGCTAATGCTAATATTGTTGTTGTTGCTATAACATTTACGTGGTTATTGAACTGAAACTAAAAATTGTGTTAATAGTTGATTACAAACCGTCTTTATAAAAAGAGAAGAAGAAGAAGAAGACAAAAAAAGCACTGTTGTCTGCTGATGACCATAATAACTATAAAGACGTTTCTGATGATGATGATGATAATGATGATGTTGACGATGAAGATTAAAGAGAAATGATTATAGTTTCATAGAATGGGAGTTACCAGTTTAATTATAATTTTCAAAAAAAAGTGGGCACAATGCATTTCATTTTTTTTCTTATTTTTATTTAATAAAATTTGAAAATTAGAGATTTTGTTGCTGTTATTGTGTCACATGAGGTGTTGACTGTTATTTTCTTTTGTGCGTTCGTATGTCAACTATTAATTTATTATTTATTTATTTATTTTATTAATAGAAATTTTTGTATAATTTTGTTGATCATTTGCTCTATTTTATTGTATTAAATAGAAATTATAGAAAATGATTTTGTAATAAGTTGAAGGAAGTAAAATTTATAATTGTGGCATTTGAAGTGGAAGACAAAAAATTTTGTTATGGCTAAAAACGAAAGACTTAGGAAACATACTTTATTAAAGCAATAATAATTATTATTCAGTTAAGTGAAATAAGTGTTAATTTGTGACATATTAAAAGAGTTATAACTTTTTCAAGTTTAAATTGTGCAATATCGTTGACTGCCCTCTTCATCTGAAAGAGTTTTCCATGAAAAAAAATTACACATTTAAGTTCATTTGCGAAGAAATGGAATTATGGTGTTTGGAAACATTTAAGATGGTCCTGATTAATACTCATGGAATTGGTACATTTTGAGGTCAAACGATGCTTCGATGCCAAAACATTATTTCGGCGATGGTGGATTTATTATTTGGGTAGCAAGTAAAGACATTCTCAAGATCGCAACAAATCACAGTCACAAGGGGAAATATGTGGGTCACAAAGAAGATAAATTAACTTTCTATTAACTGTAGATTCTGTAGTTTTCTATTGTCTTGCAACATGAGGCTGATTTCCTGTTAATCTATCCAATTTCAACAATAATATACAAAATACATTTCAGATCCCTCCGATGCAAGTCATTAGCTAAGGCTTATCAATATCATACTTCGTCATTTATTTAACTGATTTGTGGTTCTTTGCGCTTGGAATTATTGTATCATGTTTCTATTGTAAGTGACAATACGATTAAAGTGGCATCGTTTAGAAGCACACAAAAACTCGGCTTTCTTGTCTTTTGATTTTAAATACACGCTAAACCCACTTTTATTGTAATTTCCCTCCTTAACTTCTGGGTAGATGTCACAACTTCAGAATCTCACAGGTTCACAAGATTAAGATACATATTGACCGAAAATTTCGACCAACAATCAATAACTTTTGGCAGCTGTTTCCTTGAACGATATGAAAGAAGGTTATCGGACTACAAAAAGAAAAAAAATAGTGGTTATTTGAAGGTAAACAAATTGAATAAAAAAATCTTTAATCACCGATTAAATCTAATTTGACTAATAGTTCTACCATGAAGAAGGTTAAAACTCCTTCCTTGGCATATAGTTTTTGAGCACTGAGCTACTTAACATTGCTACATTTTTTACCAGATATTTTGGGAGTCCTTTTTGTTGTCCTCCTTTGTATGTAGAAAATTTCAAGTTCAATTAAGTTTTTAAAGTTTTGAATTTATTTTATTCCCAAATTTTCAAAAATTTAATTCTCATCATAAATGAAATTATTTCTAATGATTAAATGGATTTTTTTGGAACAATTATTTTAAACTAAATTTTCTGCTAGAGAAAATTTAGTGAGATTAATGTCCTCCTATGTAAAGTGATTTTTAAATGTGGTCTTCTATCCATTTTAAGTTATCTGTGGAACAATCTTTTTTTACTCTCCTTCACAACGTGCGGTGATAGCGAAGAAGGAATTTTCTATGATCCTATAAAGTGTATATATATTATTGCATTTTATCAATATCTGAATCGTGTTATCCTTGTTCCTTTATCTGTTGGAGACATTCTCAAGGTTATTGATAAGCCAAATTTAATAGAATTCGTCCAGATTGTTTATTATTGTTTTTAGGAGTTTGGTATCGTTGAAATTTCTTCATGACATGTAGAGTGCTCACTTGGTTTATGAGATAAATGGACAGACGTATAAGCAGGATCACAGATGGATGGATTAAAATGTTGATATTGATCGATATTAAGGGACTTATTTCTCATCCTTATTTAAGTGAACCAAAACAATCCGGCATTAATTGGAGTCTAAAGACCGTTCAAATCTTATAAAAAACACAGTCACCTAAAATTTATTTGTTTACCAAACAAAAGAAAAAAACAGAACTATTAAACTGTTTAAATGTTTGTGTTACAAAGTTTTTGCTGGTTTCAAATATGAAAATTCATATTTTCATTGAAATTCAATTCCCATTTAAAATTTCTGATTTAAGAGTTTAAAATAAATAAAACATATTTTTTGTGATGTTAAACTTTTAACTTGTAGGAAAAAAATATAACTTGTTCTGATTACAGCATTTCGTTAAAAAAAAAAAAAAAAAAAAAAGATAAAATAAAAAAATATATTTCTACTTCTTACATAAAAACCACTTGATATCAAAAAACTAAACGTTCAATAAATCTTGTTTTCCTATTAAAAGGCGAAAAAATGGCCGTTAACTAAAAAAGGAAAATAATAATTTTTTTTGTGTGTTGTTGCAACATCAATTGCAACAAGTGGACAAACAACAGCGCGAAAGTGTAAACTGAAATTGTATGAAAATAATGAATTATGCGGTTTTCTGCAAAAAAAAAACGTTACACAAACTTTAAGAAAAAAAGGAAAAAAAAAAACATCAATTTTTTTCAGAAAAATATTTTAAAACCAACGAAAATGAAATGTTTTAAGTTATCGACAAGAAAAACCACTTTCATTTAAAGGAAAAAGCATAAAAAAGTGAATAAAGAAATAAATAAGAAGAAGAAAAAACGTGAAAATATTTCAGAACAACCTGTTTCGCAGAAAATAATAATAACAATAATAATAATAATAATAATAATAATAATAATAATAATAATAATAATAATAATAATAATAATGACGCCAAATGTATAAATAACATTTTTGCCAAGATAATGTTTCTTTGCGGTTGCAAGCATTTGCTTGCAACCAACGTAAATTTGCCAATATTTTTATTCAGATAGACATTTTTTGGAGAAGATGAGCTTAAGTTTTATGTGTGGAAAAAAAGTAGGAATTGTGTCATTAAATCAAGAAATGTGGATAATTAATTATAAAAAAAAGTAATTTTCTTTATGCATAAATTCAAGTCTACACATTTTGACATTTATCTAATTACAAAAAATTAATTATTTATTTCTGTTAGATTTGAAATTAGGGGTGTTCAAATATTGATTAGAAAAATTTAAGATATATTTGTACTGTAATTCAAGCTCTTTAGATTATGAATTATAGAAAATTAAAGTCTCTTTTAGACAATTTTGTTTAGATTCGAGGGGGCTAAGAAGATTTACACATTTTTCTTGTTTTTATTTATTCAAAGCAGAGATTTAAGTCGTCTTATTATTTTAAAGCGCTTGTCGAAAAGTGTGAAATTCGAAAAAAATAGAAAAAATCTACAAAGAGCAAAATAAAAAAATGATCAAAATCCAGAAAGAGAAAAATATTTTAAAAAGAGAAAGAAACTGATAACTCTAATTGAAGTTATTTTTTACTTTTTGCTTGAGATAGTAAATATGGAAGACAATCCAAAAGTCAAATTTTCGTTTCGTTTTGTTTCTCTATCTGGAAGTGTGATATTATAAAAAATGATATTAATCCAAAATGGACAAAATCTAGAAAAAGAAAGTGGCACAAGTTGTTTTGTAATCCTAAGTCAATTCTAGCAAACATAACTTTGTTAGCGAGTTATGAAATTCCATTATCATCTCGATCTAATATTAAAATCAGCTTTAGTCTGTAAATCATTTTCAGCGACTAAAATAGGCGCAGTAAATGACTCGTTCAAATTAAGTGGATGTCGAGGGCTTCATGTAGGTCCATCAGCAGCCTTGAGATATAATGTCTCAAATTCTTTTGCATGATGTGATAAAATGCAATTTCAAATGAAGAACAACAAAATTTATTTATTATTAGTAATACTGTTTCACTCTAATATATAAATAAATATTCACCAACACCATCAAACAAATTGTATGCCGTTTTAAATCTCTCATTGTGTGGGTTTCTAGGAATTTTTTTCTTAATTGTTTTTTTTTTTTTTTTTGCAAATTTCATACTAAACGATGTTTTGTTTATTGTTGTTTCTCCTACATTTTTGTTTAATAGATATTTTAAATGAATATTTTTTCTTGGGTAATGTCAAGTGTATTTATTGCTAACAGACTCACCTTCCCGCTTCTTAACAAATATTCGCTAAAAATAAAATAAGCCCAACCTTAAATAAAATAAATCGGAATCTTTGCATACCAAAAGACAACTGAGAGCAAGAGTAATAACAACAACAGCAACAACCTTTAATTTAGGTTTTTAGTGGTAAATTTTACATTTTACTAAAGTTTATTTATATTAATTCACTATTATTATTTTTCTTCTTCTTCTTAAAATTGTTGTTATTTTAAAATTCATAAACTTTAGTTTTTGATGTTAATTTGTGATTTTGGTTTGTTTTGATTTTTTTTAAGCTTCTGACTTTCTCTTTAATAAATTCTTGGCATGATTTTATGTTTCTTGTTTTCTTTTTTTTGTTTTTTGGTTTTGGTTTTTAGTAACAAAATTTACCATAAATTTCTAAAATGTGGTGAAAATTTGCTTAAAAAAATTATGAATTCATAGAGCTGCTGGGGTAACAGGATGCAAATGAGGAGAATAATTTAAAGGTGGATTTTTAAACGTTTTTGAAAATTCATTTTTCTGATTAACCACCACAAGTGATGAAGAGGGCAAATTAACTTTGTCATTCTGTGTGTAACGCCAAGATGGAATTGTCTCAGACTCCATAATGTATATATTTCTTGTATTTAATCAAAATCTGAGTCGATTTAGTTGTGTTTGTCTATCGGTCTATTGTTGGCTTGCTCGCATCAACAATAAGTGACAGAGCTTAATGGAATGTGGTCTGAATATTTCTTATAGTCCTGAGAAGTTTCCAGCAAAATCGGTTTAGTATATTCAAAGTATAGACCGATATTTGAGGCAACCTCTAAGTCCAAACAAAATCTTCCGTAAAATTGTCAATTATAAATCGACAATTTATAATGAAGTAGTGACATTAAGCTATACGTACTTCATTACTATTCCAAAAATTATTAAAATCAGTTCAGAACAAAAAAGTTTTCAAAAAAGAAATTATTAGGGCGTTGCTGGCATTAAGCAAACATTAGTGTTGTAATTTCATACGATTTAAGTAGATTTTTAGTAATTTAAATTTGCTTTGTATCGGAGGTACTTCCCCCAGCCTTATATTTTCTTAGTGATGGTGACTCACAGTAGCATAATTGCTGCAAAATTTATTATTCTCGCTAATGTAGCTCCTTATATATTCGATAATCAATATTTGCTTTATATGGGGGATACACCTCTCCCTGGCCTTATCGTTCAAACTTGTTGCCAAGTAAAATTGTTCCTCAAGAATGTAGTTGTAATAAAATTTTGAGAACTCTCTCTGTTAAAGTTCTTTAGATATTTGAAAATCAATATTACCTTTGTGAGGGAGATACCTCCCCCCTGATTCTTTCCGTCCTACAGTTAGTCCAGTAGAAGAGTTCTTTAAGCACTTGCGTTGTTGAAGTTCGTTAGTGTATGTGTGAGTGTGTATATAGAAAAGGGATGGAACTAAAGATTCGTCATAGCCGAATATGGCATTCTACTTGTTTTGTATTAATTCTGCGAGGATCGTCGATGTGAACACCTACAGCATTTAAGGCTTTATAAGGAATTTATTTAAGTTGTGAACCCCGTATAATTCTATAGGCCGATTCGTTTGAATTTTGCAACATATTTGAACTTAAACTTATTCATGCTTATTTTTATCAAAATATTTTCAAAGTTAAAACTTTTATGAGCTTAAACAACAATTTCGGGAAAAGCATTTTATTCGGACCGGTTTCTTAGAACAGACTGGTTTCAGATATTGAATATTATAGATATGATCTATTATGCCGATCATATAGACTAAACTTTTCCGAATTATTGAATTTTATATATGTTAAGATTTTTTCGTTCTCATTCCTCAAAGCCAAAGTTTTTTAATATCTCTATAATTTATTGAGTAAACATAATCTAATTTTTGAAATCATAAATTTTACCCTAAACCGTACACTAACAATTGTGACATTTTTTAATCCCTTAATATTTATCACTCTGGTGTTTGTGTCTTAAATCTTTTGTTTTGATAACAAATCAAAAATTTTGGCAATTGGAAGTTTTGCTAATCAATCAATTTATATTATTTAAATAACAATAATAAATAAATATACAAATATTTTTTTTCACAAAAATTATATAAAAAATTAAACAATGAAGAGATTTTTTAATGAATAGAAATTTCAATATGTTGCGCAACAAAAGAAGTATGTTGCTTAAGTCTTTTGTTATCAAGCTTAAAATTGCTCATTTCAGCTTTATCTTTGTATTTTTACAAGCATAAAATTATGTTCATAAATAATTTTAACATGACAAAGAATTTTTTTATTTAAATGAATAAAAATAGAAATTTAGAAAAAATGTTTATGAAATAAAAAAATCTTTAAACTGGAAAATAACTGAAAATGACACCTTTTTTTAAAGTACTAAACAAGTTCACACGCTATTTTTCACTCAAATTTCATGTTTGCTCACTATTAGTCAGCAAAAGAAATTTAATTCATTTTTTTATTGAATAAAATGAATATCGATTGTTGAAAAAAAGTCGTTAAATGAAAAAGAAAGTGATTTTTTCTCTCAAACTCAAAAAAATATTTGTTTTCAAATTTTTATTTATTTTTTGTATGTCCGTCCGTCTGTTTGTTTTTTTTTTGGGCAAAGGGAGTCATATCGTGTTAGCTGGTGTTGGCTTGTTGAGTCTTCTAATTATTATTTATGGGCGTTATATTTGGATTTTTTTATCTTGTTTTTAGCTTCTGCTTTGTTGTTGTTGCTCGAAAGATGAAAACGATTTTTAAATTTAAGCGCATTTTTAAATTTCTTTATGTTAATTATCTTTAAAATACATTTTTTTTCTCAAAATTATATTCATCAATTGATTTTATTATTTTTTTGAAATTTTAAGTGGCTAAAATTTATATATTTTTTTGTATCACATATTAAAGTCATTTTTTCAATTTTGTTTCTTTTCAGGTGTAATAATCAAGGTAGATTATAGATCTCAAAAATATTTTTATAGGAATTGTTTACAGATTTATGCTAATTTCAAAAAAGAGAGTTAAAACTATGTGTTTAAAGCTTTTTTTCGGTTTATGGTAATAATTTTTGATTGGAATTTTAAATGAAAAAGGGTTTAAATATTTTGAATTATAATTTGAAATATTCAACTAATTTTCTTAAATTAAAAGAAAATTTTGAAGGAAACAATAACAGTAATTTAAAAATATTGAAAAAAATAAAATTCATAAAATTAGAAAAATTTTAAGAATTTCGATTAAAAATAGTTTATTTTCACTAAAAATTTAATTCAATTTACAAAACTGAACTCAGATCTTTTTTCTGAGATATCTTCTCTTCGTTCCAAGGGAGTGAGTACTTAACGTATATAGTTAAAAAACGAAACTACTAAACTTATAGTTTTAATTTGTTTACATGATTAATATTTTTATAAATTAAAGTCATAATGACCCCGTTTTGACATGGACATACCGCACACAAGATTATAAGCGTATAGTGTACGTCTATTACTAGTTCAAAGTGCTAGATCCATTCCGTCTCAATAAAGTATCTAAGTAGGTCATTTAGTTTCTCCAGTAATTCTTCACAAAGAGAGTCCAGTGTACAGATGTAAGCCGGGCATTCACACAGGAGGTGAAAAACACTTTCCTCCAGCTGCGACAATGTTTTTAAAGGTAATCCAAGTCAGTTATCACGATCGTCTCAATTGTCACGATCGAAATCAGTGCCTTAATAACTTTTCCTTACAATGGCCGACTAATGGGGATTAATTCAGTGACAGAAGTGCCACCTAACTGTCTACAAATATTCCAATACTTGCTAATTTGTCTGTCTGGGATTTGTTTCTAGGAGTTCGCATATCATGCCGATAGCAAATAATTAAGCCTGAATTACAATGGCAAGTTTTAGGCCGGGCATTCACAGAAAGTCACAGCAGCGACAATGTTCATTAAATGTTAATCCAAGTCAGGTATCACAATACATCTCACATTGAAACAGGCCACATCACATATCTTCCATTTCACTCAATTCTGGAGGGTATTTGAATTTTTATGATACTATCAAAGTTTAGATATGGCTTAACAAATTCCTATGGCATAAGGATTTATTTTGCAGTGTGTCCAAAATTGTTGCATATCCCATATGTTTTAGATTTCATGCAGTAAAGCGTTACTATGCTGCTTGCAGATGTGATAATTATATACAGATCAATGGGGATAAAATTCAGTACAGTATTCATAGCCTCCAAAGGGCAGGTCCGCAATGCAATGGCGATTCCTCCCTTGCTATTGTGCCACTCAACGGTTCATTTACCATTGACGCATAATGCCAAATCAGGCTAAAATAAAGTGCACACGTTTTATGAAGTCATATGGTAAACATTCCATAATGAAAATTTTGGTTTTTAAGATCTCGCTATTGGCTTCTTTTTCCCGCATATTGTTTGTCATACTAAGAACCTTTTGGACTTTTTTGATTGCTTTTCATTATTAAACATTTTTTTCAAAATTTCCTTAAAGCATCAAAAACATAAAATTGTTGACCAGGAGTTTACAAAAGAAATGCCCAAATATACGTTGCGTCATCCACTATGCAGCAAGATTTTTTTTGAAAACTTCAATTTTGTTTTTGGCCGCGTTCCCGTCAGGAACTTTTGTAGCTTTTAAACCTGTATTAGCTGAGTTAACCGGACTGCAAACCTGTCCCAACCTCTTTAAAAAATTCTTCCTTTCTTTTCGTTTTAGAAACATCAACGGACATTTAATAATGTTACAGTTTGACAACAGACCTTTCCATGCTTGACTGACAAAGGCAACTTGATCAAAAAATATCACATTTTATTTGGCTTTAAAGTTTTAATAAAAAACGTCTGCTACAAATTTTTTTATCTCACTCCTTATTTATTACTAAATTAAATTCGTTTCTGTTTCTTAGATTTATTCGTTTTATTTATACTTCACTGTACTTTTTTGCATATTCTTTATTGTGGATATTAATACCCATTGTGCAGGTGTTATTATGAAACAAATTTATTGAATAACACTTTTTTCGTTTATCTTTTATTTTATTCCATTTTATTTTATTATTATAAATTTTTTATTAATAATTTAAGAGACAACATTTGATTAATTATAATTAATTGTTTGGATGAAAGAATATTAAGCAATAAAACTTTTAATTAGTTTCAAGCACAAGTTACAAGAAATAAATTTGATATTTATAAACACAAAAACTCGTATTTGTTGTATGATAATGAGAAATAAAGACAAATTTAAATAAATTCATAATAAAAAAATATTTCATGCATTTTTCTCTTATGAAACAAAATATAAATTGTAGTTATTTTGTATTAAAGACATTAATATTACATCAATATTTATTTTAATAATAAAATTTTTAAAAGCTTGATAATTATATTTCCCTCCTGCTGGATGTGACTTCTAAAAATTAAGCATGATAGACCATCTCGCCATAAACTAATCATCTCTCATAACTCTTTTCACAACGGCACAATAACTCTAATAAACTGAATTCAGGAGAATATGCAAGATCGACTTTTTTGGTAACTTTTCCAGGCTTTTTTGTATTTGCTCCTCTGGAACTTTTATAGCATTTTTAATAGCATATGTAGCTGCTTTCTAATAAATCAATCTGTTACTCCTAATCTGCTAACGGATTTGCCTTAAATTAAAGGTAATGATGATGGATATTTTGACTCCATAGAGGCTCTATGGTCAGGTTTATAATAATGAAAAACGGCATTTTTAAACTGTGTGACAAATTTTTATTTTACCTTCAATTAAAACAAAATCGATTCTGGACTTGGGATCAAAGTCTGAAATGTTTCACAGGAGAAAATATAGGACGGAAAAGACCATGGGAAGAGGTATAGTCCATCGAATTTGTAATGAACTATAACAGCGAAGTTCTAAAGTTGATCCCAACAACTTTCTCAAGGAATTATTTTACTAAATAAAACGTAGGACAGATAAGACAAGAATGAGGGGTATTTCCCATAGAAAGCAACCAAAAGATCATATTCCATGAACCGAAGTTTACCGGGTCTGCTAGTAAACTATAAAAGTTGATTTTATTAGAAAAAAAATCACTTTGTAAACTGACCCAAAAGACCACCTCCGATTTTTATGTAAAGAATGCATCCGGCTAATTTCTAATAATTTGTTCTAACATGAAGCTTATTTAAATATGGGCGTTCTGTACCAATAAAAGAAGTTATCAAAAGGGAACGATAAATCAGTTCAAAATTCTCATCCAGTGTTTTCCAAATTGCCTTTAACATATGTTGCAACTTGAGAATGAGCATTTTAAATTTGAAATATTTTGAGGTCATATATGATCCTCCATTCAAGTTCTTTTTGCTTAAATTACTTTTTCTTTCCATTTCAATTAATTGTCTACTAAAAAATATCATGTGATCATCTGACCCAATTTCAATAGTTTATAATAGAAAACATTTTTCTGATCTCATTAAATAAAGGGTGTTACCTTCAGCTTTACGATATTCAGCTTCGGCATTGATTTAGCTGATTGACTGAGCTTAACATTTGATTTTTGGTACTCGGAATAATGAAAACATATATATTTTATCACCATTAACAATACGTGTGTTTCATGTTAATTTTGAATGCAAAATATTATTGTTTTATCAATTTATAGAGTTATAGTGCTTTTTGAATAATAAAGGGTTTTTATACTTTAATAAAATCGAAACGAATAATTTGAAATTTCAGTATAATACAAATAATAATGAGAATCTTGGTTTTTAATGCAAAAAATTCCAATATCTAAAATTATATAAAACATGTATAATTTGTATCCTTTTTTCACTGAAATAATCAAAATTGAACATAGTTGATGTTAGACAATGTTAATTATGTTTATTCAGTTTAAATTAAACATAAGTTTGTGTTCAAATAATATTATACTTATTAAAATCTTTCGATATTAATTCTTAAATTATACAACAATAATTTTTTAAAAATTAATTTTGGTAGTAAAATTTCAGGAATTGAAATTCTTAAAAACCCGGTTTTGTTGTATAACAATGTTAAATTAACATTTCTTTATCTATGAACCATAATTTAACATTTTTTCTTATATGAATTCGCTTCATAGATAAAAAACCATTAAACAATGTTAATAAATGATCTTGTATTAACTTCTATGCAACTTTATTTAGATACTTAAATTAAATGATTTATTACTTATTTACAAACTTAATAACATTAACTAAACTTTATTGTGTTGTTAGTTATTTTTATTACCTTCTTTTAAACTTCAAAATTTTTTCAAAATAAACATTTTCAAAGTCAAAAACACTTTCTCTACTTTAAACACAAAAAAATTTCAAATATTTTTTAAGAGATAAAAATGGAGAGATGAAAATACAACAAAAAAGAAGAAGCTGCAGCTAAAGTTAAGGAAAAGTAAAATGTAATGAATAATAAACGAATGGAATGACTATTAACCTTTAATTTGAGATTAGCTATTTTGTTATGAACAGTAAAAAAGCCATAAATCACTTTAAATAGAGATTATTATACCCTCCACCAACAAAAGTGGGGAAAAGGATCAATTAACTTTATCATTCCATGTGTAACGCTTAGAAGGAATTATCTGAGACCCCATAATGTATAAATGTTATTGTATGAAATCAAAATCTGAGTAGATTTAGCTATGTCCGTCTGTCTGTCCTTCTGTACGTCTGTCTGTTTTGAGCACGCTGATATCTACAAGAATTGACAGATCTCAATGAAATTTGCCCTGAGTATTTCTTATGATCCTAGAAAGTTTCCTGTTAAAAACCAGCCAAATTGGTTTAGTTAATTAAAAGATATAGACCGATGTCTGAGGAAACCTCTAAGATCAAGCGAAGATCTTTAGTAAAATCAAATTAGAATGAAATTTTGCCATAAAATAAGTTCAGTAGAATCGGTTCAGTAGAAAAAGAAGTTATAGCCAAATATATAACTAATTTTATAACTCACTAAATGACTGAATATGTATGTACACAACATAACGTATTTACTTCACATACATTTGTGGCGGAGGGTATTGAAGGTTCTGCATTGCTGAATATAACATTTTTATTTGTTTTAAAAATTAAAATTTAAAATAAATTAAATTAGTTAAAATATTTGTAATTTGTAGTTTTGTTTAAACTTTTTCAAATGGCCTTTAAAAGAATGTCGAGGGGGGAATTTATAGCTTTTTTCTATTCATTCATTTAATTTTTACTTAATATTACGTTAGTTTGTGTTTTGAGGCCTCAGGAAAAACAGTAATTAATTAATAATTATTTCAAATTGCAGATAATAAAACGGATGAATATTCAATTCAATTGTTTAATACACGTTTTAGCTTAAAAGATATTCAAACCAACAGACAGACACACACACACAAACATATTTATAAGTGTTTTTATTTTTTGGATTTAATGACATTGTGCATACTTATATACCAAAGCTGATGACCAATTGTGGTCAAAACGATAACGTAATAATTAAAACTTCTAATTTTGGTTGATTATTTAATAGAAAATAAATAAAATTTTAAAAAATAATTGTTGGCATAACGTAATAGTTTTTTATGTTGATTTTTTAAAAAGGCTTTTTGAAAGACTTAAATAATTTGTCTGAGGTATTAATTATTACATAATTTAAAGAAAAAAAGAGGTTAACAACATTTATTTAGTGCCCTATAGAAAAAGTGTAAAGTTTTTTATATCCCGGGAATTTTAGAAAAAAATTGTCATTCACGGGAATTCTATAAAAGTTATATTTTAATTAAGAAAATGCCTAAATTATGGTAAAAAAGAGAGATCCTATATTCAGTCGAATCTTTCCAAATTATATTAAAGTTCTTTAAATTGCGTAATTGGTGTCCTTATGGGAGCTATAAAGGCTTAAAAATTCACCTCACATATTTAGGCCAAATTCAAAGTTATTTTATAATATTTAAAAGTTTTATCAGATTAAATTCATTTCGAAAAAGGGGGAATTATTTATGCACTTTAAGGACCGATATTCATAAAATTAGTATATTTAACACAATTCAATAAAAATGCTGATTTCGGATGCAATAATTCCGGGATGGTGGTGGAACTTTAACCAAATATGGATTCTTGCACATTAAATTAAGTATATATGCCAAAGACAGTGAGAAAATAGTTCTGTCAAATTTAATAGAAATATTTTAAATTTAAGCTTATAATGTATTAGGTCCTTGCTTTGAAGCTTACTTATATTATATTATATTATATATATTATATTATATTATATTATATTATATTATATTATATTATATTATATTATATTATATTATATTATATATATATTTATATTATATTATATTATATTATATTATATTATATTATATTATATTATATTATATTATATTATATTACATTATATTACATTATATTATATTATATTATATTATATTATATTATATTATATTATATTATATTATATTATATATATTATATTATATTATATTATATTATATTATATTATATTATATTATATTATATTATATTATATTATATTATATTATATTATATTATATTATATTATATTATATTATATTATATTATATTATATTATATTATATTATATTATATTATATTATATTATATTATATTATATATTATATTATATTATATTATATTATTATATTATATTATATTATATTATATTATATTATATATTATATTATATTATATTATATTATATTATATTATATTATATTATATTATATTATATTATATTATATTATATTATATTATATTATATTATATTATATTATATTATATTATATTATATTATATTATATTATATTATATTATATTATTATATTATATTATATTATATTATATTATATTATATTATATTATATTATATTATATTATATTATATTATATTATATTATATTATATTATATTATATTATATTATATTATATTATATTATATTATATTATATTATATTATATTATATTATATTATATTATATTATATTATATTATATTATATTATATTATATTATATTATATTATATTATATTATATTATATTATATTATATTATATTATATTATATTATATTATATTATATTATATTATATATTATATTATATTATATATATTATATTATATTATATTATATTATATTATATTATATTATATATATTATATTATATTATATTATATTATATTATATTATATTATATTATATTATATTATATTATATTATATTATATTATATATATTATATTATATTATATTATATTATATTATATTATATTATATTATATTATATTATATTATATTATATTATATTATTATATTATATTATATTATATTATATTATATTATATTATATTATATTATATTATATTATATTATATTATATTATATTATATTATTATATTATATTATATTATATTATATTATATTATATTATATTATATTATATTATATTATATTATATTATATTATATTATATTATATTATATTATATTATATTATATTATTATATTTTTTATTGTTAAATTTTTGTATTGAACTAAATTTATGTACACTGATATTCTATTAATCCGATTTAGATGAGAGTTGAATTCTGTCTCAGATATCAGTCTATAACTAGTTTGCAATTGGAACGAAATGACAACTATAAAATAGGAAACTATTTAGAACAAATAATCTTTTCAAATTTTATTGAATTTTTATCTAATTCCTTTTGGAGTTTCGACAGAATATTCCCGGGATTAAGAAAAAATGAATTTCCCGGGAAAGTCGCAGGAACGTTTTCTCGTGGTGAAACAATAGTTTAAAGTGAAATAAAACTGTAATTTTTGATCGTCCAAATGAATTTGGCCTTAGATTTTACACATTGATAACATAAGAAGAGTGTAGCATTAAAATTATGGACATTTGAAAACCCTATGGACTCTGTTACAGGGGCCCAAATTGTGGTTTTAATTTTTTGTTTCTCCTTTCTTTTCAAAAAGTTAAAAATTGCAGCATCTTGTGGTCCTTAATTAAAAGAAAAAAATGTTTTATTTGTCTCTAACTCAAAAACTATAAAAATGGACTCGTTAAGGCCAGCCCTATAATGCAGCCCATGGGTTCAGCGTGGTCTCAATTAGAAAAAAATTAAAAAAGAAAATATTTTGTGGGCAAAAAATATTATTTAGTCAACTAAGTACTTATTTTAGACTTTAACTGTTATATAAACGCACTTAAGTAAATCAGTCTCTATAGCATTATTTATAATGATGTAGATGATCGTTAATTTCTGAATACCTGAAAATTGCGGTCTGGCATTGATTTCAATAGTTTCTTGTCTTATTTTTACTTTTATCTCTGAAAAAAACATTATACTTTCGTTTTGGGCATTATTTGATTAAATTTTACTGGTCAAATAACCCCACAAGTTTTCCATTGGGTTTAAGTCCGGACTGCAAATCTTTCATTAAATCTTGATTTAAACTGCTTTGAAACATATGTCGCAGCATTATCTTGCTGGAATGTGAAATATTCATTATTTTTTTTTATCCCTAAAAGAGAGGAGCATCTTCCAGCAATTCGTTAGAAATTGTGCTTTTCATTACTGTATCACCGCTGAAATTAAGATGCGAACTTCGTTTGAACTCAAATCTTGTCAGGGCCGACTTAATTATTTTTTCCTTTTTCTCAGAGAAAATTATTTTTTTTTCACTTCTCTGACCATTTCGTGTATTTAGACTATTTTCTTTATGCTGTTTTCTGAGCATTTTGGCTTCTTCCATTTTCTGTTTTATCTCTTTGTAAATTGTGACCAACGAGTTAGGAAGTCAAAGGAAGATTTAAAGGTTGATTCTTTTTTTTTAATATTAATTTGTCCTCTTGTTAATTTGTATTTCTTCTGGAAGATTTCCGAACACCATAATTCTGTCTTTATTAAAAGCAATTAAGCACCAATTTCTCTATTGAAGCATCATGGATCATGAACAAATTTTAAGAAAAGATCCCTCAGCATATTTAAACGTTATAAAATTTATCGATAAAACTAGAAAATTCTGCAATCAAATTAATAAAAAGAACTGAAAATTATATTTTATTTTTGATATTTTTTTAAGCAATTTTCATATCTGCGTTTATAGAAATATTCCACATAAAATAGCGGCGAGAACATTTGATAGCATAAATAAGGTAAACAAGACAAAAAAGCAACGTTAAGTTCAACTTTACTTTTGGTTGGGGACAATAAATATAGAACAAAAATAGAGTTGAGTTTATAGAAATATGCACCAGTTTATAGTTTCAATAAAATTGTATTAACAAAATCCAATAAAGATGATTTGTGGGTCAGTACTTCATTGAAGAAAATTGCTGGTAAAACTTATATTTTTTTTGCAATTTCCCCTTAATCCCTACTTAAGTGTTATTTTATAAAAAAAACTTTATTTATTATCATAACAAATTTTTGTATCCATTTATTAATTTTTCAAAAACAACTTAATTATATATTTCCACCTTTTTTGCAAAATTATGTCATAAATATTTCTTAAGTCTACAATTTTTTTAACATTATTTCAAATAATTATTTCCCATTAATTTTGCAGTTAATATTTGAAAAGTTTACAAAATTTAAAAGAAAATTAATCATTAACTTTATGTTATTATCGATATTTGCTTAAAATGTTTAACTAAATTATTAGACAATTAAAACACGCGCTAAAAATTTACTAATTCATGAATCAAAGAAAAAATCATTATAAATTACATTTTGGAAAAATGCCAAAATTACAAAAAATAGAAAGAGAAATATTAAAAGAAAAAATTATAGTTTAGAGTATTTTGTGGTAAAATAGTTAACATCGAATTACGAATACCGACTTTAGTGAAACGTATTCCTGTTTTAAATCATTTGGAACAATTGCAAAGGTTTGGTCTTTATATCTCTCTGACTAGATTTTCAAACAGATCGTATTATAAAACATTTTATGATTTTCTTTTTCTAACTTATGGATTTACATGAAATTATACCCCTTGAAATTTGGATTTCATTAAGACTCCATGAGCGGAGTTATAGGTGTGCAAATGGGATTAACTCGGACATTAGTGTCTCTTTTTCAATATGATTTTATCCATTAAGGAGGCCTTTAAAAACATGTATGTGAAGATAAATACGTATTTAACTAGCACAGACAAAAACCACATTTTTTAACAGAGCTGATTTTGCAGTTAACATCGCGCTGTTAAGAATTTAACAGAATTTCTTAAAATGACTAGTGTACTAAAATGGACAATGTGAGCAACAGGAACCATGTTCCAAACATTTATATCATGGAAATGGCTCTCCAAGGTGCTAGCCATTGGTCCATAACAACAAACTACCAAAAATATAATTGGTATGCAATATATCGCTCTTTTAAAATATATCAAATTATTTAACATTTTTTGGAAGGATTGGTCAGTATGGAAAAATGGTGCGTGGTACACATATCACGCTATATAGGTATGAGAGTCCTAGGTACTCCTAATGGAGCACGCTTAGTGGGATATCTGAAATAATTTTGGAATTTGAGAAAAATCGAGTTGAAAATCTTGAAATTTCTCGAGAGGATTTGTGAACCATGTGGGAAAATAGACGTGCTACACATTCCAGGACATATAGAAATGGTGCTCCAAAGGGTCTTTAATAGATCTATAATAGTCAAATATGTGAAATAATTTCCAAATAATTTTAATTATTTTTTGAAAAAGTGAGTTTTTTGAAAATTAAGCGTGCTCCATTAGGAGTACCTAGGACTATCATACCTATATAGCGTGATATGTGTACCACGCACCATTTTTCCATACTGACCACATCCAATATTGTAAATTTTAGAACATTTTCAAAAAACTCACTTTTTCAAAAAATAATTAAAATTATTTGGAAATTATTTCACATATTTGACTATTATAGATCTATTAAAGACCCTTTGGAGCACCATTTCTATATGTCCTGGAATGTGTAGCACGTCTATTTTCCCACATGGTTCACAAATCCTCTCGAGAAATTTCAAGATTTTCAACTCGATTTTTCTCAAATTCCAAAATTATTTCAGATATCCCACTAAGCGTGCTCCATTAGGAGTACCTAGGACTCTCATACCTATATAGCGTGATATGTGTACCACGCACCATTTTTCCATACTGACCAATCCTTCCAAAAAATGTTAAATAATTTGATATATTTTAAAAGAGCGATATATTGCATACCAATTATATTTTTGGTAGTTTGTTGTTATGGACCAATGGCTAGCACCTTGGAGAGCCATTTCCATGATATAAATGTTTGGAACATGGTTCCTGTTGCTCACATTGTCCATTTTAGTACACAAGTCATTTTAAGAAATTCTGTTAAATGCTTAACAGCGCGCTGTTAACTGCAAAATCAGCTCTGTTAAAAAATGTGGTTTTTGTCTTTGCTAGTTAAATACGTATTTATCTTCACATACATTTTAAAAAACATACTTACAAGTATTATACATCTCCTATAGTTTTCGAGTTATTTACATTCGAATTTTTTTTCGAGTTATTTATATTTTAAAATTTTGCAAGGTGAATATCTCTGCTCAATCCATTTTTTTTAATTTGAAACTTAAAAAAAATTTTAATTTTCGTGACTTTTTTTTTGTCGAAAATGTGTCTTCATTCAATTTCATATGAAACAAGTAAGAATGTATGATCACTCAAGCCCGACTACCTAATACCCTACACCTCATTGTTGGTTAAAAAATGGTAGTTACGAAAAATTAATGAACTACTCTCGTATAATTTGAGTTTCTGTTTCTTTCTTAAGTGTGCAGTGAATTATTGTAACACTAACTATATTTCTGGGTGGTTATATGGGAGCTACAATAAATAATGTACAAACCCTCGTATAATTTTGCACATCGATTTTTGGTTATTTATCTTAATTTGACCATTTATTATTGAAACATCAATTTTTATGTGAGATTTATGACCTTAAAAGTGTTATTTGGTTTATATGAGATCTATAATAAATAATTGACTGACCCTCGCATATTTGTTTTATAATATGAAATTTCATTCCAGGAGCAAAGGAATGAAATTTATATGTACTAAACTTCATCGAGATATCTTAAAAATTGCGACCTGTAGAGTGTTTGCAACTTTTTCGTGGACATCCAGCCGGGCAGACAGAGGGACGGACATCGTTAAATCAATTCAGAAATTGATTCTGAGTTGAACGGTATACTTAAAGGAGGTTGTAAGACCATTTGTTACAAACAACTACAAAAACGAATAATACCTACGGTATTGTAGGGTATAATATCATTTTTCTTAAAGACATATACGACGCACAGTGTTTCAAATGAAATGGAAATAAATGTATAACTTCGAATGGGTGGTCCGATATCAATAAATTTTCGCAAAGAGATATAAGATGTATAGATGAGTTTAAATGGGTTCTAATTTGGACACCTCAGATCATATAAATATTTAAAACCGATCCAGATTTTTTGCTATATCTCTGTAACCGATATAGGGGATTTCATCTGTGCGATTTAAAATATAAAGCTGAAAATTGGAGTGTAATGAAAAATAGGTAGAATCCGGGAAACACTGTTTCAACTAAAATTTAAGTTTTTTGAAGAGAGTGCAGCTACTTTTTTGCAGAAAAACTAAATATTTTTAGGAAATCGAAATTTAAAATTTGTTCCAAAAATAAATATTTGTTAATTATCTAAAAAAATTGGTTAACATTTGGAGCCGCTTATAACTCAAAAACCTCTTCAAGTTTGGTTAAAAAGTAATATTAAATTTTTTCGAAGCCAAATATCTCTTAAACTTTACGATATAATTTATCATTTATTAGTATAAAATTCATTAAAATCAGTTCGAATGGATGGAATTTTAATCATTTTAAATCTTGGGACCCTGTAGAGCAGCTCGCGTCAGCTTCATACAATTTAAACTTAAAACTTAAACCTGAAAGTGAAATTAAAAATGTACAAGCCTTTCGGAAGTTTTAGATTTATTTCCATTTCACTTTTTATTTGAAACATTGTGTGATAGTGTAGCATTATAACTTTGGAAGTTTGGACTCTATAGAAGGGAGTTATGGGGCTACAAAAAAGAGTATCTCGGACATTCAACTTTTTTGAACGCACGACAAAGTCCATCATCTTATAACTCTTAATAAGAACTTTGTCTTAAAGTTTTCTCGTTATTTGCTTTTGAATCATCAAAATTTCTTTTCCAACTTATTTAAAAAAATCTGTAAATCGTAATCTAAAAGAAGTCTGTGTAACATTTAAATTATCTCGATTATTGTTAAAAATACTATACAATTTTTATACATATAATTTTGACCTTATTCTATATAAACCAACCAATTTCGTACAAGTACAATTCATAATATTACGAATTATTTTATTCATTCATGTCCCCAAGCTTCGCAAATCAATCAATATTGATAAAAATCTAATTTTCAGATAATTTACTTTTCAAAAAAAATTATTTTCTAAAAAAAACAGAAAAAAAACTTTTGTTTATTTCTAAACAAAATGCAAATTACTGTTGTTGTTTTTAATTTCATTTCATTTTTATTTAAGACCTAAATTAACCTCGATCTAAATTGTAAACAATTCATAAAGAAAAGCAAAAAATTAAAAAAAAAAAAATATTCTGTCTAAAACGTGCGTAAAACTTTAAAATACTTCCATTTTAATAAAAAATAACATAAAACTTTAAAAAAATAGTTAAAATAGATTTTTGTATGCAAAACACAGATTTTGATTGATTGCCCTCAAACGCTTTGGTAGGGGGGTTTTGGGTTTGAAGCTTTAAAAAAAACAACACTGCAACATTTTTATGATTCAAAAAAACTTAGCAGCATAAAAAAGATAAACAAGTAAGAAGTTATGGTCGGTCAAGACCGACTATTTAATATCCTACACCACATTGTTGGTTATAAGTGGCAGCTACAAAAAATGAATGAACTACCCTCGTATAAAGGTATTTAAATTATGCTAGGAGTTCAGTACTGTTACTAATATCCTTGTGGCATTAGTGCGTTCTAAAAGGATTTTTTTCTGTGGCTTAAAAGATATTATGTACCGACCCTCGTTATATTTCATACATCAATTTTGCTTGTATTCTTATTACAATACCTACACATATGTGAGATTTAAGACCATCAAAGTGATATTCGCAATGAGGGTTGTAAGGGTCCTATGAGAAGTAATTGACCGGTCCTCCTAATAATCTATTCCAAATTTCATTAAAATCGCTTTTTATTTAGGACAATGGACCCCACATCATCCTTGGCATCATCATCCTTAGTCCAAAATAATAAAACATGCTACATAACAACAAATTTCATTAAAATATTTTTAAAATTGCGGCCGGCATTTTGTTCTCAAAATTTACATAAACAACCCGCCAGTCAGCTATCCAGATGGACCGGCATCGTTAAATCAACTCAGAAAGTGATCCTGAGTCGAACGGTAATTAAAAGTACAATTTTTGCCCAAACGCTTAATACCCCAATCATGGTTGGGGTATTATGATGGTGTAGGGTATACAAATTTTGAAATAAACATAAACATCTGTTTTTGGGGGGATGAATGTTAAATTTGCTAACATTTTTCTTCATTTTAAAGTGCAGCAATAAAAACCCTTTTTTTGGGAGTTAAAGCTAAAATATTAGCAATAAATAGTTAATTGTTTTGTTTGTTGGATGGATGGATTGATAGTTGTTATTTTTGTTGCCTTAAAATTGGGTTTTTTTTATGTTGTAATGCACTTTAAATACATTTTTGTTTGTTGTAAATACATTTTTTTTTGGTTAAAATGAAATAAACGCAAATTTAAGTGCTTTGAATGTTAAGTTATGGCAAAGGTCACTCTTTTGAAGCAAAAAAAAAAAAAATAATAAAAAATAAAATAAAAAAATAAGAGAAAAAATAATGACTTGTTTATTTAAGTATGAGTGGAAGTTCTTTTATAGAAATGTATAAGTGTGTATGTGTCTAAACGGTAATTGTTAAAATCAGACATAAATGTTTTTTTTGTAGTTGTATTTGTTTTAGACATTCAATCATGCATGTTGCTTAAGTCTTTTGTTTTCTTTCATTCATTTTCGTTTTTATTTTTGCAAAAAAAGAACAACAACAAAGATAATAATAAGTTAAGTCTAGTAGTTGGCCAACACCGAAAGGTGTTATTTTCAAAAAGCTTTCGTTTTCAATGTTACTGTTATTTTAAGTTTAAAATAAAAATAAAAATAAAATTAAATAAAATACTTGCACATTTTGCTGTTAATTACTTTCATTAAATATTGGTCACGCTACACAAAATCACTGGGTGAATATTATAATGATCCACAACGAATTTTACATGCCCTCCAGTAACTCTCTTAATAAGTAAGAAACGATTAGGGAATAATTGTGGAAACGTATTGAAAATTCCCCTTGTATGAGGATACCAATTCACCATGTCCTATCTCAAAATTACGTTGCCTATAATATTTCGCCATTATCGCTTCATCTGTGCACCAAATTTTATAAAATTTCTAGAGGTATGCGATATTAAAAATATCGTTTGCAAGGGGGAAACTACACTCAAGTGCATTATTTAACATTTTTTAGAGTGTAATGTTTTTCATTAAAGGCATAATAAGCGTGCAATATTTTATGTAAATTTAAATATCTGTTTAGTCATAATCGTTGATGAAATTCTTCAGTTCTAGCAGACTGTTTCAGATATCTGTCTATAACTTTTCTAGTAATGAACCGATTTTAAATAGAAAACTTTTTAGGACTATAATAAGTTCTAAGGGCAAATTTCATTCAGCTTTGTCAATTATTGCATATGTGAGGATGCCAACAACATACAGACGGACATAGTTAAATCGACTCAGATATTGATTGAATTTATATACTTTTTGTGGTATTGGACGATTCCTTGTTTGTGTTAGACATGAAAAAAAAATAATATACCCTCATCACCCCTTTTGGGTGTGGAAGGAATAAGAACAAGTTAGAAAGTAATGGCCGACTGTGAAAAACTCTACACCATATTGTTGGTTATAAATGCTAACTGCTAAAAAATGATGAGCGACCCTCATGTAAAATGATTTTTATAACCCAATTCTGGGGAAATATTCGTATTGGGCTGGGTGAAATACTGGACTCATTATTACGAATTTCAATAAGCATCGTCCAAAGGTCAAAATAATGACACGTGCCAAAATTTTTCGTATCATTAAAATGGCGATATGCATTTACATGCATTTCTGACAAATGGATGGACACTATTAAATCGAAAAAAATATTATTCTGAGTTAGAAGTGGGTACAGCACCATTTTTTTATATGTTACAAACATCAACACAAACGCATAATACCCACAACACAAATGGTAGTGTAGGGTATAGAAACATATAATTTTTGAGGTGGTCTCCCATATCACAAAATATTGCTTCTAAAGTACTGAACCGATTTGACTGCTTTTGTCTACCAAACTGACCGTCAACAATTAATAAGACGTATTTTCATTTACTCCGACTAATTAACTTCATATATATTTATGCTGAGAATTTCTTTCAGGTCAATCCCAAAATTTATAGAGTTTAATATTTTAGTCTTTTCTGGTGATACATACGGTATGACAAATTTATAACGCCATCTTTCCTGTCATTAAGTGATGCAGGGTAGAAACAAAATTTTTAATTTTTATAAATAATTTTCCATAACATTTCTAATTATGTATCCGTTCGGCCCCTTGTCCGTCTTTCTTACTACTATTACATGTGATTATAATTAAACTACTTCAATTTTGACCATTAATGTCTATAATACCATTTTAGGCTTTAATAACAATTCGCATGTATAAAATTACTTTTTTCAGCATTAAAAAACATAAAGAAAATTTTTTACGTCCGCGTTGTTTGTATTCATATCTGAAATATTTTAAAAAATTTAAAGTAAAAATTAAATGTGGGTTAGTGAAATAAAGTGGAAGTGAAAATAAATGTAAAAAAAATAGTTAATATTTAAAAAAATAGAAAATACTTAATACTTAATAAATTTTGAAGTTTGAATTTAAAAATACTTCTTCCAAATTCCAATAAAATATTCGGGAAGTTAAAATCATTTCAAAAACATAATTAAGTTGTTCAATGAATCACATGATTTAAAATTTTTAACAGAAGTCATTCAACTGTCTTAGCAGAAAACATCACCCTTCCATATGGGAGTGCTACCAAGTTTATATTTAAATAAGGTTTGTGGATAAGATAAGGCAAATTTTTAAACAGCAGTACTAACTCAACCGCTGAACACATCAATTGACTTTAGTCTAATTGATTAATATATAAACGCTTCACTATTTTTCATGCCCTACACCACTACAGGTGTTAAAATATTATACGTTTGTGCAGATAACTTTCTGAACCGATTTAACGATGTCTTCCCGTATGTCTGCGCTTGTGGATAAATGAGACTTATTTCGATTAAATTTGTTACGTGTTAAAAATTTTGCTATATCGACGAAGATTTTTGAAATTGGTGAATATGGATACATTACTTCAGTTAGTCCCTAATGAAATACTTGTCCCGAAATGAGGTTTAAAGGTTATTTTAACGAACCTTGGCACCTTGCTAAATTATAAGAGGATAATTTTCTTTGATATTTTCCATTTCCTTTGAACTTTTTGAACTTTTGGGGCATAAATTATATAAGATTTGTCAGAGTAAATGCAGACATTACTTCAAGCATATTTTAAACGGTTAATCATCTCCAGACTACTTCTGAAGTGTTGTATCGAAATTTTACCTCTTAAAAGGCTATAGGGGTTCTGGATGGAGTTAAAATCCTTGGTCTGCGTTGGCAATCTCATGACACTAGACCCATTAGGTATATTTATCTTTGGCCAACTTTTATTGATGCTACGAGCCATTCAGGTGTTGAAAATCCCATTCAAATGGTATTTTTCACTCAACATAGCGTAACTTATTGGGGACCAAAATGTCCCTAAAAATGAAACTGATTTGATTTCCAAAAAGGGACTAACTACACTGTCCGAAAAACATGTTATTACTTATAAAAAACTGTTACTTCCTTGTCTTTGGTAGGCTTCAGATGTAATCGCTTTTATTTTCACATGTTAAGATAGAAACAACTAGATGGCACTGTTTGGTATAAATGACCGCGTCATGCACTTGGGTGAATAAGTCTGTTGTAGATTGTGATATAATATAATTCATACACAAGTGGTCTACATTTCTATAAATTTAATAGAGCTGCTATAATGAAATGCGGAGTGAATTAAATGCTGTAATTCGAAACAAAAAGAATTGAAATGACAAAAAGTAATTTAAAAAAATGATAATGAACGAAGACTCTCTTTCCATTTGGAGTCTTATTAAGTCACATGTTTACGATTTCATTAAAAATTTTAAAATTTCGAAATCTTAAAAAATGCTTGTAAATGAAGAGTGTTTTTGCACAGGAAAACTTACTCACTGAGAAATGAATGAGGTTTATTATCGATATATTTATGATTTTATAAAGAAAAATTTTATAAAGTGATCATTTATTAATGTATTTCTAGCGTTAAAATCAGATATATCAACTATTATAAAAAATAATTATGGAACGATTTCGCAAAAATAGTTTTTTTTTTTTAAATAATCACCAATTTCGGTCACATTTACTTTTGAATGCTTTTTCCAAGATATTGATTTTTTATAAAAAATATATTTTTTATTTTCTTCTTTTGAAAATAAAAAATCTTTAAAATACTGATTGCGAATGAAGGATCATTTTGTATTTGGCCACTTGCTTTCCGTGATATATATTTTTTAATTTTTAAAAGTGATCATGATTAACATCTTATTTACCGATATATTAACGATTTCATAAAAATGTTTATACTTCGAAAATTACAAAAAGTGATTATAGCATTTTAAGGATTATTTACCGAGATAATAATAATTTTATAAAAATTTTTATCCTAAAAAATTTTTCGCCCATATTTGCATTAGAAAGTTTATTTACAAAATTATAAATTGACTATTTAAAAGAAAAACAACAAATAAAAATATTATAGTCGGTCAAATACTACGCCACAATGTTGGCTATAAATAGCAGGTTTGCAAAATTTATGAACGATCCTCGAATAATTTTATTCTTTGATTTATTCTTAAGTTCAGTTCAGTATATTATAGTGAAACCAACATTTATGTGAATTTTAGAAATTTTAAAATAAAGTTTTTATGGATCGACCCTCGTATAATTTTGCACATACATTTTTGCTTTTATTTATATTAATTTGACCAGTAATTATTGTAATACCAAAGTATATGTGAGATTAATGCCCTTCAAAGTGATATTTGGAAGTGATCTTATATGGAACCTATGAGAAGTAATGGACTGACCCTCGCATAAGAATATCATAAGGCTTATTTTTTTGCTAAATTAAAATCGCTTTATATTTACGACTTTTATGAGCTAAAACTCTCATTCCGGGAGGACATTTGTATGGGAGGTACCCGAAATTTCAACTGACTTCGTCCTTGTGCCAAAATAATAACATGTACCAAATTTCATTGCGATATCTTAAAAATTGTGACTTGTAGAGTGTTCACAACATTTACATAAACAGACATCCGGAGAGACAGACAGACGGACATCGTTAAATTGACTCAACAAATAATTCTAAGTCGAATGGAATACTTAAAAGTGGATATTAAACCTTTTTCCTGTATGTTACAAACATCAGCACAAACGCATAATACCCCAAACACCTATGGTGGTGTAGACTGTAATAAACTTTTAGAAAGTGATCTTTAATAAAAGCCCTTTTTGCTTTTGCAAATGCAGTTACTGATTTAATGCAAATTTTAAATTTTAAAAAAATTTTAGAAAGTGATCATGAAATAATCATGAAAGAATTTATATATGAAGATATTGAAAATTTTATAAAAACTCTTGATTTTTGAAAATGTGACCTCGAATGAAGGTCGCTATTGGTTTGGAGGAATATTGACTGAGATATTGGCGATTGTGTAAAATTTTAAGTTTTGAAAAGTGATCGTGAATTAAGGCATTTGTCAAGATGTTGGTTTTATTAATAAAGTGATCCTCAATTAAGGTTTTTTTTCACATTTAAAGACTTAGTTATCAGGTTTCAAAAGATTTTAAAGAAAATTATAAAATTTTATTTATTTTAATTTTTATTAACGAAAATTTGACATTTGAACTCTGTTGTTGTTGTTTGTTTTAATTTTATATAAAAAATGTCAACAATTTTTTATAATTTAATAATAGAAATATGCACTTAACTATACGCATACACATGCACACATTCTATCATTTAGTTTCAATAAATTGCACAATTTATTTACGTGTATATGTATATATGTGTGTGTGTGGGTGTTTATAAGCATGTGTTGGTTAGTTTGATGTTAATGAAAATTGTTTCAATCTGCTGAGTTGACATTTACACAATTAACATATTATTAATACCAAAATAGCAACAAACTAAACGTTTCATATTAGTTAGAGAAAGAGAGAGACTTAGAGAGAGAGTAAGAGAGAAAATAAGACAATTTGAATGTCAACTATAATTCAAATATGAATATAATATAAATTTAACTTTATGGGAATGTGAAAGTTAAACACATAAACACTTTTAGATGTATGAGTAAATTTTCATTTGTATATGTATGTGAGTTTGTTTAAATGTGTATGTGTGTGTTTTTATTAATGTTGCTTTTGTTTTGCATTAATATATTCCAATATAAAATTAAATACAAATATTCTAATAAATTCAAGTATTTTACGAAATTTTGTTAAAGTTGTTGTTGCTATTGTAATTTGTTTTTTTTTTTTTTTGCATTTGATTTGAAAATTGTTGTTATGGTTATAGTTGTTGTTGTTCTTGTTGTTGTTATGCTAAAAATTAATGCTAAGCAAAGCATTTCCGTTTTCCTGTTGAATATGTTACGCTGTTTGCTTTACTTTAAACTAAAACACATACATTACATACATACATACATACATACATACATACATACATACATACATACATACATATATACATACATACATATAAAAACATTGCTGTTATGTATTATATAATATTCAAAAGTTGTTGTCATATGTTGCTGCATTTTCATGCTGGTCATATGTACGTATGTATGTGTTATATTTATAGAAAGTTAGATTTATGCAGACACATAGACATATACATTCCTATAGATATAAATAATAGCAACTAATACATTTAAGCAGTTTTAACCGACTCCTAATATGAATTTGTGTCATGTATGAGGACAGATATCGATTCAATTGGTACCAGAACCTTTTTTTGGTATTAAAAAATTAAATAAATTTTATTTAAGATAATATAATGGAAGGAATAACTAAAATGCAAGATGAATGTTGTCAACGCTAAGTTGCCTTAAAAATATATATTTGGAAAGAGTTAGAGATAAAAAATAGGAGTAAAAGTTTTCAGTAAATTTCAGAGGGCGGAAACAGTGTACAGTGCGAGTCGAAAAAAATTGTGCCCATCACTCTCTAAAACGAATGAAAGAAAAGTCAACTCCAAAAACAATTTTTTGTCACGCCTCAATATACATCACATCTGAAAAAAATATATTGTTGTTCATAATTTGAAAATTCGGTACCAATTTCTACTATAATTGACGTTTGCGACATTGTAGTATAAGCAGTGAAAACATTCGGCTTTTTAATTTTAAACGTACGATTTAGAAAAAGTTTTACTTAATACACAAATTTTTGAAATATTTTAATTTTCCCGTTATGACAGTCACAAAAGAGGCGTGGCAAGAAAAGTATTTTCGCATCTCTATTCTTTTCTTTAATAAGGGCAAATGGCAACATATTTTTTTCTGTATGGATTCTGACCGATCCTAGTGTATATCCAAGATTATCATCTCAATAAAAAATGTTTTGATTTGATGTCTCATTTAGCAGGATGAGTTTTTCAAAAAGTGATAATTAAATAAATCCCATTTATAATTTAAATGTTTATTTTATTTAATTATTTATTTATTTCATTTTTTGGTTATAAATGTTTCTTACGAAAAAATTATAGAGCGACCCTCGTATAGTGCGTTTTCTGATTTCGAAGTACAATTCAATAATATTATTGTACCACTGAGATTTACGTTTTCTAAAATGATTTTTCTAAAAATTTCAAACATCGATTCCTTATATTTAACTTGTTTATGCACTTTAAAGTGATATTCAAAAGTGGGTCTTATATGGGAGCATAGTAAAATCTTACAGGATTTATTTGTACCAAATTTCGTTAAAATCGTTTTATGTTTATGTCTTCTATGTGCCAAAAATCCCTTTCCTTAAGGGCATTAGCATGGAAATAATGGATAGATCATCTTCAGTTATCATAAGCTTAGTACTTTGCAGTGTCCGTCTTTAGTTACACCATTTTTCCATCTTTCTGTTTTGATGTTCGGGATAAAGTCAATTTCTGTTACCATTTTCTGAAGTGTAACGTTTTATAGTCAGAAGAGGTAAGTTTCTGATTGATTGCTGGGCTTAGCCGAGTGTTGTCAAATTAAAAGATAATGGTGTGTTCTCTAGCCAAAATCAAAATTAATTAATTGTTTTCGGGGTGATCGCCTTTAACAGCTTCTAATTAAGTACATTATTAAATCAAATAATTCCAAAACAAAATTTAAGGTGAAAGTTTTAAAAATTTAATGGCGATTGAAAGACATGTAAGTTTACTCTTGGTCATATATTAAATGTTTACCCTTCAAAGTTACCTTCAAAGAATTATGTTACTCTCACTTTGAAGTATTTAGCGGTTGCAATCCTTCTGTCTGTTCGACTGGTTGGTAATCGATATAAATTTTGTGATCACTTTGCAGTTTAAAAATTTGGAGATATTTTGATGAAAATTTGGTACATATTATTTTGGGTCAATTACAAAGACTATTTGAATTGATAGCATCCATATAAATGTGTTCCCGGAATATGGGTCCAATTTTTTTGAACTCACACATGTGAAGATATTTTTATTTAGTTTAGTGATAAAAAATGCTGTATTGTTTCAATTTATGTGCTAAATTTCAAAAAGATCGGTTCACAAATTAGCGTAGCTTTCATTTCCAAAAATTATTTAAAACGCTTTAATCTCAATAAATGTGATATTTTAGTTAATATACAACCAGAAATCGTCATACCAAATTTTGCCAGTATTGGTCCATAATTTCCGTCATATAACCCAGTCCCATAACCTCAAATGGCTTAAAGCAGTAATAAATGTGAGTAGAATGAAATAGTAGTATAAAATATAACAGTCGGTCTTAACCGACTATTTCACATTTATTCATGTGATTTGATTTTGATTTTTAAAACAAAACTAGAGCGTGAGTAAAACTTTGATTTTAGTTCTTTCCTGTAGCACAGAGGTCCTAAATTATAGTTTGGGAAAGATTCCGCATCGTTGGAGCTACAAAATGTTTGTAAACAAAATTTCAAATGGAAATATTTGATCTGTCTTTCAATTGATTTAAAGATGTAAATAATTATAGTAGATTCTTAGCTTCGGTAGTGAAGCTGCAAATTTGGCCACCTCGAATACAATTTTTTTTAATTCTCTAAAATTGTATTTATGATTTGATTGAGCAATGAAGAGAATTTTGGTCATTTTGTTATGCAAATATTTGATGTGTTTGGTAGTTTCGCAAAAATGACCTAAAAATAAACATTTTCGAGTTTAAAAACCTTAATATGTACATATTTTTGAAGTTATTGTCTTTCCATTTAATTGTAACTGAAACTTGTCTCCCTGCAAAGTACTGTTTTTAAAGATTATTGCGTAATTTTTTAAACATTTAATATATTTAAGTGACATTTTACACAGAGCATATCTTTCAAGATCCTCAAGGGGACGGGGAATACCGCCTTTTTGACTTATCGAATAGAAGTTATTTTGTACATCTATGAATACCTAGTATCCTTTCCTCGAAAGGAGCTGGAAGCAAATACTCTTCAAAACAATCGAAAAAACGGAAATAAAATGTCCAATATTAGTTTTTTTCAGATTATATCTGAGAAGAACAGTTTTCTTCCATTTTATAATTTTCTAATCAATTTAAATGATCACAGTCATAGATTTCAGAATATATATATATATATATATATATATATATATATATATATATATATATATATATATATATATATATATATATATATATATATATATATATATATATATATTACATATCAGATTATTCTATATATATATATATATATATATATATATATATATATATATATATATATATATATATATATATATATATATATATATATATATATATATATATATATATATATATATATATATATATATATATAGAATAATCTGATATGTAAATGTTTATGTTTGTGGTTATGAAGTTCAATTTTAATATGTTTATGAATTGTTATTCATTTTCAATTTGCTATAGAAATATTTTCATATATAAATACATACACGCACACATACACATTTATACATTTTTTTATATACATTTAAATGTGTAAGTTTCTCTACGTATGTAAGTATTATTCTTTGTCAGACATCAATTATCAAATATAATAGTTTTAAATTAAGTTATACATACAACTACACTTACATATGATATGCATTCATATCATACATATACATATGTAACACATATATATGTCTATGTCTATGTGTTCATATATGTAGATTTTCTTGACATTTTGCTTTCAATTAAATTTTATTTCTGTTGCGTTTGCATTTCCATACACAATTTTCATGTCATTCATCTTCATCATTATTATCATTATGATTATTATCATCATAATCATTATCTTCATAGTTTAAAATTTTTTTGTTAGTTCTTGTTGTTGTTGTTGTTGTTGTTGGTATATTTAGTATAGATTTTATCACTTTCAAAATTTATGTGAAAATTTTGCTACAACATTTTTGGTCACTGAGTGTCAATTTTTGAAACCTTGAAAATTTTCATGACAATAACTGTAAATTGTTGTGGGATTTGTTTGTTTATTTAATTAATTTTCGCAATTAATAAGTTAAAAAGTTAATACTCAAAAGAGTTATTAGTTAAGAGAAATCTATGAAATATTTTTGGTTGATTAAATTTTAAGAAGAAAGTGAAAGTAAAGTGATTTGAAGTTCTTATTTATGCTAAAAAGAAATTATTAAAGACTCCATTAAGTGACTATATTGTTGGATTTAATCAAAATCTGAATCGATTTAGCAATTTTCTTCTGTTCGTGGAAATAATTTCACGTCTAGTCTTGTAGTCCGAATTCAATGATACATGGCCTGATTCTTGGTAATTGTCCTAAGCAGCTTCCTAATTAAAACCTGCTATATTGGTCAAATAGCAAGACTCTTATAGCTCGATATCTGAGACATCAATAAAATCAATATCAATAAAACGTAATTAAATTTATAGAAAATGGTACTATGAGTCATCAAAATCTGTTTAATAGACTGAAATGGCACAACTCGCCACAAAGTTACATCTCAAATAAAACATGAAATAACCGCCCAAATATTGGAAAACATATTTTATACCCTACACCACCGTAGGTGGATGGTGCTGATGTTTGTAACGTGCAGGAAAAATGGTGGAACACTTTTAAGTATACCGTTCGACTCGGAATTACTTTCTGAATCGATTTGACGATGTCCTTCCGTCTGTCCGTCTGTCCAGCAGCCTCAAGGACGAAGCCTATTGAAATTCATCATATTCTGTCCAATGTATAAGGCAGCTCGCACACAAATGTACTCTCGGAATAGGGTTTTAAGAGTTTTAAAGTCCTTAATATAAGGCAATTTCAACAAAATTCAACACAAATAAGTCTTATATTATTCAAAATCTATGTGTGAAATTATGCGAGGGACGGTCCATTACGCCTTATAGGTTCCATACATGATCCCTTACAAATATCACTTTGAAGGGCATAACATTCTTATAAATGATGGTATTGTATTAACAACTGGACAAATTAAGATAAAAACAATGTAAAATCGATGTCCAAAATCATACGATGTACGGTCCATGATTTCTGCTAACTCCGATAGAACACCCCACATAAAATTCTTTTCAAATCCATTAATTTCATATGAATGTTAGTAACATATTTATGTACTTCACATTGAATCTTTAATTAGAAAATCAAGTCATACGAGGGTCGTTCATAATTTTTTCGTAGCTGTGATTTACAGCCAACAATGTGGTGTAGGGTATTATAAGGTCGGACTTGATCGACTTTAACAATTTGTCTTCTTAAATACTACAGAGGTGAAAGTGTTTTAGTTTCGCTTAAGGCCGGTTTCGAAAAAAAAGAGATTTCATATTTTGGTGGTTTTATTTTGTTGGGAAAATTTTTATTCATATTAAGAAATAATATTTTTTTTCTAAAATGTATACAAACATTTCTGAAAATTTAAAAATGAGTAACTTCCGTAAAAAAACGATTTTAGAGAGTTATTTCATATTGAAATTAGCTTTCAAATTAAAAATGAAATGAGTCCCCTAAAGGTGAAATAAATTCCCTTTTGTCGTTATTTTGAAGAAAATTTTCTAAAATATTTCACATATTTTTATTTTGCGTTTGAAGAACTACCTCAATTAAAATTGAATTCTGCTGGAACCATTATTTAGCATTCTCCCATATAAGTCTGCTTTCCAAGTTAGGCTTTTGAGCTTAAACTCTCTCTTTAATAAGGATCAATTTTATTAAAATTTAGTTCAATTATTTTCTAATATATTTTTTTAAATTTGCCACTTATTTGATGCATATCAGTCCATATTTAGTTAAGGGTGCTGTATAGCACTCCTTCCCTTGTAAAACTTTTTTATATAAACCAATTTAATTGAAGTTCGATACAATTTTTTTTACTATCTGCATTATATGTAATTAATGTTTCCTTAATCGGTTCATGTCTACTTATAGACCCCATATGGACCAATTTAATCCAGCACAATTATTTTTGCATAAAAACTATTAAAAAATCAGCAACAATTATTTTCAATATACTTTTAACTACTTCGAATAATAAATTATTAATAAATTAATTATAATATAATAATAAAAAAGTACCTTTGGAAGATTCAAAATGTACCTCAAAATCCCATATTGTCGATTCTCTCCCAATTGGTATTATATATCCCAAATTATGTGTTTTTGCTTTATTAGTACCTTATCGTACATTCATATTATTTTGTATCCACCTGAAATTATAAACAATTTGATTCATTAGTAATTATGTCCAAGACTTCAAAAAGTACCATGGGAAATTTCATTTAGTACGAAAAAAACCCATAGTGCAATATGGTTAATTTGTGTTTGTTTATTTCCACCAATAATACTAAATGTTCCTCTAAAGCAAAGAGCCCCATTGGGTCAACATATATTATATTTCATGTTTTAACCAAAAGTAATTAAAGACCCATTAAGTACCACATAATTGCTCAATTATCTTTTTCAACATATGTGTCCAAACGTACTTTTTTCATGCTTTTAAGTTACTAATGACAAAGAAAGAAAAGAAAAAGTACTTAGAAAAGTGCTAAATTTTATACAGATGCATTTAGAAAGTACCACATATTGTCCACAATTTGATTTTTGCATTGATTTTAAAAAATAAAATATTTGAGTCGTTATGGCCATAAATGCGAAAAACAATTTATGAGTACTGGACCAAAATATAGGCGTACTTTCCCCCTAAAATTTCAAATATTCAGAAAGTACTAAATTTATGTATATATTTTTTTAATTTAAGAATTTTAGTTCTATGTGTACCGATTAGAAGATACATTAGGTGCCAACTACGTACCAAATTAAAGTTCTTTCCCTAAATAGGACGAATTTGCAAAAAGTACCAAAAACCTATCAGCAAATTTTATAAAAGAAAAATGATAAGTACACGATGTCTAATAATTTTTTTTAAATGTGATCATAAATTGAGTTTCTTTTTGACATTTTCGGGCTAATTAATGAAATTAGTAAAATTTTAATAAAATTTCAACATTTTCAAAATTTGCAAAAACTGATCATAAATGAAGGTCCATCTTAAACTTAGGTAAAATCATGAAAATCGAATTTCCAAAAAGTACGAAATTTACATTGCTTGAACAAAAAAAGTACCAAATTATAGTTTTTACCCTCTTTTTCTTTAAAAAGATCGAATTTAAAAAAAGTACCAAACAACTGTCAGTTAATTTTTTAAAAGCAAATACGATAAGTACTGAATTGTTTAATACCTTTATTTAAGAGATATTGAGTTACCATTTTAACCATTTTTATCTCTTTTACCCCCTTTAACTTCAATTACGTTTAATATTTGAATGTCTCTAAAAAAACTTCAGCTAATAACAATATAAACTCCAAATATTGTTCTTCCTTTCATCTGTTTAAATGTAAACTTTCTTCAGTCATAACAAAAAAAGGAGATTAAATAAAATATTTTGAATGGAATGAAAAAGAAGAGGATACAATCATTTAACATTTAAGTAATTTGCCTAACAAAAGCTTCATTGTGAGGAAAAAATAACATTTAAAAATGAAATAGGAATCATGAAAACACATTATCATTTTCTATAAGTAATAAAAATTAAATACACTCACTCTTCAATGCAGACACACACACTCACACATTGATAAAGATAAAAAAGAAAACAACTTTCTTTTCAACAAAACACACACGCATCTCATTTATTCAAAATGGACTTAAAGGACTCTAAACACAACAATAACAACGATAACGAGAACAAAAAAAGAAAGACAAGACAAATGAAGTGACCGTTAATACAAGTGTATTCGACATTATTATGCTTGTGTGATTTAATTTTCCTGTTTTTCTTGTTATACCCTCCACCAATACAAGTAGTGTACTTTGTCATTCCGTATGTAACGCTAAGAAGGAATCATATCAGACCACATATATTCTGGCATCAAATTAAAATCTGAGTCGATTTTGCTACGTCAGTATGTCTGTTTGTCTGTTATTCGCACGCTCACGTCCACAATAATTGACACTGCTCAATGAAATCCTGCCCCAATATTTGTTATAGTCTTGAAAATTTTCCTAATTAAAACCAGCAAGATCGATTCAATATATCAAAAGATATAGACCGATATCTAAGGCAACCTTTCAAGCGAAAATTTTTCTTAAAATTTTCAATTATAAATCGACAAATAAGATCATTATCAAAATTGGTTCAGAAGAAAAAAGGTTATAACCGAAAATAAAACTAATTTTATGACTCATTAAGGATTCCAGTGCTACATTCAAGAAAAACTTATTGTAAGTATATGTGTGAGTGTGTATGTACTATACAAAATGTATTTATTTCACATGCATTTGTGGTGGAGGGTATTGATGATTCGGCATAGCCGAATATAACATTCTTATTTATTTTTTATGTGTGTAAATGTGTTTCCGTCTTTAGTTAAGGTTTATTAAGTTGTACATTAAACAGGATGTGTTTTTGTTGTTACAAAAAAAAAGACAACAATACAAAAAGGAAGACAAAATGGGTTTATTTTCATGTTTTCGAACTTAACTGGTCATTTCAATTTAACAACAAAAGGTATATTTTGTATAAAATAATTTTCTTTTTCTGTCTGCATAAAAGAAAGTATATTTTTTATTGTTGTTGTTGTTTTTACTCTTTTAAGGATATTGGTCATTTTCAAAAGGTTTTAACACACACACACACACACACTCACATATAAAGGAGTTGAATAGAGAAACGATAGAAATAAATTTTTATTTAATAAACAAAATGGACATTAAGTATATAATATTCTTATTTATTTTTATTCCAAATTAGTTTAATCCACTGGTCATGGTTCAGTTAGGTCATGTTTTGACAGCTACTTTAAGAAATGAAAGGATACAGTGGTTTAGAGCGGTGATTTGATAAAATATTGAGTTTAATGATTTTGTTAAAAATTAAATTATAAATAATTTATTTAATCAAACAAAAATTTAGAAATCGTTTTAGTGAGATATCAACGATTTAAAATTTTTAACATTTCAAATAGTGATAATAAGTGAGGGTCCTTGCGGGGTGTTTTATGAAATCCTTAATTATGTAGTGCAAATAGTGATCATTATTGTGGGTCCTCGGAGATTTATTTCTGCGTCATTTTAAAATATTTTTAAAACTAAATTATGACTGAATTATAAATATTTATATAAAATTTGTCGATAAAATGATTATGAAAGAAATAAAGTTCTTATATAAGCTCCCACATAGAAGGGATTTGTTTAAGAAATTTTTGGAAGTTTTTTCAATTTTTTAATAAATTGATTTCAAGTGATATTTAATTGTATCCTTTTTAAGAAGATTTTAAGGATTTTTTAAAATATAAACAAATTACTGATCAAAAATGAAGACAATTTTCACGTTTTAGAATTAAAATATTTTTAAAATTAACAACAACATACATTAAATGTGTCCTGAATCGGGCTAAGTACACACAAATATCCCTAAACCAAATTTGCAGGAAATGTGAACACTTATTAATGATTATTTGCTATAGTGTAACAAAATAACTCGTAAACTTTGTTAGTTTTCTGACGTCATCAAGGGAAATAAGCGAAATCACTGGCATAGGTGATTGCTTGACAGATATTTTTTAGGTTTTAGCATGCTGAGTATACCTCTTTGATGTTTCAGGCATTACAGCCAGTTTTGCCTCAAATACTTAAGCACATTTCAAATTGTGTGTCACTTTCCTAGTTCCTAATTTAATAGCTGAGAACTGGTGTCCTTTATTGCTTATTTATATTTTGAAACACTGGCAGCAATAGTTCTTTCAATAATTATGTGCCATTACTTCACTCTGAAATCATACTTGTCCCGATTTTTTCTAAAATAATAGTTACTTGAGGAATTTTTTAGGGCCAAATTTTAAAATTTACAATAATTTATATATGCTTTATAAGGACACTACCTCTCCTCCACTTAACCGTTCTACATTTTGTCCAGTAAAACTCTTCGTTGAGTATATAATTGCAATGAAATCTCACAATTAATATTTGCTTAGTCTGGGTCTATCTACTCCTCTGATCTTATGCATCCTACATTTGGTAAAGTAAAATTGTTTCTTGGGAAAGTAATTGGAATCAAATTGTACAATTCTTGCTGTTATAGTGCTTTAGTTGTTTAGCCATTTATATTTTCCTTATATCGAGATAATATAGGATTTCTTAGTTTACATTACTTTCTGAGGATCATATCGCGTCTCCGTGCCCTGTTTGTCTTAATTCAAATCCCTAATTTTATGAAATTTCCTGTAACAGTTTAAAGTTTATTCTTTATTAAAATTTGGTTTGTAATGGGGATACAACAGATAGATTGATAAAGCTTAATCGACTGAGATTTTGATTTAATGCAAGAATATATAACCTTCATGGAGTCTTAGATGATTCCCTCACGACGAATGACAAAGATCACCACTTGCGGTAGAGGAGTGTATAATTATAAAATTTTATCCTTAAGATTTACACAACCAGAAACTATGGAACTATCATTTTCGTGGATCTACCTGTTTATATTAAACTTTCGCTTTAATATCGTAAAAGGCGTCTAAGTAAAAATTGTTATGAACTTATATTTTACTTTTTTCATGATTTATTATTTATTTAAATTGACAACTGATGCGATTTCTCAAATATATATAAAGACATTTCTCCCCTTTTGGATAAATTTGATCATTAATCTTTCCAAATAAAATAACAAAAAAAAAAACGCAAAAATCATTATGTTATGAATGAAGTTCTTTTAGAAAGTCATCAGAAATCTTAACGATCTGCTTAATTATGTTTATTACTCCCTGATTAATCGCTTAATACTGAAAAGAAGGAGCGTCAAATAAATTTTTATAAAAGAACTTTACTTTAAGCTCTTCAATTTACATCACCGTAGGTGGTTTGTGCCGATGTTTATAACAAACAGAAGGAATAGTGTTACACCTATTTTTAAGTATTCCAATGGACTCAGTATAAATTTTTGAGTCGATTTAACGATGTCCGTACCTCTGTCTGTCCAACTTGCTGTCTATGTAAAGTTGTAAACACTCTATAGGTTATAATTTTCGAGATATCTTGATCAAATTCGTTATATATATTTTTTTTGCCTAAGGAAAAAGCCCACTGAAATTGGCCATATTCGGTTCAATATATAAAGCAGCTCCAATATGAATGTCTACCCAAAATAGAGTTTTAAGATCATAGAAGTCCTAAATGTAAAGTGATTTTAACGAAATTCAACAAAAGTATGTCCTATAGTATTCTAAATCAATGTGCCAAATTATGCGAGGATCGGTCTGTTATATTTCAAAGTTACCATATAAGTCTCCTTGCAAATATCACTTTGAAGGGCATAAATCTTACATATAGTTTGGTATTGTAATAACAAAAGTATTGTAATAACAAAATTATACGAGGGTCGGTTTATCATTTCTTCTAGCTCCGACAAAATCCCTAGAAAATATCCTGTTCAAAACCATATATTTCATATAAATGTTAGTAGAAAAGCAAGATATACGAGGATCATTGAAAAATTTTTCGTAGTTGTCATTTACAACCAACAATGTGGTGTACGATAATGCATAGTAGGACTTGACCGACTATAACATTTTTATTTGTTAATTAGGGAGTTATGGTTGAATTAATCTTCATATAAATTTATTTAAAGATTTTTTAAATCAACAAAGAATTAAAGACTTTTTTTATTAAATTTTATCAAAAAAAATATTTGATAATTTTTATTAAATCCAACAATTATTTGATGATCTTTTTGGCCACCTCCTTCTGAGTTTAGTGTATTAAAATTAAGCAATTTTAACTCGAATTTCATTCCCTTGCAGATCACTGTATTTTATATTAACAGAATCTAATATTCATAGAATTTTACACAGACATAGAGATTTTCTTTATAGGAACACACTCGTTTATATGTTAACAAAATCCACTTTATTTGATTAGATTGTCCCTTTATTTTATCAATTTCAATTCACATATAAGAAAAAGAAAAGAACTTTAAAAGTTTTCTTTTTGTAATCAAATTTTCCTCCCAAAAAAAAATACTAAAATAAATTTAATGTTTTTTTTTTACTTCGTGAAAATCTACAAAAAAAAAAATATTTCAAGAAAAAAATCTTCATTGTGCAATTCTTAATAATCGTGCCTGGAATATATTTCATTTTCTTTTTGAAAAAAAAAATCAGAAAAATAAGACTCTTTAAATACTTCAAAAAATTTTATCTTTTTGTCAAAACTTATGAAAAAAATTCTTATCAAGATTTATTTTTTATATTTTTATGGATCTTTTTATTATGCATATGTATGTGTGTTTATATATGTGACTGTATATGTGTGTACATGAGAGAAAATGTGTGAATCAGTTCAAATATGTGTTTGATATTATTCAAAGGATATTGGAATGTATTTTAGTCTTATAATAATCACATACAAACACATATTATGAAAATTATGTGTAAATTTGATGTTTTTTTGTAGAAGAAAATATTTTTTTCTGAAGGAAGTTAAAAATAATGACAAAAAGATATAATCGTAGAAGTGATTGCATGAGAGTAAAAAGTGATATTATAATTCATTATAAATAATTTTAAAAAATAATTTCCACCATCATTTAAGATCTTCTCTCATATAAGGAGTGAGATCGAAAATTTTTCAACCCAGACATTATTTGATTTTTTTTACCCTACACCACCGTATGAGTTTGAGGTAAAAATATTTAATGGGCAAAAATATATTGCAATCACCATTCTTAAGTACACTGTACTTTCTGATTTTACGATGTATGTCCGCCCGCCTGACTGTCCATGTAAACCTTGTGATAAAATCCGGGTCGCGATTTTAGTGATAACTTGATGAAACATGATTATTTTGGCTTAAGGACAATGCTTATTGAAATTAGTGATAATGGATCCATTATATCACTTAGCCCACATAAAAATATTTTTCCCGGAAATAGTTATTTTTAAGGTCATAAAAACCCTAAATATAAAACGCTTTCAACGAAATTTAATAAAAATAAGTTTTTTGATATTCTAAACTCCTTTAAAGTGATATTTGGAAGGGCGGTCCCTTCCAAATATATGTGTATTGTATATCATATATATGTGTATTGGTATTGTAATAAGAATTCGTCAAATTAGAGAAATAATAAGCAAAAAACAATGCGCGATATTTTACGAAAGTTGGTCTATAATCTTCCATACAAAACTTCCATAAAACCCTCTCAAAAAAATCTTAAAACGCATAAATTCCACATAATGTGCAGCAGCCATAAATATAAAGTAGAAAATAAATGTATACGAGGGTCTTTCACTAAATTTTAGTAGTTACCCTTTATTACCAACAATATGGTGAAGGGTATTAAATAGTCGGGATTGACCTACTTTTACTTCTTAGATTGAAGTAATAGTTCATATGATGTTTTTGAAACCAAAAAAATGGAACGAATTTTCAAAAGAGCTTCCAACACAGCCGGTAAGAAATCAGCTTGGTCAGTCAGTCAGTGCTAATGTAGTTGTAAGATCATGAAGGGTTAAAAAAGTTCTTAACGGAAATGTTACTAAAAATTTAGAGGCCAAAAACTCGACACACAAATAAAAGTCAAGTTTTCTTTAAAAAAATTCTTAAATTAAAAATAATTTAAATAAATTTTATAAATTAATTTTAAATTTATATTCTTTTGGTTTCATTAGTTAATTTTCGGAAAATAAAATAAAATTATTTTCCTTAGAAATATTAACAAACTTTTGAAATAAAAATCCACACAAAATTTTTGTAAATCTGTTGCATTTAGTTGCACTTTCCATTCACGAATATGGAAAACCTCCAGTACAAATCGCTGAAAGCCACAAAAACCAAAACAAAATTCACAGAAAACTGAGAGAAATCAAACGTTTTAAATGAGTAAATCAATGGAGGCGAATGTGAAAAGCAACAAAAAAGTTTAAATCGTAACAAAAACCTAAAAAAGACTCAGTAAATAAATCGCTTTTTAAAATGTCAATGAACAGGACTTTAGTTAACAACTACAACTACAAATAATGTTGCAGTTTTTTTTCTTTTGCAACAGCAAACTGCTAAACAAACAAACGACCCTCGTATAATTTGATTTTCTGATTTATTCTTACGAACCGATAATTATCTTAATTTATCCAATTATAATTACAACACCAACGTATGTGTGAGATTTTTGTCCTTAAAAATCATATTTGAAAAAGAGTTTAAATGGGAAACAACGGACCGACTTTTGCATTTTTGTGACAAATTGTCTTAAATTATTATAAGACTTACCTGGGCTTTAATGTCCTTAAAACCCCATTCCTGGAAGAACATTTGTATGGGAGGTTTCTATAATTTTGGGCAGAACATGGCCAATTTCAATAGGCTTCGCCAAAGTAATAATATGTACTCAATTTAATCGAGATATTTCGAAAATTGCTACCTGTAGACAGTTCACAACGTTGCGAGGTTGTTTCAGATATTGGTCTATAACTTCTTTATTACTGGCAGATTTTAAATAGCAAAATTAATTGACACCGATCCTCGGTGGATATTCGTCAAATAAGGAGCGCATATTAAAGAGAAATATTCGTGCCGATTTTCAATAAAGTTATATAAAAGCTTTAGCAAGATATGGATCGATATTGGTAACATATATTTTAAACAGAAAAATAATTGTGTCGAATTGAAAGTTTTTTAACGTAGTTTTAACGCTGGCTAAAGTAACTCAGTCGCTTCTAAGGTCGACCTACTTAAGAACACGATCAATTAATCGTTTCTGGGGCTTAACATGTAAAAAGTTTTATTTATTGGATTTTATAAATCGAATTTCAATATTAACTGGTAAGAAGTTAAGAATTCGAGTTTCTACACTGGCTTGTGCACAGTTAAGGGAATGTTTCCCAAAATTGGCGGGAGAACGGTTTATAATTCGGTTTCTTCTGGACCGTTATAATATTCAATTAAAATTTAGAGTTAAACGCACTTTGGCGAGTCTAGTCTAGTGTGGTTGAGTTCAATTTTTTTCAATTCCTATATATTGGATCTAAAAGAAATTATTGATCGTCCCTCATAAAATTTTGAACATAGATTTTTGCTTATAATTATCTCAGTTTAACAAAATATTCTTGCAATACCAACGCACATGTGAGGCTTTTTCAATTTAAGTAATGGAAAGGTATCCTCTTTCTTATCAACTTTCACAAAATTTCAAAATTCTGCTACTGTTTCCGGTTTTATTTGCGTATAAGTAATATTTAATTAAATAAAAACTACTTGACGTATGATTAATAAAATTCATTATCATTCATTAAGCTGAACGTTTTATGCAATATTTTGAGGCAGAAAAAAACTTATTGAAGATGTATAAAGGTGTCATATATCTTGCTAACTCCGCCCCACTGTGCCTTGTATTAAAGTTAGTGTTTGTAAATAAAATAGACATTTGTAGAATCCCAGTTAAATCTCTTATTTTACAAGTACTAAAGCTGTGATGATTTTTTTTTCGTTGCAAATACTGTTACTACTATTACAGCTATTGAAACTGTTGCTAAATAGCGGTTTGATTTTGCTATAGCAGCTGCAACTGTATTGTCTACCACAACTAATGAAGATGATTAAAAATGCGATGACGATGATAATGTTGAAAAGTGATACTAATGACGTATAGAAAAAAATATATAGACGAGTAGTTAAGCAAAGTTTAAATATTGATGAAACTGTTCAAGTTGATGATGGTAATTGGATTGAATTGTAGTTGCAGCAGCTGCTGCCGCTGCTCTTGTTACAGATGTTGATGCTAATGCTGATGACGATAATGATCGACATGTGTGTTTTTCGAATGTTTATTTAAAATTTCACTGTTTAGCTTAATGAGGCATCTAAATAAGGTGTCAACGGGCTTTGAAAATAAACATTTAACAAACAGCCGAATTCATCAAACATTCACTAGCGTCTATAACTAAATGACAGACAGAGAGACAGATGGAATAACTGACAAACAGTTCGTATTTTGAAAACTTATTTTCTGTTTATCTTTGGTTTAGTTGTTGAACTTCATTATTATCATTATTTGTTAAGTTAATAACGGGACAAGAAATTGGATCATTTTTCCACTATTCACAGGAGAACACTAACACACACACTTACAATTATTCCATGAAATAACAGTGAGTAATAATTACAAGGACTTGGAATATTATGTTGATTATGTTGCTCTCAAATGTTGTGTGGTCAGAAAATAATAAAGTGAAGTTTTAATATGGATTACGATTTGATAAAATAAGAAGATTATGGGAGAAAGAAATAAATGGAAATAAATATAGATTTCATATATTTTGGTAATGAAAAGGGATTTTTTTATTTAAGGTAAATGAAAATTTAGTATTTTAAAGTGGCCTAATAAAACATCCACATTGTATTATATTTAATAGAGGAGTTGACCCAAAAATTTCGGAAAAAGGAAACATTACTAGACGAAAAGATAACCTTTATGGTCTCTGTCTGTTAAACCTTTTCATTATCATGGAAAGTTACTGTATGGATCACAATAATTCTAAGAGAAGAAAGTGATAATCAAAAGTATGGAAATCTTTGCCAAAGCCAGATGTCTTTAACGTGAGGTAAAGCGGCGAATTTGTGCAATATAAACGTGTTTGACTTTCAACTCTTCTATTCAGATACCTATTTGGCACAGTCAAATTTTCGATTCAAATTTTGACTCATGGCGCGTCGACAGTGGAAGACTTTGCCCAATTGATCATCACTGCTTTTATTAGATTTTTGAAAATTTGTCAAAAGACCATTTATGACATGAAATAAAGTTTTTTTCTACCTTTTTTTTCAGAAATATTCATGTCGAAATACATCGATCTAAACATGAAAAAGAGTTCAAGTCATTTCGACTATTAAATAAACTACATTAAACATGGTTTATTTTTCAATAAAATTAAAACACTTTTTATAGATACCAAATAATGACATTTAAAATATATACACTGATGTGTATTTCTATAAACGCACATAACTTATTTTTTAAGAATTAAAATTATGAAGAAAATAATATTTATTGAGAAGTTATATTGATAAGTAAAACTTAATTTATCCTGTCAATTCTAACTATTATTTTCCTATAAATGCACTTAAATATCTATAATACTATTAGTAATATGAGGTAATCATTTTAGCTCTGCTAAAGTCATTACGCTTTCATTTTGGGCATTATTTCAATAAACTTTACGTGCAAGTTTTTCATTCGGTTAACGTCCTCACTGAAGCCGGCCAGTCCAACAGTGTTGATTAAACCATAATTAAGGCTTCTTTAAAATATGTACAGCAACTTTATCATGCTGGAATATTCAATCTTAGTTTACTTTTCACACATAAAAGAGAGAAGAGCATCTTCCAGCAATTTGTTACAAATTGAGCGATAACGTTTTGATATCGATTGATCTCAAAATTTTTTCGTTCGAGAAAATTATTTTTTTCAATCTTCTTATGTATTTTTGGAGAGAATTTTCGACGATTTGATTTAGACGGTTTACAATAGATTTTGGCTTCTTTAATTTTATATTATCATCTCTTCGTGTAATGAAAATCACAGAAAGATTTAGTTTGTTCTAAGTTTGTGTAGAACTCAATTTGTAACAGGCTGACTTTCATTTCACTAGATGAATCTGCCTTTTTGTAAGTTTTCCGAACACCATAATTCTGTCCTTTCTGAAAGATATAACACATCACACTTTACAACCAACTTCTTTGAAATATCCTCGTACAGAGAAGTTCTCTTGAGCAGCTCTTAACGATATGACTTTGATATGAAATTGGAATATGCATCAGTGTAGTTTTGCTTTAAATCCAATCTTAACTAAGAATCCTCTAGACAAATTTAGCTATTTGTTAAAGTTGTACAAGTTACAGATTTACTTCTAGTTCTGTATTTGTTAAAATTATAAATTTTCATTTAGATTTTTGGGGTGCCAGAGCGTATGAGTAATATTGAATTTAATTAAAATTCTTTCTTAAATAATCATATTCCATGAATTGATATCTCCAGTACAAAATATCAGTTAGTTGAAAATTCATTTGAAAAAAAATTTTATAAATATTTTCAATTAAATTTCCTGATCAATTTTCGAACAACAAATTATTCCAATAAATCTATTTTGAACAAACTTTTGCCCAAAATAACAAATATGCCTTAATTAAAGCCAAACATTTTGTATACATTATTTGAAAATTGAAAATACTTATTGAAAGTGAATAAAAGTGTTATAGATTTACAGTTATAAAATATACGAAAAAATATATATAAATTTCCAAAAGGCACTAAATAGTAACATGTCGTTTACATAATTTCAATAATTTTATACAAAATTTCATTCAATCCCGGCTAAAAATGATGATAAAATAAAAAATTTCAAATGATAATAAATAGTTTTTGTTGTATTACAAATACACACATAACTAACTACCACTACCATCAATATAAAAGAGAAATAATATTAACAAATATTAGCAAATCACGCACAGTGCAACGCACAAAACGTTTTCTTATTTTTGGGAAATAATTCTGTAATTTTGAAACGATTAAATATCTTTAAATGAAATTTGTCATGGACATTGTTGAGGTATCTTTTTAATTGATTTGGAGAAGGACGTATTTTTTCTGGGTGTTGGGATCGGAAAGAGGATCTCTAAAGTCGGTAAAGCTGAAATTTTGTTTATGATTTGATTGAAAAAAATTTACATACATAAAAACTTATAATTTTCTGCAAAAAAGGTCTCTATTCCGTTCCAAAATAAATCTGAAAAATATGGCTCAGATATTTTTATAAAACTTAAAATTTGTTATTTTCGGTTCACTCTTCTAAAAAAAGTTGTAATATTTGTCATTCAAAAAACTCTACAAGAATATTAAGATGAAATTTTAGTATAATACGGACAAAGCTCTCCTTAATAAGGAATTATATAAATATTTCCACTTTTTCAATCTAAAATACCAAAAATTCCATTCCGAGAAAAACTTGTTTAAAAATTCGACTTTTTTCAGTAAATCGCTCACCCTGCCGTTATAAGAGATTTGACCCATTATAGATTTCTTGAGTCCTTTTTTAACAACTCTAGTATTGACATTTTCTTCTTACTCCTCAAAAAAAAACCAAAGGGAAAAAATTAAAAATTAAATTTAAATTTTGTAGATCTTTTTTATTAAATTATCGTGTCCGAGGTGACCAATTTTCGAGATCCGCTTGCCGAACCCAGAACCCACAAAATCAATTGAAAACAAGTAAAGATATTGCAGTCAGTTAAGCTCGACTATTCAAAAATTTGCACCACAATGTTAGTTTTAAATAATAGTAACGAAAAACTTATAAACGACCCTCGTATAATTTAATTTTCTAATTTATTCTTACATGTTCATTAAATTATTTCGACACTAACATTTATGTGAAATTTATTCATTTAAAAATTAATCTTGCTGGAGGGTTATCGGACTGCAAGAAGAAATTATGGACCGACCCTCGTATAATTTTTCCAATAGATTTTTGCCTATATTTATCCCAATTGGACCAGCTTTTAATGTATATGTGATATTAATGACCTTAAAATTGATATTTGGAAGGGGGTTTGTATAAGACCTATGAGAAATAATGGACCGATCATCGCATATTTCCGCACATCGTTTTGAAATACTATAGGACTTATTTGTGCTAAAATTATTTGATATTTAAGACTTTTATTACCTTTATGACCTTTAAGCCCCATTCCAGGAGGAACATTTGTATGGGAGGTACCTGAAATATTGGACCGAACATGGCCAATTTCATTAGGCTTCGTACTTAGGCCAAAATAAAATACCTGTAGACTGTTCACAACGTCTTCATGGACAGTCAGCCGGATAAACAGGCAGTCAGATGGACGGACGGGCACCGTTAAATCGGCTTAGAAAATTATTCTGAGCCAAACGGTATAAATATATAAGCACAAACTTATAATATCCCTATCACTTACGGTGGTCCATGAGAAATTTCCAAAGTTACAGAATTATTTCCCAAAAAAAAGTATTTTGTACCACTGTGCAACGTTTAGATGGTTGAAGTATTAAATGTGGCAAAACGGGAGGGAGGAACAGAATATGGTTAGATTTACAATTATCATGACAAAAATTGTATTTAGAAAATTATGTCGTTTATTTATTACAACAAAATAAAACTCGACATCGATTCAAAATTATTTATTTCACAGTTTAATATACTTTTTGGATTTCAACTAAATATATAAAATTGATATTGTATTTTCAGAGTGTAATATCCGATATAATTTTAATGTGTTTTTAGACATTTTAAATTATATTTATTTTAGTTACATTTTATATTTTATGGTGAACATTTTGAGTTTTTTCCCCCAAAACATTTTTCAATTATTTTTTCAATAACTCCGAGCAAATGAAATCAATATTAAATAAATAAAACTGTACAAAATAACAAAATAACGTTTTATAGTATTAAGGATGGAATTTAAAAATAAATTTATTAAAATTATAATTTTATAGCGAAAATTAAAAAAAAGAAACATTGAAAAATGTTAAATTATGAAGAATGTGAAATAAGAGTTAAATCAATTAGATTGTATTTCAGTTGAAAACGTATTAACTTAATTATAAAACGTTGCTGTGAATTTCCAGGTGGTAAAACATTTTTGAATCGGCATCACTTTCTGTGTCAATTTAACGAGGTCCGTCCGTTTGTGCCAAGTCAGACCAAAAATAATGGTCTAATGAATGGAAGAAACCTCCTTTGTAAATATTGCTTGATGTAAATTTCAGTAATTATAGAGCCGGTTGTAACAAATGATTGTTTTGTTTTTGGTCTCTGAATATTAAGTAGCGTTCCGGTCAGTAACCTTGTATGTTTTTAGACCAGAATAATCTTTAGTTTTTTCTACCTAATTTTCCGAACACTGAGCTAACCAGTCTGCTTACCTACCGCATGTGTTGGGAGCTTTTTTGAAAATGGCTTCTACTTTTTTGGCTTTGAAAACGTAATGTGGACCACAACAAAAACATTGCAAAGTACGATCATTCATTCCCTACACCATATATTTAAAAATTTGGGTTTTGAGTTGTATTAAAAGGAAATTCATCTTTTATTTGTATGAAAGGAAGAAGACCCTTCAATCTAAACCTGGACGGAATGTAGCTTTCCAAGCTTTTCAAACGTTTTCTATAGGAGAAATAATCTTTATTTTAAGTTCATTCTTTACATATTTATATTAAGTGAAGTGAAGCCTCTCGTTTAGAAGTTTTTCAAGGACAGTCGATATTTATTTTTGTCATTTTCTCAGTAGCTTAACTATTAATTGAGTCGCTTTCAAAAAATTTGATATTAAAATTCGAGATCTATTGCACCCTATACTACAATATTTTTTGAAGTCCTCCATTCCATTTGTAACTCTAAGAAAAAATCATGAAATATATATGTATTCTTGCATCAAGTCAAAATCTGAGACATTGTAACTGTGTTCGTCTGTCTCTTGCTTGCACGCTACCATCCACAATAATTGACAGAGTTCAAAATTTATTGTCCTGTAGAGGTTCCTATTTAAAATCGGCAAAAACTGTAGAACTTTAGCACGTTAATATTGATTTTAGTGAAAAACGCACTATAAAATTTTTGTATAGAGCATGGGGAAGTGATGTGCTCCTAACATGCGACACACTCATTAATCCATATGTCTGAATCTTTTAAAACTTACTTCTTGAAATTTCCCAAGGAGAAAAGCCTTAATTACAAAATATTTAAACTTAAAAAAATTTGAACAAGCAAAATTTTTAATATATAAATTTCCTTTTAAAGGATTTTAATGAAAATTGCCTTTCAGATGAAGCTAAAATAACAAAATATTATATGTAAATTTGGAATAGGGCTCGGGAGAGTGGTATCCTCTTACAAGCGGAATTTGTAATATCTTCTGACAATTATTTACAAATTGTGGTGGAGGACATTAAATTTCGAATAAATCGTTATTAGTTGTTTTTTTTCACTCAAATTGAGAGTGTTAAAAATGCTTGGGTTTCGAACAGATTTTTGAGCTAATTGTTGTTATTGTTTTTAATACAAAGAGAAATCATCTAAGACCTTATAAGGTTTTAAATGATATCTTTTAAACAAAATCCAAGTTGATTTCGCTATACCCGTTTCACTATCAGTAAGTCTATCTGTTTTATGTAAACACTCTTATTTCCTGACTCAATGAAATTTTGCGAAATTAATTCTTATTGTCTCTATTTAAAATTCGCAAAATCGGTTATGGCAGTATAAGGAAAATCTTCATCTATAACGCAAAATTCTAGAAAGAGATTTTTAATGTGAATGTGAACAGATTTAAACAAAATTTGTTGGTATTTCTACAGATGTCTAGTTTTTAATCACTATTCGGAAAAATCAAAATCGGATCAATATTAAAAAAGAATTTTATTATCTTTTTTTAATGTTTTTGTTGATTGTGACTATTTTTAATCTTTAATTAGTTATCCGATATGGCTAAAAAGCATTTCAAGTTAAATCTTAATTATATACCAAACTTCACTCCATTAACTTTTTCACCAAAATACCTGTTAAATGAAAAACGTGTGATGAAAAATCTCCAATTTATATTAGAAATTGAATTGATTTACCCGCAAATAGAAACAATTTCTTACAACATACTTACACACATACTTATGTATTTATACACACACTTATGTTTTTACACAAATTCCTTTTAAAGTAGATGAGATGCATATGAACATCATGTAAATTTACATCCAAAAACAAGTAGATGACAAACAACGATAGTGTAAAATTAGTTTAAACATCTACACATCATCCAATTTGTTTCAGTTACAATTTTCGATTTTTTTCCTCTTTTCTTTTGCATATTGCAATTTTTATACCCTACACCATCGTAGGTGGTTGGGGTATTATTCGTTTGTGTTGATGTTTGTAACATGCAACAAAACTGATATTACACCCACCTTTCAGTATGTCGTTTAACTCAGAATTATATTCTGTGTCGATTTAACAATGTAAGTCCACCCGTCCGTCTGTCTGTCCGGCTGGCTGTGCATGAAGACGTTGTGAACAGTCTACAGGTCGCAATATTTGAGATATCTCGACATAAATGTTCTAAATAGAAACGATTTGAGCGAAATTTTGAACAAATAAGTCTTATAGCATTCTAAAATGATATGCTAAAATATGCGAGTGTCGGTCCATTATTTCTAAAAAGTTCCATAAAAACCCCTTCTAAATGCACTTTCAAGGGCATAAATGTCACTTATAAGTTGGTATTATAATAATAACTGGTCAAATTGAGATAAATATAAACAAAAATCTATTGAAAAATTATACGAGGGTCGGTTCATAATTTCTTCTAACTTTCATAGCAAAATTCATTTTAAAAAACCATAAATCACATAAATGTTAGTGTCGCAATAATTTACTGCCCAGTAAAGAATAAATTAGAAAATTAATCTATACGGGGGTCGTTCACAAAATTTTGTAACTATCAACATTGTGGTGTAGGGTATTATATAATCAGACTTCATCAACTATAACATCTTAACATATTTTCATATGTGTACTTGCAACATTTTTTTTTCACAACTACGCTCTGTTGCATACACATGCATTGAGTTGGTAAATAGAAAATAAGAAGAGACGTTTACATGAAAAGAAAAAAAGGAATGAAATAAAGTAAAAAAATCCCTTCAAGAAAAGACACTCAACAAATAAATAGTTTTAGATTTTAGTTGTTTTCACAAAAGGATATTTCTTTTTTGCTATTTTTGCCATGATACTGTTTTCTTGTGGCAGCAGAAAAACTCTTAGAGTGTGTGCGTTTATTTGCTGTTGCGAATACTACAAATACAACTTAAATGTTAAGATGATATAGAATAAAAGCTTATTTCTTTTAACTCTACTTATAGACTAAAGTGTTTACTTACTCCACTTATTCAGATACTCAGCTTCTTAGTTTCTCACTTCACTTACTTACAGTTACAAAAAAAAGAAAAAAATGGAAGGAAAATAACTTCTTTCTACAGTTTTCATTCGGTTTGGTTGTATTTGGGTTTTTATTTTCAATGGTTCGTTGGTTGGTTGGTTGTAAGTTTGTCTTTAGATGATAAGTAGTGTTGCTGTTGCTTTTTAGCAATAACGGCAAACTTGTCTTAGAGTTCTTTTGCCAGTTATTATTATTTGTATTTGTTGGTGTTGTTTTCTTTTTTTTGCTCAGTGGTTTTATCAGTGTGGTATGTATGTGTGTGTGTGTGCCTGTATCTATTTGCAACCATCATGTGCAAATCCTAGTAACTTGTTAGCTTATCCGGTGATTACATTGATACTACGTGGTATTTTATAAAACAGTATTCAGCATTCTGGCTGCCAAATAAGGAAGTATGCTGGCTGGCTGACTGTATGACTGTCTAACTAACAGACAGACAGACAGACAGACAGACAAACTAGCAAACAAATACTGAAGTATTTATAGTTTTTAAAGTACTATGGGTTGGAATTTTATAAATTAAGATTAAAAATTGTAGCTGTCCATCCGTCCAGTTATTTATTGTTGGCACTAATAACGCCATACCGGGGGGAACACCATCAATGGCAATTGCAATAGATATAACGCCATGTTTTTTGTTTGCTACAAACACCTGCACAAAAAAATAATGCTCCAACCACTAATGATAGTGTAGGGAATAATAGACTTAAGACATTATTCAAATATTGTCTATCGTTAATTGTTGTAGTATATGGATTCCGCGCCAAATAAATTGCACCGGTTATGCTAAAGTGAAGTCTATTCCAAAACCAAATGAAATTATTGTGTGCAGTACAAAAATTCTAAAAAAAGACACTTACAGTATCACGGTGTCATGAATAATCGGATAATGGAGTTATAGTAATATATCCATTTTTTATCGCCTGTGTTGGAAACCTTCAGATATCTTTACACAATTATAAAAGTGATTTAGTTTTTTCGTAAAAAATGCCAAAAAAATTTAAAAGAAAATGTTATACTTGGAGGACAAATTGAAGCAAAATAATGCTCATTATCTAGAACTTATAACAAAGTAAAAATATTACATTCAAAGTGGGTAGAAGCTCATTTAGGCTTGAAAGAACGCTTAAATTGGAGGAAAAATACTGAAATCTAATAATAATGAATTTTCTTAACTTTTGAAAATTTTGCTTTTCCCAAAAACTGCATTTAAAAAATATTTTTTTAGGGAAAATATTATCTTTTAATAAATATACCATTTTCACTACAAAATTAAATTTTTCACTAAAAATAAAATTCTTCATCTAAAGAGAAGATTTTTTTACGAAAAATAGAGTTTTTAACTAAAAATAGCAATTTTACTAAAAATAGCAATTTTACTTAAAGTAGAATTTTTCATCTTAAAATAAAATTTTTCACTAAAATTTTAATTTTCCACTAAAATTTGAATTTTCCACTAAAACTCGAATTTTTCACTAAAATTTGAATTTTCCACTAAAACTCGAATTTTTCACTACAATTTGAATTTTTCACTAAAATTTGAATTTTTCACAAAAATTTGAATTTTTCACAAAAATTTGAATTTTTCACAAAAATTTGAATTTTTCACTAAAATTCCAATTTTTCACTAAAATTCCAATTTTTCACTAAAATTCCAATTTTTCACTAAAATTCCAATATTTCACTAAAATTCCAATTTTTCACTAAAATTTTAATCTTTCACTAAACTTTGAATTTTTCACTAAAATTTGTATTTTTCACTAAAATTGGAATTTTTCTTTAAAATATGAATTTTTCACTAGAAATTGCATTTTTCACTAAAATTTGTATTTTTCACTAAAATTTGTATTTTTCACTAAAATTGGAATTTTTCTTTAAAATTTGAATTTTTCACTAGAATTTGAATTTTTCACTAGAAATTGAATTTTTCACTTAAATTCCAATTTTTCACTAAAATTTGAATTTTTCACTAAAATTTTAATTTTTCTTTAAAATTTGAATTTTTCTTTAAAATTTGAATTTTTCACTAGAAATTGAATTTTACACTAAAATTTGAATTTTTCACTAAAATTAGAATTTTTCTTTAAAATTTTAATTTTTCACTAGAAATTGAATTTTCACTAAAATTTTAATTTTTCACTAGAAATTGAATTTTTCACAAAAATTTACATTTTTCACTAGAAATTGAAATTTTCACTATAATTTCAATTTTTTACTAAAATTTGAATTTTTCACAAAAATTTTCATTTTTTACTAGAAATTGAATTTTTTACTCAAATTTGATTTTTTTTACTAAAATTCGAATTTTTCACCAAAAATTGAATTTTTCACTAGAAATTGAATTTTTCATTAAAAAAAGAATTTAAGTAAAATTCTTGGCATTTTCACAAAAATAGCAATTTTACAAAAAATAAAAATTTTTAACTTAAAATAGAATTTTTCACTAAAATTAGAATTTTTACTAGAAATTGCATTTTTTTACTAGAAACTGCATTTTCTCTAAAACTAGCATTTTTCAAGAAAAAGGGCATTTTCACAAAAAATAGCATTATTAACTTAAAATACATTTTTTTACTAAAATTTTATCTTTTCACTAGAAATTGAATTAAATAGTTTTTTTTTTTTTTTTGCATAGAAAATGTATTTTTCATAAAAAATTAGATTTTTCGCTAATAATATTATTTTTAAAAAATAATTGTATTATTTACTAATATTTAGTTTTTAAAAAAATTACGTTCATCGAAAAAAATTAATATATAATTAAAGTTCTGTTCTGTTTCAGTTCTAATTAGTTCTAGTCCAGTTCTCGTTCAGTTCCAGTTCAGCTCTAGTTGAGTTTTTAAAACTATGTCCTTCATTTTTTTAAATAACGTATGTGTTGAAGCTTTAAAGCCAATTTATAAAGAAGTCTGAACCAATAAGTAAAGAATTTAAATGCTGTTTAGTTCTACAGCTTCCAGTGTCATATCTTTATCTCTTTATGATAAAATTTTAAACTTCAATTTTTGTACAATAATTTGAAATGTTATCAAATTCTAATATTTCATTTCATTTATTCCTTTCAACACCATTGTGCAACACTTCTTTAATATTCTATATACAAAAACAACAAGATGTTATTTTCATTATTATTTTTGTAGGTTTCACTAAAGTCGTACCACTATTTTGCGAAAAAGTAACTACTTGTCATAGCTGTAAATGTAGTTGTTGTTTAATGTATGGGGCGTAAATACAAGAAGATTTTGGAAAAAATATGTTTTTTTTTTTTCTACAACATTTTTGTTTAATGTACCAGTATTTACCAATATCTTTCTTTGTTTTTTGTTGGAACGTATATATTACATGTTTAGTTGGAGTTAAAAGGAGTTTCAGTTATTTCCATTACATACATTTAAGCTCAATCAATTATTTTTTGTGGGAATTTTAATTTTTTTATCCCTGAATTTAAACAAACGGTAAATATTTGTTGAAAATGAAACGTAAACTTTGTCGAGGAGCTTTAAAATTTTGACATGTGGAAAGTTCTAGACTATACATCAGCTCTAATATCGTAATTGATCTGTATAAACCTTCTTTCATTACTATTTAATTACTAAATTTGTCTTGGGTATATAATTTGTGAAGTGCAAGTTCTTGAGTTCATACCCATTTGCAAAATTTTACTGCAGTTATGATTAATTCCCAAACTTGATAAACTCTTTAATAATATTCTCATAGCTTTGCCTCTATTCTTAGACATCGACGTGGTCCAAGTTGTGAAAAAGGTATACTTACTTTGTAATTCCGCATATAACCCAAAGATAGAATCATCCCAGACACCATAATCAAAATCTGAGTCCATTTGGCTATGACTGTCTGCTGTTGGCACGATCTCATCCATAGTAATTGACAGAGCTTGAGTATCTGTTATACTCTGATAAGTTTCCTATTAAAAACCAGCGAAATCGGTTAAAAAAGATTAAAAGATTTAGATCGATATCGGAAGCAACCTCTAAAGAATTTTCGTAAAACTCTCTATTAGAAATCGACGAATTGGAATCAGAATTTGTCGTAATATAAAGTTACATGAACTTCATTATTATTCCAAAAATGATCAAAATCGCTTCAGTAGAAAAAAGTTATAGCCAAAAATATAACTAATTTTATTTATTTATGGATTTACTTACACGCATTAGTGGTAGCGGTACTGAAGACTTGGCATACCCCACTATTATATTGACTATGAATATTTTTCTTGATTGATGCAACATTTTTTCTAAAAATAAATAAAAAATGTTCTTTTACGAACCCATGTTAACAAGAGTGTGAACATTGTAATTGCAATAAAATACAAATACAATAAGATAAGACAGACTACATGCAACAACTAACATACGTAAATCTATTACAATTTTCTATAAATTATAAAACAATGCAACAAAGAGATAACACAATAACAACAATCTATGAAAAGTGCAATAAGTTTGAATGCAACTCATATGTCTTTGTGTGAGTGTGTGTTTGTATATATAAAATAATAAATGTATTGACATTTAACAAGTGATAGATGGAAATTGAGTTGAAGATTTTCTTTTGTATTTTTTATTTTAAGTAACATATTGCAGCGATTGAAGATATTTTTTGCTCCCATTGAAATCATATAAAATTCTAACGGTATTTACAAAATTTAAAAACACACATACACACATGGATTTATTTTTATTTTACAATACTGATGATATGAGCAAAAAGAAATAGCAAAAGGAGTTGAAGTGTGTGTGTGTGTTTTATTTTACACAAGTTTGCATGCGAACGCAACAATGTACAGTGGGCTGGAATTTAAAAATTTTGGTCTATTATATAATTTCATATATAAACTAGTTTATACGCAGCCTATGATTCAGCATTAAGCATTGTCTATAATCTAAAGTAGAGCATATTTAATAATTTAGCATAGAACGTGGTCTATAATGGAACTGTATTATAGTCTATTTGGGATTTAAATGTTTAACCAATAGCATAGGAGTCTATATTTTTCTCACAGTGTAGTTTAAAATCTAATTTAATTAATTTATAGTACAACCTTTAACGTAGTTTTAACTCTGGTCTTAACGTAGTCTTTTGTCTAGCCTATAACGAAGTCTATAGTCTAGCTTACAACTTGGTTTATGATCTTGCCTATAACGTAGTATTTAATTTTAATTTTAGCATTTAATGAAGTTTAAAGTCTAGCTATATCTTTATTGTTAAGACTATAAAAAAGTATTTAGTCTATTCTGTAACGTTGTCCACAAATCTAAGTATGGAGTAGTCTATAGTCTAACCTCTAAAGTAGTTTAAAGTATAAGCCTATAACGAAGTAAATATTCTATAATGTAGTCTATTACCTAGCCGACAACTTGTGTCATAGTTTAGCCAATAATGTGTTCTAAAGTCTTACACATAACTACAGAAAAGTCTAGTCTATTACGTAGTTTATAATCTAGTTTATGATTTGGTTTATAGTCTAGCCTGTAATGTATTATAAAGTTTAGCTTATAAAATAGTTTAAGTCGAGACTTTTACGTAGTGTATAAATAGTCTATAACTTGGTTTATTATCTGACTTGTAACGTAGTCTATTTTCTAACATATAACGTATTTTTTAGTTTAAATTATAACGTAGTCTATTTTTTAGCCTTTAACTTGAGATATAGTCCAGCCCCGCTTTTATTTGTATACACTACGTGAAACCTACCAAAGCTACTAACTAGTTCTGTTACAACAAATTGAAAACACCTCCGTCGTTAACATCACACGTTGCCGTTATGTAATATTTAGCGGGGCTGGTAAGCATTTGTGCTACATGAGTATTCTTTTTCTAAATCCTTGCTTCCGTCAGTTCTCCTCTTAATTTTGCGTTAAGTTCACTTGTACAATAAAGTAGAACACTTTGTAGTGTCAATATATTCCATCATTTATACATAGCTTCTATATCCTCTGGGTTCTGAGAGAAACGTAAGGTAATAATTCAATTCCTCATGTTAATGTTCGATCAAAGTGTCTATATCCGCAATTTGACGATACTTTCATTGTTCTTTTGGGTAACTTAGCTCTATCAGTTTCCTATTTTTAATTATTCTACACCGCTCATGCTGCTCCCCTTCCCAGTTATTTTCATTGGAGTATGGTTTAGTGTGTGGTAAAGCACAAAACGTAGTCAATTGTCCGGCATATCAGGCAGTCTATACTCTCACCTTTAAAGTAGTTGTAAAAGTATCAAATAACTTTCTGATTTTCTTGTATTCCATACCACTATTCAATGGAGGCAATAAACATTTCTTTGCCTTTAGAAATAAAGAAATATCAACTGGTATTTGAATACCATATAAAAAGTACAATCGGCTTACGATCACAATACTCAATGAAACCAATCACTGTAATTCTCTATAAAAATTTGTCTTTGTGACAGTTTTGACTGACAGAATTCTTTGTTTAGTTTAGCGTTTCTTGTTTCTTTTGCATATTTTCTATTGTCATGGTAAGTGTTTGTCTTCTGACGTTTGCATATGTGTGAGCATGAGAATAATAGTGTTTGTTTCTTGAAGCAAATGAATTGTAAAGAAAATGTTTAAGAAGAAATTTGAAAAAGAAATATATTGTTTGTCTATGGGTTTCGTAGTGCAGAATTAACTTTATTTTAGAACATTTTATTTGGGAGAGAGAATTTCAAGTAAATTGTAGTCTTGTCAATAAATTTGCATTTGTGTCAATTGTTGTAAAAGAAATGTTGGATATTAAAGTTCAAACGGAGAGATAAGGCCCCGATTCTCCTAAAAATAACTTAATTTCATAAAGACTAATGAATTTAAAGGAATTTTAAAATGTTTAAATATTTTTTTGATTAAATATTAAAGGCCTCCCAAAAGTTTTATTACTGTACAGCTGCCCTATCGTCTAGATATATGTGATTCTATATTTACACAAATGCATGCATGATAAAATTGTAATTGAAAATTTAGTTTGAACAAATTTTGTATATTTTTCTTATAATCTGGTTTATGTTATTTCTGCCATTATTTTTCTTCTTTCCATTTAGTTACTTTATATGTTCAGTTACACTTAAATGTTTTGTGTTTTACTTATTTTTCTTACTAAACTATTTGGGAGTTTTTTCTTTCCATTTTATATAAAATGCAGTAAATTTTAAATAAAACTCAAATATTTTACTTGCTACCAAATTGGTTTTTTTTCCAGTTTTAAACTGAAACAAAAGAACTCATAGGAGGAAATCTTAAAGAGAAATATAAATTTGAAAGATTTTCTTCAGTTTAAGAGAGATGAAAAGAAAGTTAAAGAAAACCCAGAAAGAAAAAAGCATAAAAGTTTAAATCGCGTAAATTTTGACCGCAATGTAAACAAGGAAACTGTAAAATTTACCACGTTAAAGCATTTTCTTAATTTTAAATTTTGTCTGAAAATGACTAAGTAACGTTAAAATGTGAAATACACTCAAAGAAATAAAGTTAAGAAACTTTTTTTAAAATCTGATATAAATAAAATACAAGCTTACAACAAGGTTTAAATTCTAAGCTATAATAAGTAATGAAAACAAGGTTTTAACATAGTCTATACCGCAAGGGTATCTTTAGGCGTGGATAACGGGTGTAGCTATTCTGTGGACCCTAGTTTTGGCAGGCATGAAGAGTCTGCTAAAAGGAACACTTGTATCCAATGAAGACCTATTGCAGGACGAACGGAAACCACCCTAAAGTATATATCCTACCCTCTACAACAGGTGTATTTGATGGATGACATTTTCCTTATTCTTAGAATGACGATCTAATGAATATGTCTTTCTCGCTGAAAGGCATTAAGATCAAGTCCAGTAATGTTAATTATTGTATATCTGAATGAAATGAATGTACTCTGGTATGGCTTCTACTAATTCGTATGATAACTAAGCTCAGCATGGTCATAATTATGGTATTAATGGATGAATGGATATGGATGTGGCAGAATTATGATAATACTCCGGTCCAAAGTCATCAAGCCCAAGCCCAATATCATCCTGATTATGGCATTCCTAAATACTTATTTTAATTTGTTTGAACATTTACGTAGGCGGCTGTAATTTTCTAGGACCTCATGAAATTCTTAACTGCCACTACCTCGCTAATGCTGTTCAAAGTTTGTTATTGCTTGGTAGGTGACGAAGGTTCAGATGTATATTCTTAATAAGTACGGATCTGGCTCTTGAATATAATTCCATAAGGGTAATACGCTAACCCTTGCATTGACCCTCTTAATGCAGACAACCATGAGATCTAAACGTGATTATACTTTTAAACTGAGAAAACGACTGCATGTTGCTACACATTGGAATAATGGGATCACGCCAGGGTGAATTTCAGTCACATAGAACAAAGGAGAAAAGTTTCTGAAATAAAGAAGAAACTAAGGAAAACAATTTAGACAATTTGCATTGCGATGCATGTGGATCGGAAAAAAGGCGAGCATATTCTATTTAAATGGAAAAATGGCAGAAAAATGTCTTTGTATAACAAAGTGGACGTAACATTGACACGTGAAAATATGGTAAATGTAATGTTTGAAAACGACAGCTTTGTGAAGGTTTCTCTATTAAAATAATAAAAGTGATGTATTCAGCAGCTCCAAACCGTCTATAACTTAGAAAAAAAGGATACGTAGGAATGATGCTGGCAAAAATAATATCGTGGGCCACAAAATAATCGCGTGCAATAATTACTTTCAAGATAAAAAGTTTATAGTCTTCATTTACAAAGTCTATGCTTAAGCCTATAATATAGTATATAGTCTATCCTACGTAGTCTATAGTCTATTCTAAAACATAGTTTATTGTATAGTCCATAATATAGCCTATAACATAATCTATAGGTTTAGCCTATAATGCATATAGTCTATTCCAAATTGCCTTTCTTTGAGCGTAATTTTCACTTGTTTTCTTGCTAATTTTATTCATTTACCTGTGCGTTTTACTTTTATTACTCATTTTAATTTTATTCATTTTAATTTGTTTTATTTACAAAACGAGAAAATTAAAACAAAGAGGAAAACAAAAATTCTTGTATACTTTGTCTTGGTTTGTCTAAGTATTTCTTCCATTTCTTCTAAACCAACAATCTTATTAAAAGTCTCATCTTCTGCTCATTCCCTCTCTTTCTCCTTTGGTTTAACTTACAGTTTTCATTTTCTATTCAAATCTTTGTCAGTATTGGTTTTTGTTAAATGTGTTTGAGTGTTGGTTTCATTTCCATTGCATATTGTTGTTTTAGTCTTAAGTATATTAAATGTCTTAGTTTTAGGTTTATTTATATAACTTGATTTCTTTGGTATCATTAGAGCTCTTAGTGTTTTGTATTATAGAAATAAAGTCCTTTTTCAATTGCCATAATATTAAATACTTGAAATATTTTGTTTAATTTTAAGATATTTTTGATGTGGATCATTTCAATAGGTCATTATCTTGAGTAGAGTCTAGTCTATTGGCTCGATTATAGTCTTGACTCGACTATGATATAGTTTTTAAGCCGTAAGTGTGTTAAATCTTTTGTCATTTAATCGATTATTTAAAGTTTCGTCTATATTTCCTTGTATATACTGTTGACTATTATACGGTCTAGGTTATTGACTATATTATTGACGGATTAAAGACTATGTTACAAGCTATATTATACACAATAATATAAGCTATATTTTACAGGATGCCAAACAATTTAATAGAATAGTTAATAGGCAACATTATAGCCTCATAATTAGACTTCGTTATGGGCCAGATTATAAATTATATTATATTATATTATATTATATTATATTATATTATATTATATTATATTATATTATATTATATTATATTATATTATATTATATTATATTATATTATATTATATTATATTATATTATATTATATTATATTATATTATATTATATTATATTATATTATATTATATTATATTATATTATATTATATTATATTATATTATATTATATTATATTATATTATATTATATTATATTATATTATATTATATTATATTATATTATATTATATTATATTATATTATATTATATTATATTATATTATATTATATTATATTATATTATATTATATTATAGGAATGTTGTATTTTAATTTATAGACGTTGATTCCCAGATTATAGATATATTTCAGGCTAAGTAAGAATTTATGTTGTTAGCTATCACATAGCTTATGATCTCGGATAAATATCATAAAATATATTTTAAGTAGAATACTGAGTATATTTTAGAACAGATTTATGGCCTAAAAAATATACTCTGTTAAAGTCTAGAGTAGAGGCTACATTATAAACTGGATCATAGACTCTATTATAGGCTATACAGGAGCTCAAATTATACCTAGATCAAAGATTGTACTGAAGGCTTAACTATAGGCTAAGTTATATGATAAATTATAGTATAAAAAATAGCCTGAATTAGAGACTATAATAGTTTATAATATAAGCTATTTATTTTATATAATAGATAAGAGACTATTTTATAATCTATATTACAGATTATATTATAAGAAGGATTAGCGGTTTCATTATAGAGGAGATTTTAGTTAGTTAGTGGGCAGGCTTAATTATAGGAAAAAATGTCTTGCAATTAGGCCTGCTATAATTTTAGTTATGGCAGGAGAGAAAAGTATACAAAATGGTCACTGGAATACTGTAACTTAAGGGTGCCTTCAAAAAAATAATTGATTGTAGAGTGATAACTCCCTATTTTTTTTAATCGGTCTAATTATGGCATTTCTGGAAAATTACGGATTGGAATGGATGCTTGTAGGGCTGACTCCGATATTCTGGAATATCAGTACGTATAAATGTTATTCAGACTTATACCACAGTTGCCTCCATCGGCTAAAAATTGGCAAGTCTGAAAGTACATTCGAATATTATTGCCGTAAAGGGACAAAGATTCCGATGTTTTTCCCCGATTAGCATGGATCCGATTCTGGTAGAAAAGAAAACTTCTCTTACAAAACAGGAGCATTTCCAAATCTGCAATAGGACTAAGGACCTATGTGAGTATATTCCTAGAAAAGGAAAAAGCAATCAACGGAGTAAGAAGAGGTATCAAGCGGAAATAGGGTTTTTTATCTTTCACCTCCCTCATATGGGCAGAAGTGGTAAGAAGAAACTAGAAATCAAGGAAAAAGAAAAACTCAAATACCTTGATTATTGTTGCGAATGGACAGATGTTCTCCAGAAGAAAAAAGCAAACGTAACTTTGAGGGTTCTGGGAGAGAACGATCAGAGAATTATTAATTAGAACACAGAAAGGTGTGCTAAGTAATAAATAAGGAGATAAAGAGTTATCCCTACGTTAGTGTAATGTATGGTCTCGACTGCAATACAATAAATTGTGTGCAAGCCCCGAATATTGCCTTCACTTTTTTGTCTTTTGTGGCGATTCTTGTGTGGTCTATTATCTGTAATATAGTTATGGTTTATTTTAATAGAGTCTAGTCGATTGTTAGAAATAAAGTCAAGACTAAACTCTCTCTTGTAATTTAATCTATATTCTTACTTCTATTTTAGTTGTTGTTGTAACAGCTGTAAAAACAAGTTAGTTAATTATTGTAATTTAGGTTCTTTTATAGGATGAGTCCAAAGGTCTTCTGAACTAAGAGTGGTAGGATTGGTTCGGCAGTTAAACAAATGTTATGTATTATGTAGTCCTTGGTTATATGCAGGACAAATGTTGGCGATGGTATGGTCAATATCAGTAGGCATTAAGCCTATTGCTACATCTCGAACGTAGTTGTGCTAGAACTACTCTTGTAGACATCGGCAGATTTCTTTCTAAGTCTGCAATGGAAGGTGGGCGGCCTCTAACTACGACATTCATACGGTAATTTGAAACCGTGGAATTCGTAGCATTTCTATAAATCTTGTTCAAGTCTTCTGTATTTGAATCCCGATCAATAGAGTCATGCACATACCCATGTATGCTCTGTTCATGTATTTGAAGATCTTTTCTAACATGCCTCGGGGGTAACTCCAATTGTGTTATATTAAAGTTAGGATGATGCCTCCGATGACAGTCAAGAAAGAACCGTTCACTAAGCATTTCATTGTGTTCCTTAATTGTTTTGTAAGTAGCTAAAAAGGTTTCTTTGTTCATAACCCCGACTAGTGCTTTGTAGACCTTATTCTTATTAGGCAGTTTTTGCGTGATTTTAGTGGCATGAACTGAAGATTTTCATAGAAAGTTGATGAGATAATCCGAATTATTTCGATACTGCTTTTTTAAGTCTTCTAAAAAGCTAAAATTCTATTAATTTTTGCAAAATATTTATACAAAAATTTTAACATCAAAATCTCAATAAACAATAAAATATTGAAATAAAATTGTATTAAATAATTTTTTTAGTTGTGTAAATCGAATAAAATATAAAAATAAAATCCCATTTTATTGATACAGATTTAAATTTTGTTATTCGACCCTTAAAACTTTATAAACAATAAAAATTTTATTGATTTTTATTACAACTACAACAATGACAATAACAACAATAACAATAATACAATAAAATAAATAACAACAACTACTAATATTTAAAAAGGATCAACACAACACGACTTAATAAAACAAGCAGCTTAACAAATATTTCAATAAAATTGAAAAATATTTCATTCAGATTTTTTTGCGATTTTTTTTTTTATTTTTTATTTTTTAAAAAAATTAATGTTTAACTAGTTTTTGTTTAATTTGTATGAATATAAGTAAAATTGACTGTGTGCATATTTTATATAAATAAATTGTGGGAAAAAAAGAGGAAGTATTAAAATTTATTCACATAAGGACTGAGATCGAAAAATTCTTAACACATATTTTTCATTAAAATTTTCAATTCAAGTATTATTTGACATTATACTTTTGATCAAGTTATCTTTGTTAAAAATGTCAGTTATTGTGTTTAATATCAAAAAAATTAATATATTATTAATCGGATTAAAGTGAGAGATCAATAAAATCCAATTTGTTCCTAGAAAACGTTTGCCAAAGGTCTGTCGTCAAACAGCGCCTGGAGAACTTACGTTAATAGAAAACCTGGTTCATGTGGAAGAAATGCTCCACATGGTGTTTCTAAAACAAGTGAAATGTGTACACTGCAAAAATAAAAAACAGTTATGTAAAACGTAGAATTTAGAACGGGAAGGAAAATATTTCTTTTCTTTAAGTTATTTTAAAGAAGTTGAGTGTCTGAACGTTATTCTATCACTTCAACATGAATGAAATTAATTAAAACATCATACATAAATTTTGTTCTCTGTAATAAGAGAAATGTTTTAATTAATTAAGCAAAATACATTAACATATTGACATTATTTTTTTGTTTATCTCTACCCTTTTCATAAGTACATACAAGACTAAAAATTCATACAGTTGTCAGAAAGTTGTTTAACTACACTGAAAGAAAAGTTTAGCAAAATATGGATGTATGATCTTCTAAACATTAACTTTATTTCATGCAGGTATTAATGCTGTTTTTGAAATAATGATATTATTTCATTAAATAAACATGTCGTTTTTGCTTTTCACCTTGAGTAAAATATATTTTTTTGGTGTCAAAATAAGTAAACCTTTTTTCTATGTACTTTTAAAGAAAATTATGAATTGTTCTAAAATACTCAGGTACAAAAACTGAAATTACTCTCTGTTAGCTTTTGTTCTAAAGCCAAAAAAAACAAAAAGCATTTCTGAAAGAGCTCCCAACACATCCAGTAGGAAAGCAGACCGGTTAACTCAGTGCTCGGACTATTTGATACGAAAAGTTAAAGCTAATAAAGGTATACAAATTTTAAGACTCAAAAAGTTCCTGACAGGAACGCTGATGAAAATTTAGAGGCGCACAGAAATTTAAGTCAAGTTTTTTAATATTCCTGCTACACAATGGATGACGAAATACAGGAACTTGCAGACTTTTTGCAACTTCCTGGTCAAAATTTTTTTGTTCCAAGTGCTCGAGTAAAAAAAAAAATGTTACTCAATTAAAATTTTCCGAAATTAACATCAAGAAATGTTAACAAAAAAGTCTGATTTTATACATAAAACTTCAAATTGTGTCCACTTACACACAAAAGGGCTTCAAATTGTGTACACTTACCACAACAAGCTCAAGAGCTTGTACCAAGAGAGGCAAACATTCCAAACTTCCCGGAACTAAGACCTGAGGAGATATATTGGGCTGTTGTTAAAAAAGAATTTAAGAGTATAAAAAAGACGTCCAAAAGTATGAAAGATTTTAAACGGAGATGAGTTACTTGTTCAAGCAAAGTAGCCGAGTTTTCTTTTCCTTTCTTTTCCATTAGTATATATGTATGTCAAGAATTTTTCGATCTCACTCCTTATACATATATAGTATTTTAAAGTTCACACACATACCAATATTTTAACTTAAATTCATAGTTATTTTTAAGCCAAAGGGAAAAAACTACAAATTGTTTAAATAAAAAGGCCATTGTATTTATTTTATATGATAAAATAACAATAAAAACAATGGAAATCAAGATTGTAGAAAAGGACTTTAAGAAAAGGATTTGTTTTACTTTTTTGTTTTATTTTAAAATATTTTTGAAATAAAAATGTAATATTTTTTTTTAATTTTTTTCAATCTCACAATTTTTCAACTCAATTCCTGTATCCTTTATGATTCATCACCCTGTTTGAGTAGTAATTTTTTCTATATAGAATGATATGCAACAAATATTTAATTCATGCAGTTTTTTTTTTAACAAATATTTGAGGATATTATTGTTTATAGTAGTTTGTGTCTCTTTGTATGTATTTGGAGTTTCCTGTTAGTCATTGTTATTGCTGTGTTTGTTAGCATTTTTTATTGTTTACAAATGTTGTTAAAGCAATGATGCTTTAACATAATAAAAATCCCTACACATGTCGAGAAGTAGTAAAAGCAAAAACTAAAACCCATTGGCTGATAATAACATACATATTCACTTTAAGGTACATGTGTATGTTTTCCATTTTTTGTACTAACTAAAATTTGTTATAGTCAGGATAACTAGCCAGGGTCAGAGTATGAAAAAAAATATGTGTTAAACTCTAAAAACAAAATATGGAAGATGGAAAAAAAGTTTTTAAAAGCAAATTTGTTTTAAAGCTTAACAGAAGCAATAACAACAAATAACTTTTACTAGTAAAAACATACAAAAACGTAGTTCCAGTTTATATAAATGGAGGCTTAAATAATAAAAGAAAAAAACGAAACAACATAAATATTATTCTAGGACTTTCATTCAAATAGGCGCAAATGTTGTTTCAAAGTGTTGGGGTTAGAACAAACTACGTTAAAGATTACATGACGTACTAGTCCAACAATTATAATATGTAGTATATTGTTTATAAGATAGATTGCAGACTATGTTTTAGGCTATATAGTAGTCTTTGTTGTGGACTAGGTTATAAATTATAAGGTTAAAATAAACTACGTCCAAGAACTACGTTATACGATTTATTACTATGTAGATTTATCTTGTAGGATTGATTGAATACTATGTATATAGTCCACATTCTAGATCAATGTATGGGATATGCTATTATAGACAACAGATTAAATTATATGCTACGCAATAGACTATATTATAAAAAAGAAACTATAGGCTAGGTAATAGACTATACTATGTTAAAAACAACATTATGAACTAATTTACAGGTTGGATTGTATTGTTTTTTAATTTGTTGCATTTTTAAAATATATTTTTTACAACTATTTCAATTTTGTACTGTTGGTTATTTTTGAACTATATTACGTAGTTGTTTTGTTTTTGAACTTAAAGCTATCTGTGGGAATTTATTTTTTATGTTACTCCTGACTTTTACATTACTTGGTTTATTTATTATTTTTTGAGCACCGTCTAGAAGAGGAATTATGTTGTAGACTACGACACAGAATACGTCATATGCTACGATATAGACTACGTCATATGATATTATACTGATTACCTCATACTCTACAACATAGAATACGTTTTTATGCATTTTTTTCTTATAAGTATTTGTATATTATAGTTTTGTTTCAGTTATGTTACGTAGTTAATTTGATGCCACTACTTAAACCTATCGGTGAGTATTTCATTAAACGTAACTTTAACATTAGTTAGTTTCTTCATTTATTTTTTTAACAAAGAACATTATATTATAGACTACGATACAAGCTACGTCATATGCTACGATATGGACTACTTTATTAATAAAATTTTTGCCAACGACTTTTTTGAATTTTGTACTGTGGGGTATATTTTTTTGCGTTTAGCTATATGACGTAGTTGTTTTGATGCCACTACTCAAAACTATCTGTGAGTATTTATTTAAACGTAACTCAATACTCTTTCACTATTTCGGTTGTTTATTCATTTGTTGATCTCTGATTGTATGTTGAGTGTTTCAAAACATTTTAAAAAGTTTAAATAAAACACAGGAAACTCATACAAATGAAATGATTATAAAAATGACGATAATAATAAATAATTTAAATACAAAAAAGAAAAATGAAAAATATTTTCAAGAAAAAAACGTCATAAGGAAAAATGTTGAATTTTGTTGTGACACTTATAAATGTCGCTTTAACCCCGGTATCTATAATATGATGCACTCCCTCAATTTATCACCACAATTGTTTATTTGGGAAACATGGAAAAAACAATGTTCACACATTAAAATAAAATCAAACATTTAAAATATTTATAATAAAAATAAATTTTAACAAAAAATGTACTTTAAATAAAAAGCAAAGGATTTTTAAATTAAAATGAATTTTTATTTATGATGTAAATATGTTTTATTAACGATTTTATGAACAACTTCAACGTTAATCTATATTTTATTCATTTAAAACATTAAAGTTTATACAAATTTAAGAAAAAAATGAATTGAATTTTATTGAAACAAAAAAACCTAAAGGTTTTAAATAACGAGTCATCAAACATTCGAATAAAAAATTTAAGATAGAAAAAAATTTAAAAGCATTTAACATTTTTTCCTCACAGTTTCTTTTTTTTGTTGTCAACTACCGGAAAAAGGGGGAAAAAATTATAAAAATATGGGGAAAAAATAATTGTTGTGTAAAGAAAAAGAAAGAGAAAAAATTTTATATTAAAAATTTATATAAAAGTTTTTTTATTAGTTTAAATTGTGGTTCATTTAGTGGCGTACTTTAATTTAAACTTTAATTGTTTATTTTATTCATTTATTTATTTGTTTGTTTATTTACACGGATCGATTTAACAGCAAATAACGGTTTTTTTGTTAATATTTTTATAATTAATATTAATATGAAAAATTTCAAAATATATTAATTAAATTATAAAATTTTTATTTTTAAAAAGAAAAATAATAGTAGAAAGACTTGCATTTGTAATGGTTAAACTTGCGGTTAAAGTTATCTAATAACCCAGTGAACAATGAAGGATATAAATTATATGCTTATGTTTTATGGAACTGAATAGTTTTCATATTTTTGGATGTAAATATTCCCACTACTGCGATTTTATTATTTGTATACACTTCGCCGCTCGGTCATTTCCTGTAAAAGGCTAAGAAATCATTATCCTTTTGTCATATACACTTATGTGCTAAGTATTCATCTAAGCTTAACGAAATTTCCCAGTGTTTTGCTATTGAATCAAACGTGTTGCTTTTTAAGGGCAGTCGAAATGGTTTAATAGATAAAATTATATATCATTATCTGAGACAACCTCAAGACGAAGAGCTTATTAATATCTAATCAGTTTATATTTATTAGAGGATTACTGATAATGGAGGATTTTGAAAGGCCTTCTCGGATATTCATTAATGACAGCAGACAAAAGAAATTGTGTTTTGGAAAATCTCTACTATAAACGTTGTCTCCCGAAATAGAAATTTATCTCTTTATTATTCCACTTTGATTTCAGTTTTTTCAATTTAATTTAATAATCTTAAAATGGCTCGTATTCTAAAAATATGCGTCAGATGTTCTTTAAAATTCTAAATGCAGAAACATGAAATTAGAAACTTAAATATTTTTTTCGATTTTTTTATCCAGAACAAATTTCCTTGAAAATAATTCCGAACCGTTGGAGATATTTTAATTGAGGTGTTTTTTAGTTGTCTTAAGGAGAAAAGACAATTATTTTATCAGGGGCGTTATCGGTCTTGGCCAGCACGAACATGTTAATATTTAAAAAAATTTGCCAAAATTTAATTTATGAAATGAGACAAAATAATTTATGTTTATAGAGAGGCCTTCCAAATCTCTTATATTTCCAGAGATGCTAAAATCGGAATACATTTTTAACACATTTTTACTCTTATCAGTTTTCTTATAAGAGCGGGTTTTATGTAGGTCCTATTTTTTATATGTATAAGATTCGCTATAGAATTCTAGAAAATATTAATGTAATAAATTTATTAAAAATTTAATATTTGGAGATTTTTTTCCAAAAAGGCGGTTAACATTTATTCACTGAAAGTCCATTTTATCTGAACTTTATATTTTTTTGTTTGTTAAAGAAATATTAACAGGAATGTGTGTAAACCTTATTTGGATTTGGTCAATTAAAAAAATTCGAAAAATTAAAAAGTCTAAATCGAAAATAAAAAATTATGAATCTTCAAGCTCCATAGATACCAAATACTTGGACAAATTGTTTATTCCTTGATTGAAAAAAGTTTCTCTATGTTTTCTCAAATCAATTTTAGCCTTTTGCCAATAACTGACCAAATTAGTTTCTAAACCACCCCAAATCAATTCGAAAACGCCTCATATCATTAAAATATCGTAAAATAATCGATTTGGACTCACTGAGCATTGGTATCCCAGTTCTTATGCTTTTATGCTAATATTTGCCGTTAATTATACCTGACCGACCATTTTTCCTTTTGTTTGTATTTGTTATTGTTGTGATCACTCTAAAGGTCATGCCGGTGCAATATTTTATTAATGTTCCGTACAATTAACCCTTCGGATTGGTGTTTTAAGATTTATTTTTTTAATTACAATTCAGTATATAAAAATTTTATATTTGTCCAAACCCACATGTCACACTTCAAGAGGATCAATACACAGATTCATCCTAATCCTATTTGTCTTACTTGAAGAAGTCATTGGGACCAAATTTAAAAATTCTCGCTGTTACAGCTCTTAAGCTCTATAATCAATATTTGCTTCGTATGGGGAGAACTCCTTTCCTTGGCCCTTAATAGTTTATTTATTAATTTTTTACAACAATTTAACGTAATTCTTTTCTCAAGTCGACTAAAGTTTCGTAAATTTAACTTAAATTGAATAATATTTATCAATATAAAGTATGTATTTTTGTCAAATTGAATAACATTTTATTCAAATTAACCCCATTTTTATTAACGAATTCAAATAATCATTTTGACAATTATTCGTCAATTTGAAGAAGTTACAAAAAATTAATGAAAATTTTCATTATGATGAATAAAGTTTCGTTGGCTTCATAATTCTACAGCCTTTTTCGTTATATTTATTACCTGTTTTGGTTCAGTGTGGAATCAACTTTAAATTGTGATATTTCAATTAGAGATATCATTTTTTAACACATTTTATACAGCTTGGAATTTTGGGCATTTCACACAAATAAGTAGGAATTTTTTTATTTCTTGATTTAAGAACAAGTTAAATCGCATTATGGTGGAAAATAGTTAAATTTAAGAATTTCATCTACTGATTTTTTTTCAAAATTGCACATTAATTTATTCCCCCCTTTTCTTGTTCATATACCAAACTTTTAATTTTTTACAATATTTTTTTTGTTTTAATTTTTTTCTCGCCTTTTTTCCCCTAAAATAAAATTATTAGTTAATTTTATTTTCTGGTTGCTACTTTTTTTCGTTACTTTTATTTATTTTTTTTAAATCATATTAAAATCATAAATTAATTTTTAATGTTTTTATAATGTTGTTTTGTATTTGTTGTATATTCTGTTCTCTTTATTTGAGTTTCCTTTCTTTTCTGCTCCGTCTGTCGGTTTTATTCTTTCTTTTGTATTCATTTTTTTGCTTTTGTACTTTATTGAGTTAATTCAAATTTAACAGAGGAAAAACTTTAGTACTTTAAGATTCTTTTTCATGTTTTTTTTATTGTTTACACACTTTTCTTTCGCGTTTTTCTTTATAATTATATATGTATGTATGTATGTATGTATGTATGTATGTATGTATGTATGTATGTATGTATGTATATATTATTTATGTAAGTGTATGTGTGTTAACGCAGTGTTAGTTCACACCTTGTTGTGGGTAATTTTTTTTCATGTTCAAAAAGAAGGTAATAATCAGGTTGTTTTCTGCTTTTAATGTTAAAAAGATGTTCTTGTACATTTAATTTAAGATTATTTTATATATGTTTTTCCTTCTTTTTGTTGTTGGTGTTTTACTGGTGTTTTTGTCTTGTTTTCTTCTTCTTCTTGTGGCAATAAAAACAAGTAATTCTGAATTTAAAAGTAAATTTGTTCAGAAATTATTGGGCGATGAAAAAAATTAGAAAATTTAATTTTTTTTGTAGAACTTCAGTCATTTTAAGCGTTAAGAAAATTAAAAGAAGTTTTTTTTTTTTTAAAGTAGATTTGAGGAAGAATCTTAAATAAGAGTTAAAGCAGGATTTGGAGAAATTACTAAATAAGACATTTAAAAATATTTAAGAAATTTTAACTTAATTTAAAAGAACTTCAAATCTTTTTTTTAACTAAATAACTGATTTAATTATTTTGTATTTTTTCTGTTAAAAATTACGAAATTTTTGTAAAAAAGTCATAATAAGTAGAATGCGAAGATTTTATCAGATTTTAGTAAAAATCTGATTTTTTTAAATATTTTTTATGTTTCTGAAAATGAATTTAGTATTAAATTTTTAATGAAATGCAATTATTTTGGAAACGTTTAATATGAGATGATTGTTCAATATTTGTACCCTCCATCACTGTGGTGTTGGGGTGTGTAGAGGATGTAACAACTTTACTATTTAAATCCTATAAAGTATTCTTGTATCGATTTAGCTTTGTCCGTCTATTGGAAACTTAGAATGTCTTTATATAGTATGGGAATAGCTAATGTTGAGGAGGGAATGGATTTCAGTAGGGCCATAGTTAACGATCTAACATTGGGATGATTGATCGATATGTGATCACCTTTCGTTGTCTGCCGCTGTTGTCTGTTGCCGGTTTCTAGATAAGCAAGCGATTTATAACAATTTTTGGAATTTATTGCTGCAGGATCTTTGGCTCCGCTTCACTGTTCCTATTTTTGCAGCAGCTCTCTCCTATCTCTTTAGCTGTTTGTAATTACCGCCGCCTATCTTATTACAACGTTCTCTTCGTTTAATTCACTCCTGGTGTCACATGACAAAGCCTTGTTTGTTAGGTCGTCCAATCTTAGTGTTGTTATTGGTAGTGTTCGATTTTATTACAAAGTGTGAGAGACTAAATTTTGATACCAGGGGAATCAGCTGTCCTGGGAACCTCAGTTCCAGTCTGACTGTTGGTATGGCCCCTTGGAGTTTAGAAAAGCTCCGCCTATAATCATGTCCAAATATATGGCTTTGAATTCATACTCAGGTATAAAAATCTGCTACATATGAGAGTATAATTGGATACATTGTAAACTTGTCCTAATAATGTTTTGTTGTCCTCAAATGTTTCTTGTTTTAAACATTTAAAATCGGTTCAGTAAAAAAAATATCATAGACCTGTATCTGAGTTAAGAATTAACAAAGGAAAAAAATACAACTCCTTTAAAGGAAAAAATCATCAGAGATTCTAAAGGCATCTCTGGTGACCTGGTTTACCCACCCCAAACTCAAAACTTGCCTACACTTCTACTATTACTGTGGGACGTTTTATTCAAATCGGACCAACCGTTCGGAAGTTACAGATTTATTTCCATTTCATTTTTCATTTGAGACACTCTGCATTGTGGTGGAAGCACATTTTTTTGTCCCTGGACTTTGAAGTATTATATTTTTCGAATTGATTAATATTATTTGACTAAATTTCATACGGACATTCTCGAGATGTTTTCCAATTAATTTGCAGAAGGGCATAATTTAACTATGTCCTTCCGTCTATCTGTCTGTCTGTTGTTGGCAAGTTCACATCTACAAAAATTGACAAAGCTCTAAGGAATTTGGCCTGAGTATTTGATACAATTCTGTTTAATATAAGAAAAAACGATTAAGTATATCAAAACATATAGAACGATATTTGCGACAACCTCTAAGTTCCAGCGAAGAATTTTTGTAAAACTGTTGATTAGAAATCAACAAATTAGATTAAAATTTTGTCATAATATAAAGTTATATGTACTTCATTACCATTCCAAATATAAAATATCAAAATCGGTTCCATGGATAAAATATCATAGCTAAAAGTATAACTAGTTTTATTACTCACCAAGATTTCCAATGTTGTATTTAAGAAAAACTTTTATATATTTTGTAAGTTTATTTGGGTTTCGATTGACTGTGAACCTAAACTTGTAGGGTTTAAGTGCGCAGAATTTTAATTGAGATTTATTTTCTAAAAAATTATTAAACTGATTAAAGTCGAATAATTAGCATAAAAATGAGGTGCCAAAAAATAGACAAACTGTATTGACTCATATTTTAAATGATGTTTAACTATAACTTATGGAGGCTTAAATCCATTTTAGTGTTATACCAGGACTGAATAAGTTGATATGCTCATAACTTGTGGTGAAGAATATTATTTATTGTTTTTGAATACATGAAGAATTCCATAACGTATAATTATTTTTTATATTAATCATACGCTTAGGGGTACAGATATATAACAAACAGACTTATTTTGTTAAAATCCACAAAGTTTGCTAAATCTTTATCTATTTAGTATTAACTTTTCATTTTAGTGCTTCCGAATAATTCAATAAAACCTACTGAAGGCTACAATTTCATGAGCGTTTCAAATCTCCTTAAAAAATCAAACGGACTTTGGTTTTGTTTTACAGTTTTATATAGATGATAGTGTTGGCTGTTTATTTCCAAATCCTAAATATGTTAATAATCCTTTCAGTTTTACTAGACTTATCACAAATGCCAAATGAAACTAACACTACAACAACAACAACAAAGCAACCAAAAATACAACAATAACTAACAAATTCCCATACATTTAACAATAGAAATAATAATGAGGCTTAAGAATATAACCACAAAATAGATACAAATACTTACACGAATGCACACTCATACTCACAAGCACACACACGAATATAAAATCCCTATACCAATAAAGGGTCGTTTTCACTCTGTCATGATGATGATAATAATGATGATGATGAACAAAACTGAAACAAAAGAACAGCGAACAATAGTGGGTGTAGTCGAGAGAGAGAGAGAGAGAGAGAGTAAGGAAACAACAAAATCATAGAAAAGATTGCAAATTCCGAAAAAAATGAAAACAATCTGTTGCAACAACATTTGCTGTAGAAACTAGATGCCATTCAACAACATAATGATGATGATGATGATGATGTTTTTACTGGTTTTTGTTTGTCTGTGTGTTTGTGTATTTTTGATTTACTGCTGTTGTTGTTCTTGTTGCAATAGTTTTTTTTTCGAGTATAATAATAGATACGAGGTTGATAATGCACTTTCATCACCGTTAACAACAATAATAATAACATTTATGCATTATGACTCTTAATGGTGCTTTATTCCTGTTTTATCTCTTTTATTACTCAAAACGAAAGGAAAGAAGTAGTAATTTAGATATTGTTGGAAAATAAAGTACAAGGAATTTCTTGGAAATAATATAAATAAAAAAAAATAAGTAAAAATAATTTATATAATCGGCAAAGGCGAATTTTAAACTTCATGTAAGAGAAGAAGAATTTCTTAAATAAACTTATACTCCCGATTCATTTCTTCTAAACGTTTTCTTTTAATAAAACGATCCGAAGCGGGGCAGAATAATTTTTAATGCAGCTTTAATCGGATGGATGTACAGCAGTGGAATATAGCATTATAACTGTGGAAGCTTGAATCCTATATTGGCTGCATTAGTGGATTTATAAGGGTGAAAATTGGGCTACACTGGACACTAAATTCTAAACAATATTGCTGCATTTAACTTAGAGATGTATGAATCCGATTAAAATGCATTTTCATATTTGATTTCATAACTTAGAAAAGAAAAATAATTTTGGATATTTTGCCAAACAGGTGGCAACATTTATTCATACTTGTTTCCTTTTGTTTAGTTACAAATTGTGCATCTTTTTCTCTAAGGAATTTTTAACGAAAGTCTGTGAATAAGAAATTATATTAAGATCTACACACAAGAATCATCTCTAAGTTACCTCTTTCAAGAAGTATTTTTTCCAAAGATCTCTTAAAAGGACTTGACGATCACTTCAATTAAAAAAGTCAAATTTGTAAAAATGCTTTATACCAATTGAAATTTTGGGTATTTCCATACAAAAAATAATATTCCACTAACTCCTTTTTTATAAATTGTGAATCTGAAGTTTCCACCGATACCAAATACTCGTGAAAGAAGTATATGCCTTTGCCTGAAATTCAACCAAATTCCGGCATTCACTTACCAAATTTAGTTATTTTTACTTAATTTTAATTATTTTGCTGATAATTTCCATTAACAAATATGTATTAAAATAAATAATGAATTTTTGCAGAAAAAGTGCATTATTTTGTGAAAATAGTCATTATTTGTGAAAAACGTGCACTTTTAAGTAAAAACGTGTATATTTTGTGAAAATGTGCATTTTAAGTTAAAGTTGTTTTACTGAAATGTGCAGTTTTATGAAAATTTTGTTAAGTGAAATTGCATTTTTAATGCAAATGTACATTTTTAATGCAGATGTGAATTTTTAGATGAAAAAATAACATTTTTGGTAATGAAAATAATTTTTTAGTCAAAAATAAAAAAAAACACATTTTTATTTAAAAAACTACACTTTGAGTGAAATTGTTCACTTTTAGTGAAATTGTCCACTTTTAGTGAAATTGTGCACTTTTAATTAAAATATGCATTTTAGTAAAATTATTATTTAAGAGTTAAAACCTGCATATTTGTTAAAAAAGTAAAAATGTTCCACTTTAGTAAAAACATTAATTTAATGTAAATAAAAATCTACATCTACAGCAAAAAGGCGCATTTTTATTAAAAGTTTGCGGTTTTAGTGAAATTTTAAGAATTACATTTTTATTAGTAAAAATATAAATTTTTTAGTGAAAATATATTTTTATATTTTTGTGCAATTCAGGTGAAAATTTCATTTAGAAAAAAGGTTAACTTTTATGGAAAACGTGAATTTTTGGGGAAAAATATGAATTTTTGATGAAAAGTTTGAATTTTTGTAAAAATGTGAATTTTTCATAATTCCGCATTTGTAGTGAAATTATTCATATTTAAGTGAAAATATACATTTTTAGTTTAAATAGTACATTTTTAAATGAAAGGTAAATTTGCATTTTTTGTAAATTGTGTTTATTTTTTTTTATGAAAAACGTGCACTTTTACTGGAAATGTGCGATTTTAGTGATAATTTTTTTTTCCAAAAAAGATTTATTTTTTGAAAAAAATCTTTTTGTGGAAAATTTTATTTTTTATGTTAAAATTTTGGAAAAAGAAAATAAATTTAGCTCAAATATATCTTTTATCATTACAAAATAATACGATAATTTACGGTTCATTATTTCTCATAGGTCCCATAGAACTCCCCTTCAAAATATCACTCTGAAGGTCTTATATCTCGTCGTAGTACGATGATACTGTAATAAACGTTGATACTGCAAAAACAGATATGCGAAATTTTACGATGGTCGGCCCATATTTTTTTGCTCCCACCAGTAATAGAATTTGAATTTTAATAAAACTTAAAAAATCTTTCTTTTTAAACTTCAGTTTTGTCTACATTTTACTTTCACTAAATCCCTTAAGTTTAAGTAAAAATTTAAATTTGAAAGAAACAAAAATTAATTTTTGATACCAAAACTAATTGTTATGGTGTAGGGTGTTAAAGGAAAATGAACTTGAAATGCATAAGATATTTTCATTTGGATTTTTTCTTTTAAAATATAAAATTTTAAATTAGTAAAATGTTCGTGTTTACAAAAATAAAGGAAAAAGTTAACAATAATGAAGAGTTATAGAACTGAAGATATGAAAAGTACTTACCTTAACCATGACATTCTTCAAATAAAAACATAAAATGCGAGAAACGTTCCAGAAAAAAAAACACATTGAAAAAAATAAAATTTAAATTAATTAAGATTGAAAGAAATCTCGTAAAATAATTAATTGAAAAAAAAAAAAATAATTTTATAACATTTTGAAACTCCTTCTTTAAGTAAATTACAATATTATTTTATCTCCATGTCAACGTTTTCTCTCTGTGTATATTTGTATTGTTAATGTAAATTACAAAAATTTACAATGAGACAACAAAAACAACAATTTTGATTTAGTCTTCTTCTATACATCTCGTAATATGTTTCATGGTCTATGAACAAAAATTATTACTTACTCTGTTTATACATATGTAAATGTGTATGTATGTATGTATGTATGTATGTATGTATGTATGTATGTATGTATGTATGTATATGTGTGTGCATAATAACTAATTCTTTCTCTTTTACTTTATTTATATGATGACAAACTCTATTCCGGTGTTACATATTTTTTGGTATTAAAACAAAAACAACAACAATACAATCATTAACAGAGCATAAAGCATAAAGTATTGTCAGTGTTTTTGGTTTTATTATATGTGCGCCTGTATTTGGGTGTTCATGTCTCTGTGTGAATAAGAACATTTATCATTGTGAGTGTAAAACAGTGGTAAATAAAACCAAGAAATCTTTAGAATTTGTCATAGAAATTGTTAGATTTAAGTTACTTATTATTAAATTAATAAATTTAAATGAATGTTAATAGAATAAATGATGACGTATGAGTGATTTTTCAATAAAATATTAATCATTCGCAAACATGAATTAAGCAAATTGATGTGAATATATATTTTTTTGTAATTTTTCCAATATTTTTTATTTGTATCTTTGTGTGAGTATTTTGCTATTTTTAAAAATTGACGTACACTGTTGCATATTCCGATAAACGGACATAACTTTTTTAAAGACCTAGAAAATAATTAAACAAGAAAATATTTAGTGGAAAACAACTAAAACTTTATTAAAAATTTTGTTAACTTAAAACTTTTGTTGGATTTCATTTTTGTTATTTAACTGACATTTTAATAGTACTTTCCTATAAACGCACTTAAGTTTATCAGTCTCTGAATCTTTATATTAATGTATGGATGGACCTTTGTTATGGATTACTTCAAGTGTTAATTCCATTATTTTCATTAGAAGATTAGAATCAACTTCCCCACATAAATAAGGACTGCCAGCCGGCTATTGCAACAGGGTATGCTGTTTTCTTTAAAAAAATGATTTAGACTGCTTTAAAATATATAATTCAATATTTTCTTGCTGGAATATACCATCTCCATCCATATTTTCATTCCTAAAAGAGGGAAGAATTCGTTATAAATTGTGCTTTCTCGTTGAAAACAAAATTTATACTTTCCATTTGCAGAAAATCTGAACATTGTTTGATCACAAATTGTACCAGAAACCTAAGTCAAGGCGATCTAATTAATTTAGACTTTTACTATGTCCACTTCCATGCTTTATTTTCATCGTAAAAAGTGAGTAACGTTTATGGAAATCGCAGGAAGATTTGTCTTGTTCTTTGTTTCTATGGAATTCAATTTGTTACGAGTTGTTTCTTATTTTTTAAGATTAATTTGTCGTTTTTTTTTTAATTCTGTGTTTCCCTTGGAAGGATTCCGGAGAGAATTCTTCACTTGGACATAATTAAACGTTATGAAATTTATCGATTAAATTTGTAAATAATGCAGTAAAATTCAGACATGATTATTTCACATAAAATAGCACTGTGATATAATACTGTTAAGATTCCTCCCAAAAAAAAGCATAAACTTTATTTTTGGATGAGAATAACAAAGATAAAAGAAAAATAGGGGAAAAATTAGGAAAATGCTTTAGTGTATTTGTTAGATATTTATTACTTTCTTTATCCTTTCTTATTCTTGATTTTATAGAAACACTAGTTCCTACCCGATTCACTTTGCTGCACAAAAATTCTCCTCAGTCCAAGATCTCGAAAGAAAATTCACAAATCACGACGTGTATTAAAAAAATAATTAACCCATCAATATATGCTTTGTATGGGGAGTACCTCTCTCCCTGATCCTATGGAAAATTTTTATAGTCTGTATTACTTTTGGGTATATGGGCATCATTCTGTGAAAATTTTAGCAAAATAAGTTCAGTACTTTAGCAGTCTATAAGTTCCAAACAAACAAAAATTTTAATTGATCAAAATTTTAAAAAATATTGACAAATAATGTTTTATTTTGTTATACAAATTCAAAGAAATATTGTCAATTTTTTTGATAAAATAATAAAATTGATGATATTTTTTCTGAAGAAATTATGTTTGTAAAAAATTGTTTGCAAAGATTTTTATAAAATTGTAAAATTTATTAAAGAAAAATGTTATAAATTTAAAAAATGTTATTGAGATAAATCATTTATTTATAGCAGTTTTTTTTATAACAGGAAACATACACGTAGAAAAAAATGTTTGCGGAAACCATAAACGCAAAGCAACATACTTATGTTATCGTTATTATAATTTATATAATTTGTGCATATTCAGTTGTCAGTAAACTGAAAATAATTTTTTGTCCTGATAACAATAGATTTTTTATTTAATAACAATAATATTGTGATCAGTGAAATATATTTCCAAACATATTGTAACCATAATATTTTTTATTTCATAAACATAATTTTATTACAGCAACGAAATTGTTATCAAAATAAAATAAACTCAACACTTAACATGTTGGTGATAACAATATTTGAAACTTAATTCTTAACTTATTCAAAATATAAAAAGGAAACATAAGTTTTAAAAAAGCCAACCGAAAAGCAATAATAAAGCAAAAATAATGCAGACCATTTTTCGGACTTCAATCAGTGTTGCCACTTTATGTGTAATTACACATATTGTGTGTAATTTTTATGTTCACAATCAGCTTATTAGTAATTGATTTGGTGCATAAATTATGTGTAATTTTAAATACTGACTTTTAGCATGAAATATTTTACAGAAACGGTAGTCCAAATAAGTATGAGAAAGCTATGAATCTTTCTATAATAAAAATGACGCTTATATTAGAGTAGTTGCATCTGAATAAATATGTCCTATATAATCCTCAAAGATCGTAGAGATTTTAAATAAAAAACAATTCAGATTTGATTTTGTTGATGTAATTCACTCTATGCAGATTGATTGAAGAAAAAAACTCAGTTTCTTGAACAAAAGACCCTATTTTTATTTAAACACGAAATAAGTTTGCAACAACATGATAATGAGAGGCAACAGCATGCTCTATTGGATTTCAATTTTTCTTTTTTTTTTTAATAAAAATCCTTGCAATAACGCTGTCTCTAAAGCTACAACAAATGCAATTTTCATATTTTATCCATTGTCCCTCTTGCAAGAGTATGACTTCCAAAAAGCATTTCCATCTTATATGGTTCGATACAGTTGTTTTTGCGTCTTCCCATATAAGATTGATTAGTCCTAGATCTTAAAGTATCGTACATCTCCACGTATTTCTTAGCTGCTAAATTTTTCTGAACCTCGAGAGTTTCCCTCAAGCGCCATTATCATAAAATATTGCAAATAAATATCGCTGGTATTTCTTGGTTATAAAGCGTTTCTTAAGGGAAAATTTTTGGCCTCTGTATTGTTTTATAACATTGATGTCAGATTTTTTAATGCTTTGCTAACTTTGTATGTATGTATGTATGTATGTATGTATGTATGTATGTATGTATGTATGTATGTATGTATGTATGTATGTATGTAACGTATGTATGTATGTATGTATGTATGTATGTATGTATGTAAGTATGTAACGTATGTATGTATGTATGTATGTATGTATGTATGTATGTATGTATGTATGTATGTAAGTATTTAACGTATATATGTATGTATTTATGTATGTAACGTATATATGATTCGAATATACCCGAAAGTGACATAAAATATAAAAAATTCCTTCAGGACCAGGGGAAGGAATACCCACATACAAAGCAAATATTGATTATAGAATGTATTTATGAAAATTTCTTATTGTTATTTAACACGAGACTGTATAAAATACAACTTACTTTCATTCCCTGAAAAAAGAGAGTTTTGTTGACGTTCGTATTATGTGAGTGCAAATAGCCGAATATTTTCGGATTCTGAAAAAACATTTGGTTTTCTATCATAAACTTACCAATTTGTTGGTGTTAACAAATAATAACTCGTCTGCCATTTTTTAATATTTTGAATTTTTTTTATTCTTTTATATTTTTTCTTTTTCCCATTTTTCAATAATATAATTTATAATATTTTTTTCCATTTTTTTCTTATTTTGTTTTTGTTTATTTTTATTTTATACAATACAAATAACTATTTACAAATTTTAATTATAATTCAATTAATTTTAATAATACTTTGGTTTTAATATTTTTTTTTTTTTTTTGGGATTTTCTTTTTCACTTCATTTCGATTTCATGTCATGTAATTTGAATTTAATGCAAATTAATTAATGTAATTTTAATACAACTAATACAAATATAGAAATGTAGAAATTTACACACCCATACATACAAAATAAATTTTGTTTGTATGAGTGAGTAAAAATTTGAACATAAATATTAATAAATAAACGTTAAATGTACATTATTACATAAATAGTTTATTGGATTTTTATTTTGTTATAAATTAGAGGAGATTTTGCCTTTCGATAGCGGCAATTCCTGGCTCTTGTCATGTATTTTTTTTTAAATTATTTTACAAAACTATTATTAATAGTTTTTTTGCTTTGTTTTTAATTTTATTTATAAATTTTAAATAATAATTATATTTTATACATTTTTGTTGTATAAAATTATTAATAAATTAATTAATTTTTATTTTATTTATATTTTTATTATTTTATTTATTAACCAGCGTAACATTTTTATTTAAATTTTATTTATTTAATTCATATGTTTATTTTTATTTTAAATATTTTTAATTAATTTATTAATTTTTTTTCTTTGTTGTTTTTACCCTTTTTTTCTTGAATTTTGAATTTATTTATTTAATATTTTTTTTTTATAATTTTTATTATTATTTATTTGTTATTTAAGTATTTTTATTATTATTGTAGCCATTTTGAATGCCATTTAGTTATTAATTTACTATTTTTATACCCTACACCATCATATGTATTTGGAGTATTATGCTTTTGGGCTGATGTTTGTAACATACAGAAAAAATAGTTTTTCATCCACCTTTAAGTATAACGTTTAACTCAGAATCGCTCTCTAAGTCGATTAGACAATGTCCGTTTGTCTGTCTCTCTGTCCGGCTGGCTGGCCATGTGAACATTGTGAACACTCTTCAGGTCGCATATCTTGATGAAATTTGGTGCATATGATTTTGGTTTCAGGGCGAAGCGAAATTGAAATAAGTCATGTTCGTCTAAGTTTTTTAGGTACCTCCCATAGAAATAGCCTCCCGGAATGAGGTTTTAGACTCATAAAATCTTAAATATAAAGCGATTTTAACAAAATTTTACAGAAATAAGTCCTATAATATTATAAAACGAGATGCCAAATTATGGGAGGGTTGGTCTGTTGCTGCTCATAGGTCCCATACAACCCCCCTTACAAAATCACTTTGAGGGGCATAATTCTCACATTTACGTTGGTGTTGCAATAATATTTTCTCAAATTAAAACAAATATAAGCGTAAATCGATGTGCAAAATTATACGGGGGTCGGTTCATAATTTCTGGTAGCTTCCATATAATCCCCTAAAAAAAATTCACTTTAGAATGCTTAAATTTCACAGAATAAATCAGGAAATCAACTTATAGAAAGGTCTTTCAACAAAGTGGTGTAGGGTATTAGTTAGTCGGACTTGACCGAACGTTCTTACTTATTATTATAATCATTAATTAATTTGTTCATTTTATGTCATTTATTATTGTTTAGTTTTCATGTAAAGGGCGCACAGTGGTCATAAAACAGGTTGTTTTGTAAATAATTCGTTAATTTTTGATCCCTTAAATATATTTAAACAAAATTGGACATGGTTACAGCTGAGGTATTTCCGGGGCTTAACTGTTTAAATGGGTTGTGAGGGTCTCTCAAATTAGACCATTAAATTATAGATCATGATATGAGACAGAGAAGATTTTGCATATAGATCACATCTTTAATAGTTAATCAATAAAATTTGGTTCAGAAAAGTCTCTTTTTTGAAACCAGCAAAGTAGACCCCTGTACAAAAACTTTTTAACTAATATCTGGAAAAAGTAGTACAACGATTACGAGCAAATTTATTCAATTTTCGAAAAAAATTTGTAAGGTGTTATTGACAAACGTTTAACTTTATTAAATTTTAAGATGGGGCTCTAAGGTGGGGTACAGCCTCACAAACTAACATTTTAATATCACATAGCTCTTAAGCTAATACAGGAAATCTGACGATATTTGCTAAATGAATAATGATTTGACAACACATTATTGTAGACTACACAAGTTTCGGAAGGACACAGGGGAGTGCTATCTCTCTATCAAACGAAGCTTATTTCTTGGAATTTCTAAAAAATCAACCTACCCGAGGTGACCAACTTTGGAGACTCACCGACTGCACCTCTAATCAGATAGAATCCCACACTTCACCAGGTCAACACTGATATACTTCAGCTATAACGATGTAAAACTTCATTTTAATATCTCTTATAACACAAAAGTTACAGCATTATTACCAACAAATCGCCTTGCAACCACTGTGTAGTCTTTCTCTGTGTTAGTGTGTCTATTCCTGGGAGGAAACGGAAATGCCTGGTTTTATGATTTAACTTAACAACTTAATTTTTCTCTCTCTCTCTTTTTCTGTGTTTTCAATTTTTTGTCATTATTATTATTATTTTTTTAATTAATTTAGACATTTAATACTTTATTATAATTATTTTTGTCCACTTTTTTGTGTTTTATAAATTTATTAATTTATTTAAATTATTACTAAATATTTTTTAATTGTTTTTTTATTTTCCATGAAATACGTATGTTTTTGTTGCTGTTTGCTTTGCTTTAGTTTTGTTGTTGTTTTTTATTTAATTTAATTGTTTTAAATTTGTTTTTTATTTATTAATTTATTTGTTCATTTATTTGTTGGTTTTGTGAAGTCAATTGTAAATGATTTATAATTTTTTTGATTTTTTTTGTTTGTAAATATTTAATGTGTGTTTGTTTCTGTGTATGTGTGTGTGAGGGTATAATTTTATTAAAGTGGTTTTGAAACCTGTTTTTTCATAATGGAAAAAGGTGTTAAATAATTTTCAAATAATAAATAAAATTTATTTCGAAAAATTAATGAATTAATGAAAATATATTGTAAAGATTTTTTTAAAGGTTTTAATTATCATCTTCACCACAAAAAGTGGTGGTGGTGAGTAGTAGTAATGGTTTTAAGAGAAAATTTTCACTTTAAATGTTTTTGAGAAAAATTTTCACTTTAAATGTTTTTAAGAGAAATTTTTCACTTTAAATGTTTTTGAGAGGAAATTTTCACTTTAAATGTTTTTAATAAAAAGTTTTCGCTTTAACTTTTTCAAGAGAAAGTTTTCCCTTTTAAATGTTTTCAAGAGAAATTTTTTATTAAAATGTTTTTAAATTAAATATTCGATCAAAATGTTTTTTAAGAGAAAATTATCGCTTGAAACCTCTTTAAGAGAAAATTTTCGCTCAAAATGTTTTATGAAAAAAAATTTCGCTTGAAATGTTTTTTAGAGAAAGTTTTGTCTTTAACTGCTTTTAAGAGAAAATTTTCTATTAAAATGTTTTAGGAGAAAATTGTCAAATAAAATTGCTTTTTAGAATAAATTGTTGTTTTTAAGAGAAAAAATTTTTTTAAAAAAATTTCGATTAAAACATCTGTGCTATCAGAATATTGATGATATTTTGTAAACAACATTAATTAAATTATTAATATTTTAAAACAATTTGATTAAGTCTTTTTAAGAGAACACTTTTTGATAAATATTTTTTTCAAAGAAATCCGAATAAGAGAGAGAATATTTTCTCTTAAATACTTTTTAAAGTATTTTCTTGATAAAATTTATTATTAATAAAAATTATTTTTTACAACTTTTGTTTTAAAATGATATTTTTTTGAATTATATTTATGATAAAAGATCGATTAAAAATTATTTTTTAAGAAAATATTTTCTAAAACATAATAAGGAACATTTTTGATAAAATATCCTTTTTTTTTAAATTCACATTATAATACAAATTTCACATTTTTAATTAAAATTCCAAAATTCACTTAAACTTCACATTTACTCTCATGAGTTTGAAAAAAATAACAAAAATTTATGATAAATGATATGTTGGTGTTGTTTTTACAGTTGTGTTCATTTAATAGTGTAAAAAAGGATATGTTCTGAAAAATGATATAAATTTTTATTCTGTGTAAAATTCGTGTAAAACATTTTTATGAACTATTTATTTTGGCACATAATTTATTTTAATTATTTATTAAATTTTGTTTATAAAGTTTATAGAAATATTTTTATTTTTTTATTTTTGTTATTTTTTTATATTTAATATTTTACATTATTTTTATATAATAAAATTATGCAATTTATGCAATTTTTGTTTTGTTTGTCATGAGTAGAAGCTTTGAGCAATAATTTCTTTTTATAATTTTTTATTATAGATTTAGTTTTTATGTCACTAATTATTTTATTTATTTTTTAATTATTAATATATTTTTTGATAAATGCATTTAATTTCTAAACTATTTTTAAGAATATTCATTTTTCTATATTTAATATTTTTATTTTTTTTTTTTTTCAAAATATTTTTGTTTGAGCTTTGATTTTTATTATTTTCATCTTTTATATCCCTTTTTTATTGTTAAGTTTAATTTCTCTTCTTCTTCTTATACAAAGAAAATATTTTAATAATTTTAGTTTTATTTTATTGTTTTTTCTTTTTTTTTATTATTTTTATTTATTTATTTTATATTTAACAGAATTTATTCTTTATTTTATATTTTTGATATTTATAGTATTTAAATTTATATCCTTTTTATTCTATTTGCCTGTATGTTTGTGTTATCCCTTCAAACATTTGGAAGTTAGAAATGTTGCGAACTCCACTTCTAAGTCACTTCTAGGAGATTGTGGGACGATTTTTGTAGATTTACAAAAACAACATACATTACTTATTGCCGTGTAATCTTCTTGAAATATATGTGGAAGAGTCTTTCAGAAGTCGTTTAGATGATAGTAAATGATTTACAAAAAGAAAATACTATAATGAAATGTTGTTGTTGTTTTTACAATAACAATGGAATATAAAGAACCGTCTTCCAGATGATGTTTAGAAGATATTATAGGAATTATCGAAACCAAATACATTATTATAGCAATTTGATCTTCTCAAAGTTTATATGGAAGTCTCTTTAAGAAGTTTGTTTGGATGATTGTAGATGATTTACAAAAACAAAATAATTACTACTACTACATGATCTTCTCGGAATATATAAAGAAGCGTCTTCTAGATGATGTTTGAAAGATGTTAAAAATGTCTGAACCAAATGTCGTAGGTAACATAATTTTTTTGTAGAACTTCAATGGAAGAAAAGGTTTATAATATATAAAGTAGAACGCACTTCTGGAAGTGACCTACTTGAAAGTTTCTTAGAAGCATCTTTTGACAGTCTTCTAGAAGTTTCTTTTAAGCCACTTACAGAAGAATCTTATAATTCACTTTCGGAAGTAAATTCTGAATTAATACCAGAAGTGGCTTAGTAAAGTCATCTGGAAGTTATTTCGAAGAGGAACAGTTTCTTCCGACGGAAGATGCTTTGATGCAAAAAATGTTTGCAGGGATGTGACAGTTGACTCTACTTGTATGCATACGTTTGTATGAGTTTATGTTTTTGTGTACAAAAGTATTTACATTGATTTTTGTTGTTGTTGTGGGGGAGTATTAAACTAACAAAAATATTATATTTATAATTTTTTCTGCATAATAATTTTTAAGGTTTTTTTTATCGGTTTAAAGGTGGAATGGGATAAATCTTTGTTTTTTTTGTTTTTAGATTTTATTTGAAATATATTTTTTGTATTTTTGTGAATGAAAAATATTTACAAAATTTATAGTTTTTCCATTTTAAATTTGTTTAAATTATATAAATGTTTAATATATTTTATATTTATATTATATAGAATATTTAAAGCTGTTGATTCATTGAATTATAAGTCAGTTTTTATTTCTGATAGAATTTAACAAAAATTTATGCACTTTTTATTTGGTTTTTCTTCACAATTCAATTTAAATGTAAAATATACGTAGAAATGTTTCTGTGTGAAAGAAAATAAAATTTATTAAATTTAAGATAATGAAAGGAGATATTGCATAATTGATTGGTGAATAAAGAATTTTTTTATTGTGTTGTATTGAAAAATGACGCAATTTCATTGAATTGTAACGATTGAAAATTGTTAAAATAAAATTTTTGGTAAAATTAATTTTCAATTTAAATGATTTTAAGAGAAAATTTTCAATTAAAACGATTTTAAGAATAGAAAATTTTCGATTGTATCTTTTTTAAAAGAAAATTTTCGATTGAAAATTTTTAAGAGAAAATTATCGATTGAAATATTTTTAAGAGAAAATTATCGATTGAAAAATTTTAAGAGAAAATTTTTGTTTCAAATATTTTTAATAGACAATTTTCGATTAAAATATTTTTAAGAGAAAATTTTCGATTGAAATATTTTTAAAAAATTTTGATTGAAATATTTTTAAGAAAAAAATTTCGATTGAAATATTTTTAAGAAAAAAATTTCGATTGAAATATTTTTAAGAAAAAAATTTCAATTTAAATATTTTTAAGAAAAAAATTTCGATTGAAACATATTTTAGAGAAAATTTTCGATTGAAACATATTTTAGAGACAATTTTCGATTTAAACATATTTTAGAGAAAATTTTCGATTGAAACATTTTGAAGAGAAAATTTTCGATTAAAACATTTTGAAGAGAAAATTTTCGATTGAAACATTTTTGAAGAGAAAATTTTCACTAAAAACGATTTTAAGAGTAAATTTTCATTAAAAATGATTTTAAGAAAAATCTTCATTTAAAACAATTTTAGAGAGATTTTTCTATTCAAACATTTTTAATAGAAAAATTTCGATTGAAACATTTTGAAAAGAAAATTTTCGATTAAAACGATTTTAAGAGAAAATTTTTAATCAAAACAATTTTAAGACAAAATTTTTGATTTAAACGATTTTAAGCGAAAATTTTTGATTGAAACGATTTTAAGTGCAAAATTTCGATTAAAACGATTTTAAGAGCAAAATTTTCCATTAAAACGATTTTAAGAGAATCTTTTCAATCAAAACAATTTTAAGAGAATCTTTTCAATCAAAACAATTTTAAGAAAATCTTTTGGATCAAAACAATTTTCGATTAAAACGAATTGACAAACAAGTGTTGAAGGAATCGATTTAAAAAGCGAAGTTTGCTTATGAAAGAAAAGAGAGTTCGATCATTTTTTAACTCTCTCTTCCTTTAGTTTTTAGGTCTAAATAATATTGTACGTTTTACAATCATTCGATATTAATATATCAAATTGCGTACCGATAAATTTTTAAAACTACTGTTAAGAAGAAGAATTTCAAGAATATTCTCAAGAAACTGTATTAACAGTGAAACAATGTTAAATTAACATTTATCTATGAAGCAAAATCACAATTAAAAAAAAATATGTTTTTTCTATTTTAATTAATTTTACATTGATTTTTTTTCTGTGTTTTGATTATATTGGGCAAAATTATAATTTTCACTGTGTTCAGTCGTATAGAGGGGCGAAAGGTCGTATAGAAGAAATTGAGTCAGTGATTTTGTTCTGTTCAAAAGAAATTAAACTTTGAGTTAAAGTTAAAAGCTCTTAATCACACCAATTATTACAAGCAATATCCTTTCAAACCGTTGTAAAAGTCACAATTAATTGAAATAATTAATTAGCAACGAAATATAATTAATACTAAAATTTTAGTTCAACTTAAATTAATAAAGCTTAATTATTACAAAATAATTATTTATAATCGTATTTAATGATTTCTTAAATTTATTTATAAATATAATTTTAAACGAGGTAACCATTCATTGAATATTTTCACTTAATTATAAACAATTTAATATAATAAATTAAAAAATTAAATGTTTTAAATTTCTTTAAGAAATACATTAATTTTCTTAAATTTCCTTAAGTAATTAAATACAATTCTTAATTAATCGCAATTATAATTAACTTAATTACGAACTTCAAATAATTACTTATTTAAGTTTAAACAAAGATTTCTATAGTTATTTATAAATCCTTTCTTGCGAATTGGCTCCTTAAAAGTCCTTGTTTTTTAAACTAAACAATTAATAATTTAATTAGCTTTTTTCACTAATTTTAATCTCTTTTTAATTTTTTTAGTATATAAATTTATAGTCAACTATTTATACCCTACACCACTGTACAAACAATAGTAATTTTCCTGTTGTTTATAACATGCAGCAAAGATAAAATAAAAATTCAGAACTACATTCTGAGTCGATTTAACTATGTCCGTCCGTCTGTCTGTCTGGTTGTCCCTGTAAAAGATTTGAACGTTGTACAGGTCGAAATGTTTGAGATATTTTGATCAAATTTGGTACAAATTATTATATTGTCCCAAAGACAAAGCTTGTTAAAATTGGGTATATTTGGTTTAATATTTCAGATATCACCCATACAATTATCCTTCCGGATAGGGGTCCTCCCAAAATGAGGTTTTAGATAAGTCCACTATCAAATATTACTTGGAGAGAGCATTAATCACACATATACGTCAGTATTGCAATAATAATTTATAATAAAATAAATATAAAAATATAAGCACAAATCGTTGTGCACAATTATACGAAGGTCGGTCCATAATTTCACGTTGCTCCCATTTAACCTCTTACAAAAATTTAATTTAAAATGCTTAAATTAAAGAAAAAAAGTTTAGTGTCACAATAATGTGCCGCACACTTAAGAATAAATCAGAAAATAAAATTTTACGAGGGTCGTTCATTAATTTTTCGTAACTACCATTTACAACCAACATTGCGGTGTAGAGTATTACATAACCGGCCTTGACCGGCTATACTATTCTTACTTGTTTTTATCATATATTTAATTCATTTATTTATTTATTTATTTATTATTTGTATATGTCTGTGTGTATTTTTGTGTCTCTGTATTTTAGTCCATTCAATATATCATTTGTTCAATTAATTTATCATATTTTTATTTCTAATTTTGTATTTTTATTTATTGTTTATTTTTAGTATTCATTAATTTATATGTCTGTATATGTGTGATTGTGTGTGTTTGTGTCTTTGTATTTGAGCGTATTTATTTAGTTATTTATTTTTTCTACTAATTATGATTAATTACATTTTAATTGAGCTATAATCCGTTTATATCAAATTTTAATAGTTTTAGTAGTTGTCTGTCACCAATACGATTATAGTGATTATGATTATATTGTTGTAACAGCTGTTGTTGTTGTTGATGAGTATTGAAATCGTTAAATGTTCGTGTTGAAGCCAATAATAATATTGACATCATTAATAATGTTATTAATATTTTAATTGATGGTGGTTTTATCGTTCTATTCCCTGTATTACTATTATTATATAGATTGGCATCAGAGCCACGCTCTTTATATAAACGTCCATTTTGATTACGAGCACTGTCTTCGTGACGATTTTCTTTAAGTACAATTTCGTTTTTCTAAAAAGGTGAAGGGGACAAAGAGGGAAAAACAAATAATTTAAGGGTTAAAGTTTTCAAAAAAAAAAAACATATTTTGATGTGATTAAATTTTTGTTGTTTTCAATAAGAGTATAGCAAGATCAAAGGAGAACAGAAAAATCAGTTATTTTTACGGATTAAAACTTAACTTACCGTTACTTCGTTCATATCTTCTTCTCTCAAGATCTTTTTACCCGGTCTCTCCATTTCTAAAATCAAACAAGAAAATTTAATTAAAAAATTTTATAAAAATTCAAAAAAAAAAAAAAAAAATGAAGGAATCGTTTTCCTAACTGTATAGTGATATCAAGTCGTAAATAGTGATCCATATAAAATTAAATAGAGCCAAATGGTTCTCGAGTGATTTCAAATGATAATTAAGTTTAAAATGAGATCTAATTTTGAAACACGACAGGGATCAGTTGGTGGCATTATCGGTTGAATACTCTATTGAATAGATAGTGATCTCTTCTCCAGCAAGTAAAGCGATCTATTTTCCAGAATATATATTGATCTAATACCCAGAATACATAGTTATATATTCTTCAGAATAGCCAGTCACCCACTTTCTGTAATATAGAGTGATCTATTCTTTGCAATCGCTTGCTATCTACTCTCCAGACTGGATTGTTATCTGTGATCTTATCTTTAGAATAGATTGTGATCTTGTTCGTAGATAATATTATTATTGACTAGAAGGTGATCTCTTCTCTAAACTAGATAATTTTCTAGCCTTTTAGTTAGGTAATGATCTGGCCTTTAGACCAGGTAGTAATCTAGTCTTTCAATAACATAATGATCTTTTCTTAAAATAAGTTATTAATCGAGTCTCTAGACGTGATTTAGACTCTAAACTATATGGTGATCTAATATATATGGAAATCTAGTCTATATGTTGATCTTGTCTAAATAGGGACCTAGTCTAAATGGTGATCTAGTCTAGATGGAGATCTAGTGTAGATGGTGATCTAATCTAGATGAAGATCTAGTCTAGATGGAGATCTAGTGTAGTTGGTGATCTAGTCTAGATGGAGATCTAATGTAGTTGGAGATCTAGTGTAGTTAGAGATCTAGTCTAGATGGGGATCTAATGTAGTTGGAGATCTAGTGTAGTTGGAGATCTAGTCTAGATGGAGATCTAGTGTAGATGGAGATCTAGTCGAGATGAAGATCTAGTCTAGTTGGTGATCTAGTCTAGATGGAGATCTAGTGTAGATGGAGATCTAGTCTAGATGGAGATCTAATGTAGTTGGAGATCTAGTGTAGTTGGTGATCTAGTCTAGATGGAGATCTAGTGTAGATGGAGATCTAGTCTAGATGGAGATCTAATGTAGTTGGAGATCTAGTGTAGTTGGTGATCTAGTCTAGATGGAGATCTAGTGTAGATGGAGATCTAGTCGAGATGAAGATCTAATGTAGTTGGAGATCTAGTGTAGTTGGTGATCTAGTCTAGATGGAGATCTAGTGTAGATGGAGATCTAGTCGAGATGAAGATCTAGTCTAGTTGGTGATCTAGTCTAGATGGAGATCTAGTGTAGATGGAGATCTAGTCTAGATGGAGATCTAATGTAGTTGGAGATCTAGTGTAGTTGGTGATCTAGTCTAGATGGAGATCTAGTGTAGATGGAGATCTAGTCGAGATGAAGATCTAGTCTAGTTGGTGATCTAGTTTAGATGGAGATCTAGTGTAGATGGAGATCTAGTCTAGTTGGTGATCTAGTCTAGATGGAGACTATGTAGATGGAGATCTAGTTAGATGAAGAGTCATCAGTTGGTATCTAGTTAGATGGAGATCTAGTGTAGATGGAGATCTAGAGATGGTGATCTAGTCTAGATGGAGAATCTCTAGTGTAGATGGAGATCTAGTGAGATGTGAGATCTAGTCTAGTATGTTGAGATTAGACTAGATGAGATCTAGTGTAGATGTCAGGAATCTAGCTAATGGATCTAGTTGGGAATCTAGTCTAGATGGAGAACTAGTTCATCTACACAGATGGTCATCTAGTGTAGATGAAAATCTAGTGTAGATGGAGATTGGAGCCTGAATGGTGATCTAGCCTAGATGGGAATCTAGTCTAAGATGGTGATCTAGATGAGATAGTGATCTAGGCCTCGTAATCTTTTAGTAGAATAAAATGTGATATATTGTCAGGAAAGGATATTGTGTTATTTTCTCTAAATAACATTTCAGCTAGATTAAAAATTTTACTCACCATATAAACGTATTGTTCCCTCTGTATCGCCAATACTATTCTTCGATATACATTTATAACCTCCAAAATCACTTGTCTGTAATCTCTTAATATGCAGAACCATTTCCACTGCATACATGTTGATCTCTTTTTCCGTTAGAACATAACGATCACCAGCAATGATCATTTCACCTAAAAAAGATAGAAGAAACTTATTAAAGTAAAGAAGTAAATGAAGAAGGAAAATATTTTTTAATAAAAATATTTTCATTTTTTCCATGCAATTTCATTTTTTTTCTTTTGGCACATAATCATGATGAGAAAAATGTACATGTCACGTTTATAATAAATGTCATATGCACTCAATCTTGTCATCACCTTGACTAGAATCAAGAGAAAAAAAGGATAAGAACAGGACATTGATGCCAATAAAGATGATGTAACTGATAAAATAAATTTCAGCTTACAGTTGTTATATTATTTTATATATATTTTTTTCAGTTAAACTTTGTCGGGAGTTCAAAATGAAGATTGAGTGGAAGGGAATGAAAAGATAAAACGTTTAAAACCACTAAGCACGAAGTTAATAAAGACAAATTTTGTATTGAAAATGAAAAATTGTTTTCCTTACACTCACTAAGTGAAAAATTGACAAAATGAAAAAATACCAAAAAGAAAAAATTCCCATACAAATGAATAATGGAAAATCTATACACTACACACACACGTATATATATTTTTAAACAATTGAGGTTTAAAACAAAAGAAAAAGCCAAAAGCAGTTTTAAAATGGTTTTGACAAAAAAAAAGGAAAAAAACAATCAGGAAAGAGAGATAAAACTTACCATTTTCTCTTTGCCAATAATTGATGGCTTTTGGTGATGCTTCCACATTGCAAATTAAAGTGACATCTGTCAGGACGGGAGCACCCACCAATTGATTTGGAACTTGTACCAAAGGATGAACTAGAAAGAGAAGAAGGAGAAAGAATTAAATAAATTTGTGGTATTTTGTTTATTTTCCAATAAATTGATTTATTTTTTTTTATTTTTTTTTTGTTATTTTTTGCTTGTAAGAATTTAATGAAATTTGTTTGTTTATCTTCTAACGAACTAATGTTCGTCCAAGAATATAACCTTTTTTTTGTTTTGGTATTTATTTAATTTTTCTAATCCTGAAAGAAAAATAACTTGAAAAATATCCTTTTTTATCTTTTAACATATTGATTTATTTTTTCTCCTTTTTTTTGTTGTTCTTAAAGCCACAGCTGTTGGTTGCAAAAAAAAATATTCTCTCCAGAAAAAACCTCTAAAACCAACCATTGGTGGTTGTGTGTGTGGAGCAAATATGGTAAAAAATTTTGGTTAAAAAACAAATCCCTTCTTTCAAAACTGATACGTTTTTAATTGAAAATGAATTAGTTTGTTGCTCACAAACACTGTTACTTATGCATGTGTGTGTGTGTATGTGTAAGGATGCAAAAGTCACTTCTCTAGTTAAATCTTTTGTTGCTTCTGTTGCTTCTTTAAGTGGAAAGGTCAGCTGGAATTTTTTTTAACATTTTTTCCAATTTTTTCTTTGTTTTTTTTTTTTGGTTGAGGTTATAAAGATAGACATTTTCAGTGAAAAAGGAACATGTTTATTAAACGTAGACGTCTGGCGTGAGTTGGTTTTAAGAGAAAGATAACTTTGCATTTGAGTTTTAAGGAATTTTGGTAAAAAATTTAAAAATTTTTTAATATTGAAGAGGGCAAAAAACTTACTAATTTTTGATACTCTGGAGCGCTATAAAAGTATATTAAGTATATAATTTCATTTGTGTTACATAAAGAAAAATAAATAAGAAGTTATATTCGGTCAAGCCGAACTATTTAATACCCTACACCACATTGTTGGTTATTCGTGGTAGCTACCACAAATGAATGAACCATCCTCATATAAAGTATTTTTTATTTATTCTTAAGTGTAGTGTTACTATGTTCTAAAAGGTTTTTTTTGTGGGTAGCTAGAAGAAATTATGGACTGACCCTCGTAAAATTTCGCACATTGATTTTTGCTTATATGTGTCTTGATTTGACTAATTTTTATTATAATAAAAAATGTATTTGTAAGATTTAAGTTCTTCAAAGTGTAATTTGAAGGGGGGGGTTGTATGGGGTCTAAGGGAAATAGTGGACCGATCCTCATATAATTTGGCACGTCGCTTTAGAATATTATAAAAATAATTTTCATTAAAATTGCTTTATATTTAGGACTTTTATGGCCTTAAATACCTATTCCGGGATGAATATTTTTATGGGGTCAAGGTGACATAATGAATATATCATCAATAATTTAAATAGGCATTGTCTTGGGGCAAAATGATGCCACATGCCAAATTTCATTAATATTGTCTTTAAAACTGCGGTTTGCATTTTGTTCACAATGTTTACATCATTTACAGACATTGAGCCGACCAGACAAAAAGACATCGTTAAATCGACTCAGAAGGTGATTCTGAGTCGATGGGTATAGTTAAAAATGTGTGCGTTGCAAACTTAAGCATAAATGCATTATATTCCAACCATCTATAGTGATGTAGGATATAATTAATAAGAACATTTAGAAATATATCTTTGGATGAATTGAAATCTGAATTTATATGAGTTGAAAAAATAATATTCAAATATTGATTTAATCTTCAGAGTAGAAAGTATTAAATTTTTCACATTATTCTCTATACCACATTTCAGGTATCTTCTATGGACTAGAAAATGATTCATTCTTTACACTAAATAGGTATCTATTCATTAGATAAACAAATTTATATTATTTTCACTAGATGTCGATCTACATATAACTTTAGACTAGAAAGATATTTAATTTTAAAACTAGTTAGAGTTCTCAAAAATCTCTATATAGCGATCTCTTCTTAAATTTAAATTGGACGCCTTCCTTAGAGATGTAAAATTTAATATTTTAAGAAGCTTTAGATTAGATAGTGATCAATCTATTAATTTTTATTTAAGACTAGAAACTGATCTAATCTCTAGACTAATTTCGATCTATTTTCTAAATTAGAAGGTGAATTATTTTCTTTAAAATATAGCGATTTTCTTCCCTCGACTATAAGTGATTTATTCTATAGTTTAGATAGTTATCTGTTCTGTAAATGAGATCAATACATTAGACTAGTTGAAAATAATTTTGTAGATTAGAGATTAATATTTTTAGATTTTTTTCATTTCTGAATAGCGTTTTTTTCCTCAGACTAGCCGTTTGTTCTCAGGTAGGTGACAATCTATTCTAGCTACCCTTAGACTAGATATTGAGCTGTTTTCTAGAAAGCGAATATATTTCTTTTTAATATATTATTTAGATTATTCTATTCTAGTCGGTACGATAATCTCTTCCCTATATTAGTTGGAGGTGTTATCCCAAGTCTATCGATCTCTATTCAAAACTAAATGACGATCTATTTTTAGAACTATTGGAATAGATATTGGGTTATATTCTAGGTCAGATAACAATTCATTGGGGGAGTATAAAGGAAACTTTTTCTAGATATAAATCTCTGTACTAAACAAAACACCGATTTATTCTCTAGAAAATATAAAGAAATAGTGGAATATGATCTAGACCATTGATCTTTTTTCTAGACAACATTTATGATATTTTCTTTAGATTAGTCATCTACTATGGACTAACGATATACTTTTGACTATATTGTTAATTACTTTTAGATACTATAGTGGTCTATTTTATAGATTAAATAATGGTAAATTTTATATACTACATAATGGTCTTTTTAAACAGACTTCATACTGATCTACACTTTAGATTAGATTTTGATATATTTCCTGGATGAAATATGACTAAATTGTAGCTTAATGTCTATAATCAATTGGGTTCTATTTCCCTGAATAGATTTTTATTTATCCAGACAACTAGATTATAATCGATTCTTTCGAGTAGTTCTATTTTCCTGTACTGATTGTGATCTTGCCTTTAGACTAGATCTTCCTTTCTAAACAATAGCAATTCATTCTCCTAACTAAATAGTAATTTCTAGACGCAGTGATGAGTCGATTTTTAATAGGAAAACTTTCACGAAAATAACCAACGATTAAGTAGTAGACTGATACATTTTTTCATCAAAAATGTTTCAAATACCGGGACTAACTGGGGTAGGTGCACAGCGTCCCAAATTTTGTCACGTCGTAAATAATTTAAAACGATTCAGATTTCTTATATCTAAACTGGTTTTAATTTTTTATATGGGTGAATTCTGCTACTGAAACCCTATAAAAAACCATGTCGTATGGGTAGGCTATCTCTTGTAGTTTAAGAGATATTTAGCTTGATCTTGACCGATCATGTCGAAAATTTTCTTTAAGATCAAAATTGAATAATTTGCAAAGAAAAACCTATTCAACACTTTCAAGGCATTTCTCCGCAAAAAGTGTGCAACGAATTATATTATTGTCGATAATGTTACACTTTTTATTTTATGAAAAGTAGACATAATTTCCGATATATTGATATATAATTTGTCTAACATCATCTTTCCATGTGTGAAAAATATTGATCGAAACATTACAGATCTTAATAAATCTCCTTAAAATCGTGTAGGAAATCTGGATTATTTTAAATATTTTTATGAGAGGAGGTGACCAATTTTGGAACGCTGTGGACCAACTACCGTTAGGTCCACAAAGTCCAAACTCAAAACTTAAACTCGCCAACTCTTCTACTATCACTGCATGAAATTTCATTATAATCAGACTAGACTTTCGGAAATTACAGATTTATTTCCATTTCATTTTTCATTTGAGACACTGTGCACTGTCACATGATTTGCATTATGATTCTTCGATTGTATTCAATTTTTTAAGACTTTTTCCAGATGTAAAATTATTTTTTTCAAATAACTTTTTGTTTCATACAGTTTTTATTTAATAAAATAAATCACTTCATTTAACTTAGAAAAAATCTTAAATAATTTATTAAACATTTAATTCCCCCTTCTTCACCTCTAATATTTCATACAAATAATTTTTGAAACTAATTTTTTTCATTTAAAAAGTTTTTCCTTTAATTTTTCTATTTTCCTCCTTTTTTCCAATAAATGACCATGTCTTTTAGATGTGCAACATATTGGCAATTGTTTGGTAGTTTCCGATTTTTTTCTCTCCTTGTGTTCTGTATTCCAATGTTTTTTCGTTATATGGAAACCAATCATTATTGTTGTTTGTTAGTTAGATTGTTTGTTGTTGTTTTTTGTTGTTTTGTTATTATTTGGTAAACCAAACTAAAATGTTGACTTTTTCTATATAACAGTATAGTTTTACTAGATAGAGGATGATATAAAACATATTGTTATAAACTATATGTGAGAATATTAAGGGGGTATCTGAAATTTGTTATTTTTATTCCAAGTTGAAGTTCGCAAAAATGTTATCGAAAGGAAGGTGCTTGGAAAGCTAAACCAAAAGGCATAAAATAAAATGATTTTACTCCGTGGAAGATCTACATTTTATATATAGATTTTGAAATGCCCTATTAAAGATACAATATATCATGTATGAACACATATCAAAGATGAATTTCAAATACAGAGTTTTGAAATAGTTAAATCACAAAATAATCAAAAAAGTAAAAAATTAAAAAAATCAAGTTATAATTTAAGCGATTTTTACAATTATTTACATAATTTTTGAATTTCAATGTAAAAATTTTGGAAACGTCCGTTTATTTAAAACATAAGTTCATTGATCAAAAATCTTTTTTCAGTTAACACCGATTTCGACAATTTGATGCCTTTTAAAAGTAAAACTATTGAAAGACTTAAAAGTTGTATTTAAACATGTGTAACTGTAGGCGTGGCATGTTGCTGAACACTGATGTATATTATTTTTAAAATAGTTCCTTCTATATTAATCACAAAATACAGTTACTTGGAATCTATTTCCGATTGATGATTTTTTACCGTAACATTACTTTAGAAACGATGGTCTTTTAGAAACGATATTTTGAATCACTCTAACGTTTAAACTACAGCATTATTAAATTTTTCCTCAAGAACTATTTTGACAGAAAATTAAAAAAGGGTAATAAAAGGTTTACGTCCAAAAGAGTGCTTTAAGAGTACATTCTTTCTCGATGTATTCATTTAGACCTTTGTGGACTCATCTGTTAAATAGTTTTTCTATTTGAATGATATTTTTTGTTATTATTTTTTAACTTTAAATTAAAAGGTTTGACCGACCTATAAGTCGTAATATCTAAGATATGTTATCATCTTTAACGATATAAAATATTACTCTAACGGATATCTTAGTGAAATATCACATATCACCGAGGTTTTTAGGCTTGATTTGGGGGATTACAAAACCCAAAAAAAATCGTCGGTAACCTCAAGTATGTTGACAAGAATTTGTCAATAAATTAAGACAAATATGGTTCTGTATATAGATAGTCCCTATAAATCTGATATTTTTAAGTTAAAGAGCTTAATTAAGGCCAAAAATTAATATTAAAAAAATTTAAAAAAATATGTAACAGATTCCCTATAAAATTCAGAAGAATTCTGATATCTTATTCGTAAAAGTATATGAATCTTTTAAAAATTATTTTAATTTGAATTTGGAATTTTGAAAAATAGAAAATTTTGTCTCCTTTCCTAAAAAGATGGACACACATTTCATTCATTAGTCCAATTTTATTTTATATTTTTAAAGTTTACAAAAAATCTAAACGAGAAAGCGCCTTAAACAAATTTGAATGAACTCGGGTGGAGAGAACTGCTTATAACCCATAACCAAATTTGGTCAATTTAAAAAAGAAAATATGTTAACTTTTTTTGTTAAGTTCTCAATTCGAAAGTTAAGAGGCACATTTAAGTTATCTTTAATTTATCGATATATATGTGAAGTAAGCACCTGTAAAGTATATGCCGAAAGATCCATTAGGTGACAGGGTGAACTTTATTATGTTGAAATTAAAAAAAAAAATCATTTTCAATTTTATTAAAGTTTCATTATAAATTTTATTCAAAAACAATAACATTTAGAAATTTTAATGTTTTCATATTTTTTACATTAAATGACCTTCCAATTACTTCTTCCTTATAAATTGTGAATCTACAGGTTCTAACGTCTTTACAGTTATCAAATATTTGTGAATGTAGTTTATACGTTGTCTGAAAATCCATCCTAAATTAGGTTTCCTTATTATGTCATATTTAGTTCATTTGCGTTATTAATATCATTATGATATTTTATTTAATTAAAAGTTATGGAACTAGTCTATTCCAAACTTAACGAGGTCGGTACATGAATTCTCTTAACTCACATATGTAGTCCAATCTGAAAAAATCACTTAAAAAATCTCATGTAGATTTTCTATAATGATAAATCCCATGGAAGTAAATTTTAGACAATCAAGATTGACATATTCAAATTATACGAGTGTCACCTCTGAATTTCTTTTAACTGCCATAGATTGCATAATATGAAAGTTCTTTTCAATTAAAGTTCTTTTTAAATTTTATAATTTTAATTATTTAATAGAAACGTCTACCTGATATATAGAAATTGAATTGATTCCTTAACATCTCTGCCTTTATTATATTTACCCATAGATTTCCAATGCTTTTTTTCTAAAAGCTGCCTCTAGTAGTTGTTATTCAAGTAGCAATATGTAATCGTTTGTAGCATATTTGTTATAAAATATAACTATTTTTTTCTTAGTCTTCTTTCTATAAAATCTCTATGGTTTTTTTCTATTCTGTATATGAAAAAGCAACAATAACAACTTCATGTTGTTGTTTGTTATAGAAGGAATAAAGAAAAATGAACAACAATGGAGATGATAGTTCAAATGTTGGTCAATTTATTGAAATAGTTTTTTTTCTCCACAAGGAAAAAAATTTATATATAAAATTTATTTTTATACCCTACACCATCACAAGTGGTCTATTGACCACTTTAATATTGTCATTCCATGAGTAGCGCTAAGAAGGAATCATCTCAGACCCCATAATTTATATATATTCTTGCATCAAATTAAAATCCTTCAATTAAAGTCCTTCTGTCCGACTGTCTGTTGTTGGCACGTTCACATCTATTCAGTCCTGAGAAGTTTCCTATTTAAACCAGCAAAATTGGTTCAGTATTGTAAAAGGCATAGACCGATATCTGATTCGACCTCTAAGTTCATTCGATGAATATTTTAAAATTGTCTATTAAAAGTCCTTAAATTGGAATAAAATTTTGCTATAATTTTTTTGCTTTAAATTAATTCCAAAAATTATCAAAATGGGTTCAGTAGGAAAAAAGTTATATTTAAGAAAAGCATTATATATTCTAAAGGTTTGTGAGTGTATGTGTGTATCTAGGGAACCTAACACATTTACTTTACACGAATTTGTGGTGAAGGGTATTGAAGATTCGACATTGCCGAATAGAGCATTCTTACTTGTTGGTTTTAAATCTGTTCTTAGACTAAAATAATTAGTAGGCTGATACAGAAATGTGAAATGGAATAAAATACTTTAAATATCTCTCATATCCACTCATTCGAACTCAATAATATTATGATCAAAAATTAATTAAAAAATATTTTTGAATATCAATTTTCAAAAATTTTTTATAAATTAATTTTATAAATTGAAGTTTTCGACTACAACTTGAAATTATAACAAGTAAGAATGTTATAATAAGCTGTTCCGAATCTCAAATATCCTCCATTATGCAAAAATTACCATTTGTTGAAGATATTGAACAAAAAAAAAAAACTAATAATTCTAAAATAATGTTAAAAGGGGAAAATTCTATATAAGATGCAATATACATAAAATTGGTTACACATATTGAACCCATTTAGATAAATGTCTGAATTTTGAGTATTTAAAAATCTCTTAAGTCTAAAATATTAGTCCGAGCAGTGGAACTATGAAGTAGTTATAGCTAAAAATGACCAAATAAGTTTAAAAAATAATTCTACCAAATTTCGATAAAGTTGGTTCATATTTAAAGGTTTTTTTCAGAAAGGGGCCTTAAATGAGAGTTATAGCTAAATATGACCTGATATTCGTCAAATTATTAACATATAAAGAGCTAAAGCAAAAATTTTACCGACTTTCAGTAGAATTTGTTCAATTTTAAAATTTTAAAGCTTCTTTTTCAGGGACGATGAATTAAATTGGAGCAGTAAAATATGAACTTATATAATGTGCTAAATCAGTAATACAATTTCAAAATTTTTAGAAAAATAATCGTTGGGATTTTTAACAAAATTGGTTCATATTTATATAACAGTTTTATAAGCTAAAGGAAGAGGCCTTTTATGGGAACTATAGCAAAAAATCATCTAAGATTTTTCAAATTTATGATATATAAAAGACAAATGCAAAAACTGTTCCAAATTTTAATGGAATATTCAAGATTTTATAAGCTTAAAAGCATATTTCGGGAAGGGGCCTATATGGGAGTCTGTTTTTTTTAGTTTATTACCGTATAAAAATTAATATATACAACAAATTTCGGAAAATATTCCCCAAAGTTGTGAACTATATTATACAAAGATTTTGTGGCATCTAACTTTTTTCTATTAAACCGATTTTGATGATTTTCTTGTACGATAATGAAACACGTATTTTAGTTAAATTTTATTCAAATTCAAAAAAATAAGAAATTCTTTTTCGGAATTTCGATTTGTATCAGATATCAGTCTATAATTTTTTTGCTAATGAATCGAAAAAGCTGATTTTAAATAGGAAACTGTTTTAAAAAAACTTTATATTCAGTTAATATTTCGAACGCTTGCAGAAAAATCAGCAATTATGGATGCGGAACTGGAATAACGTTGAAAAGTGTGGAAAAAAACATTCTTTGAATGTTTTTTTGGGAATTATGGAATTTTTAGGAAAAACAAAATAATGTTAAAAGTTTCTGATTAAGTGTCAAAGACTCTATTTACTCGCAAAATTTCATTAAACTTCATTTAAGGAAATTTTTTTTGAAGATCAAAATTTAATAATTTGCAGAAAAAAAATACTATTCAACACTTTCAAGGCATTTCTCCGTAAAAAGTGTTCAACGAATTTTATTATTGTCAAAAATGTTATGCATTTCTGAAAAGTAGACATAATTTCCGATATATTGATATATAATTTGTCTAACTTCATCTTTCCATGTGTCAAAAATATTGATCGAAACATTACAGATCTTAGTTCTTAGTAAGCCAATCACTTACTACAACGGGATCTTTAAATACCGGAATTTACATTATAGGATATTTACAAAAAAATGCTGCTTCCATTTAGTATCCTTTTATTTTTGTCATGGCTTGGCGTTCTGTTATTATGGTAAAAGAGCTCTTGAGTGATACAAGAACAATAATGTGGTATTTGCACTAAGAGAGGTAAATTTTGCAAACTACCCGGAGCTAAGATTAGTGGAGAGCTATTAGATTCTTGTTAAATGAGAGTAGTAGATTTTAAATTGACAAAGTGACCATTAAAACGTTAATGGGAAAATGTTCAAAATTTTATCACAAGAGATTTAAATTATATTTTTTTCTGTAAATTGTAAAAATAAGTTCAATCAGTTAAAAAAAAACAAACAGAAGTTTAGTGGTTTTGTTTTTATAAACATATATATGTATGTTACAAATTTTTCGATCTCACTTCTTAGTCTACGAAAAACCTTAAGATTATTCAAGATACATCAACTAAAGCATCATCAGATCAACCATGTAATTTCATTATTCATTTGAATCTCTACTTCTCTTTCTTCCTCTTTATTGCTATCGCTGTTTACAACACTCATACAAACACATTTAAACAAAAATACACACACAATCTACTTTTCAGAAATGCATAACAAACAAAAAATACCGTTCGGAAGTTACAGATTTATTTCCATTTCATTTTCAACTCGAAACACTGTGTGACGATTTTGCAGCAAATGAGCGATAAATAATGATTAAATAGTTTTTATTAATGACTCTTTTTCAAAATCATTTAAGTCTTTTTTCATTCGTATTGAATATCAACTTTAGTTATATTAAATATAAAATATATATCAACAAGTCTCTCCTTAATATTTTTATTTTAATTCAGAAGTAAAGAAAAAAATATAATATTTTTTATTCTCATTATTTTTGCAAAAAGTTCAAATTTTGTGATTGTATTGACAAAAAATATTTATCCAATAAATTCATACATGTTTGTATCCTGGTGTCTGTGTCCTGTATTTGTCTTTTGTGTGTTTTCACAACAAATTTGTTATTTTATGTAACAGATTGTCTTATTAGTTTGTTTATTGTTGTTTTTGTATTTTGATTTTTAGTATTTAATTTTATTGTTGTTACTAAAAGTTAGTCTTTTGTGTGTGTGTATTTGTAATAATTTTAGTATTTGTTTTATAATAGATAAAATAAATAAACGAAAACGAAAAAGTAGACAAGAGAAAATTAATATTTTATTGTACAGAAAATTAGTTTTGAAAGTATTTGAGAAATATTTGTAGAATGTTGTTGTAACAACAAGGAAACAAATAGGAAAATTGATTAACAGTGGGCAGAAAAAAAAAAGAATTTTTTGTTGTTTTTAGCAAAAAAAATATTTAAGGATACAGATTTTTCTTAAAGGTTAAAATAGATTTTTATATTAAATTTAACATGAAATATTAGGGAGTGAGATCGAAAAATCCTGAAAAACACCGTTTTCATTAAATTATTGATTTCTTTTCTGAACAATTTCTGATCGATTAAATTAAGTGGTAATTTTGGTTAAAATCAAAATTTGGTTAAAATCGTTTTATATTTAGAAATTTTATAGACTAAAACCCCTTTTCCGAGGAACATGTGTATGGGGTCTACATAAAATAATGAACCGATCATAACCAATTTCAAAAGGCAACGTCCTTGGGCCAAAAAACATCACGTGCCAAATTTCATTGAGATATCTTCAAAACTGTGACCTGTACTTTGCGAATAAGCTTTACATGGACAGCCAGCCGAATGGATATGTTTAAATTCACTTAGGAAGTGATTAAGTGTCGAACGGTAAACTCAATAATCTGTTCGTTACAAATATCTGCACAAACGCATAATACCCCTCGCATATAATTATTAAATATTTTCAACAAAGTCCAACTTGATCTTAAAAACGTTGGCAAAGCATTCAAAGCTCTGGCATGAAACTGTTTCCAATGTTAGTGAGCTGTACCTGGAGAACTTGCCTGTTTATGGGACACATGGCTCAGGCATAAGAAATAGTCCACTTGATGTTTCTAAAGCAACAAAAAGAAAGCATTTTCAAGAGAGCTTCCAACAGATCCGGTTGGACTCAGACTTTTTAGTGCGCTGGTTAAAAAACATAAAAGGCACAAAAAGTTTCTGAAAGGAACGCTGCTAAAAATTTTAGAGGCCAAAAACAGAGCATGGAAATTTAAGTTTAGTTTCCTAAAAAATATTCTTGCTGCATAATGGATGTCAAAACATATGTCCTGGCAGGTTTCTCACAACATCCTTGTCAAACATTTTACGTTGCTGATGCTCGAGGGAATGTTTAAGAAAGTTTGGGTCCTAAAAGTAGTCAAAATTTCAAAAAAGTTCATGGTATGACAAGCAATATGCAATGGCGTCAAAAGAAGCTAATCATTTGTTACAACGGGCTTTATATATAAAGAAATTTACTTCAAAGGATGTTTACTAGAAAATCTGCTTCATATTGTATCCACTTATTTTTGGCATGACATGGCATCCTGTCACTATGAAAGATATTGGGCTTTTATTAAAAAGAATTAAAGGGCACAAAAAGGGTATACAAAAGTGTGGTAGATTTTAAACGGAGATTAATTGATTGAACTGGTAGATCAAAGTGACAGGAGCAGTAAAACATAATGGAAGGGTTTACCAAACAGAGATAAAAATTATAAAAATATTAAAATTTTTAAAAATTTTGAACAAATAAAAAAATTAAAACTAAAAATTTAATGATTTCGGTTTTACTCAAACTTGTATGTTAAGAATTTTTCGTTCCCACTTCTTAATCTAAAAACTCCTAAGATTATTCAAGATACATCAACTAAACATCATCAGCTCAACCATGTAATTTCATTATTCATTCGAATCTCTATTTCTCTTTCTTCCTCTTTGCGCTTTTTCACATTTAATTGACAAGTAAAGTTATTAAGAAAATCTCTGATTACAGCACTCATACAAACACATTTAAACAAATACATACACACACACACACACTCAATCGTAATCGAGTGTCTTTAAAACCACAAGACAAATAATACAAAAAGAAGATGAAGAAGAAGTATAAAAAAAATCTGTGTGGAAAATCAGTAGACACCTGATGATACATATCAGGAACATATTTAAGAAAAACCACATTCATTTATTCATTCATTCATTCATTCATTCATTCAATTTGATATATATTTTTCTTTTTGTTATTTTTAAACAATTTTAGCACCTTTGGCAAGAGAACCAAAATAAGGAATAAAGACAAGACAAGACAAGACTTGAAAAAGAAATGAATGAATAAAGAAACCCACTTAATTTTCTGATTAAAATCAATCATCAAACAGACAAACATATCAGGGAATCTAGGATTTTTTACTAAGAATTTTTTTGTGTAAGACATTTAGAAAAAAGGAATGAAATATAAAAAATAAGCTAAAATTTTGTTTTCTATTGAATCTAGAAGTACCCACCCACATCCAATGGTCCCAAATCGATTTTTTTTAAATATTCTGTAACTTTAAATATTTTTTAACGAAATAAATAAATGATTATGTGAAATATATTTCAGGTAGTTCATAAGTGATTTGACTCGTCACGGGTACGATCTTTTTAAAATCGCTAAAAATTTAGTTTATGATTTGATTGAAAAAATTTAAATTCATATATCGCATATCAATCAAGCTCTATCATCTTATACCCTACGCCTCATCGTCGGTTCAAAATTGTAGTTACTGAACAACCCTCCTTTAATTTGATTTTCTGATTTATTCTTAAGTGTGCATTACATTGTTGCGACACTAAGATTCATTTTAAATTAATGCGTTTAAAAATGGATTTTATTGGAGCTTCAAGAAATTATGAACCGGCCATCGTATAATTTGCATATCCACTTTTGCTTATATTTTTACATAATTTGACCAATACTGAAGTATATATAAGATTTTTGCCCTTTAAAGTGACACTTGGAAGGAGTTTTGTATGGGACCTATGACAAATAATGGACCGACTCTCGGCATCATTTTATAATATTATAAAACTTACTTATGCCTTATTTCGTTTAAATCGCCTTGTGTTTAGACATTTTATGATCTTAAAACTATATTCCGGTAAGAACATTTATATGAGATGCACCTGAAATATAGGTCCGAACATGACCAATTTCAATATGATCAAATTTCATCGAGATATTTCATAAGTTGTGATCTGCTAGACTGCTAACCGGACAGATAGAAGGACGGACATCGTTAAATCAACCCACAAAGTGATTCTAATTCGAACAGTATTTTCAAAAGTGAGTGTAACATCATTATTTATGCTTGCAACTTCGATGATGTAGGGTATAAATATGCTTATATGTGTGATATACATTATAGTTTAAGAAATTTTGACTCTGTTCACACATTTTTGTTTTTTGAACTTGTTGCGTTCCATTCGGGTCCAAAAGTTTGCAAAAATTTATCTGGATTCTCTATAAAATTCTTAACAATTTTTCTCCACGAATTATTCAACTCTGTCGATTTATTCAAAAGTTAAATTATTTTAAAAAGGAAATTCGCAAAAAACTGGATTTTTGTTTAAAAGGGTGGTAACGCTTTTTCACTTTAAAATCAATTATTTTCCTCTGGACTATACATTATTGTTCTCAAATAATATTTTTCGCTTGCTCTTATGGAATTTCGTTATATCCAAAAATATTTTTTTAGTTCTTTAAGGAGAAATAAAAGTTGTTAAAGCTAAAATTGTGAAGAATGCACCTTGATGTTTTTACTAAAAACATCAGTGATGGACCAACCCTCATATAACGGCAGAGTGGGAAATTTTTTGAAAAAAGTAAATTTTTGAAAAAAATTTCCCAGGATTAATATTTTAGGTATTTTGGAATTAAAGAAATGGAATTTTTATGTTTCTACATTAAGGACAATTTCTGAATTTTGTATAGATTTTATTCAAGATCAAATATTACAGTTTTTTTTACAAAAGTGTAGCAAAAACCAAAAGTTTTTAAACATGATGGGGTATTTTGGCTGAATGCATGAACGAGTATTCTGGTCGTATTTCATTGTTTGCTTTTTCCTAAACCGAAGGTAAATTTAATTACCAGATCAATAGCTCGTAATACAAAACATCTTTCTGATAATATCAAATACTGGACATTAACTTTAAAGAGCCAAAGAAATGAAAAGCAATTACGAGTAGCTGGATGTAAGATTTGTTTTCGCTTTAGAGTTGATAAAATGTGGAATATCTTCTCAATACATGAAACGATTTTAAAGGGAAGAGACCTGCCGTGGGAAACTAATGATTTATAAAGATATCTAACTTTCTGAAAACTAAACTATTAAAGCTTTTGCAAAAAATCTAAATTCCCGAGGTGAGTAAGAGATCCACTTACAGATTCCAGGATCCACTTAAAATATGTTCTTCTTCAAACAAATTGGACAATATCAAGAATGTCCAGAATTACTTCCAAGAAAGTAGCGTTTTGAAACCGACGTTTATTAAAAGTTTTGGTGGAAAATATATAAAGGCAGGAGTGCAAGTACAACCCATACAAAATAAATCTAAATTATTAATTATCTATTGAACCAGTGTTTATAAATTTGGAACTAAATTCTAATCTATTGTAATCATGGGAGCCAAAAGTGATTATTAATGGCAGAAAAGTAAAGATTTTAAAATTTAATTCCCATAAATTGGGATTGTTCAACTTAACTGAAAAAATGTAGGTCGATGGGGACAAAGGGAAGGTAACCACACTCATACATTGATTGTCGATTATATAAAGAACTATTTGGTGAAAAAATCGTTATTTACACATAATATTTCCCCAATAAAAATGATATACAGGGGAAATATATTTAAAGCATAATGTTGATAGGATCGGTTCATAATTTATAATAAATGGGCTCTAGGAAAACTTCTTTTTTTGTTGTATAAATCCTTAAAACACGAAATATTATAAGAATTATGCGCTTTAAAGTGACTTTCGAAAGTGGTTCTCTATATAAGCTTCGATCATTTTTAGATCTCAACAAATACAAAATTAATTTGTTTTTTTCAAATCTGTATTTTTTGTGCACTACAAACTTTTGCACGAACGCATAATACCCCAAGCACTTATGATAGTGTAGGGTATAAATATCAATAATGTATATGTTTATCTGAATGTTATTGTCAAATTTAATGTGATTATTTACCCGAGATAAAAATCGTATACTAAAGAGTCTCGTTTACATGAAAAAAGTGAAAATTAATTTTCCCAATATAAAAACGACATTTTAATGTGAAATATTTTTTTTTAGCAAAAAATAATAAACTTTACGAAAATATTTATTTCCTTTAAAATAAATCAAATTGATAAAAGACTCCAAATAATAATCCTAAATCACATTTTTACTAATTTACGACTTAAAATTCACTAAATCTATTTCTCTCCGTGTATCTGTTGCTGTCATCTTAATAATGGAAATTCAATACCTGAAATACATACGAATGAATTTATTTGTGTTAAAGTGCTCAAGATATATTGAAAAGATAAATAAATATATATATTTTGTTGTGGGTTTTTGTTTGTATTTCTCTTCATACGTGTGTGTGTGTGTATGTAACTGTAGATGTGTTATTTATTTCTAATTTCATAGATCTGTACTGTTGATGATAGATAGACATCTGATATGTGAATGTTTGTATTTCATGTTAAAATCTTTTGGGGTTTTTTTCACAAACAAAATTGTGACTAAAAATATTTTACAGTTTGTTTTTTTTTAATGAAATTTTTTGCAAAATTTACTTTTCCCAACTCTTAAGAATACAACTACAACAACAACAGCAAATTTATATTCCAGGGAGTTCAATGAACAATGAATTGTATTGATTTCATTTTATATTTACAACTTCTGTTATTTATGTATTTCTGCATGTGTGAGTGGAAATACGTGTAAATGAATGAAAAGCAGGATATTAAATTTTTGTTGATTGTTGTTGTTGTTTTTGTAATTTTAACAAACACACACACATATACCATTTCTCTATGTCTCTTTATCTACAGGTGGTAATACACAATTGAATACTTTTGCATTTAGAAATGTTGTTGCCAAACTCATTTTTATGAGAGTGTGAAAAAATTCAATGACCTACAAAATGCAAAAGACGGAACTGAAAACTTAACAAATAGTAGATGCGTGTTTTAGTAATCCTCGTGAGTATCCAACTATTTTATCGAATACCATCTCACACTTAATGTTAAACAAACTTCTTTACTTCACGTGTGTGTGTAAATGAAAAGTGTGTTAACTTTTCGACTTTTTTACACACGCCCCAAACATTTAGTTATTTGCACCTTAAGTACTGCTGTTTAAGTATATGTGAAATGTAGAGAAAAGAGAGAGAGAATGTTTGTGTGTGCAAAAGTACATTTTAAAGTCACGCAAAAAGTCATAAAGTTGAATGTTTTATTATAGAAAAAGTTGTATTTTAATAAAACTAAACGTTTTGCGTTTTACAAGTTGATTAAATTTTAATATTAAATTTATTTCTATTTTGAAATATTGCAATTTTGCAAGACCTTGCGATTTTTTTGAAACATTTGCGAAAATATTGAAAAAATGTCAAGGTGAAATCAATTTTAAACTACCAAGAATTGGACCTGAATTCACAAAAACTTGTACATATACAGTGTACGTATAAACACACTTACACTGACAAACGTATGCAATTTATAACAGTTTGTCTTAAATATATTACAAGAACAAATAAAGAGTTATAAAATTAGTTTTACTTTTGGCTATAACTTTTATTCTACTGAACCGACCTTGTTTTGGAATGGTAATGTGGTACATACCGCTTTATATGATGAAAAAATGTTATTATAATTTCTTTAATTTGTCGATTTATAGTTGAACATTTCAAAAAACATTTCAAAATGATATTGAACTGATTTTACTGATTTTAAATAGGAAACTTCTCTGGAAAATAGCAAATACAATTATTGCCTAAAACAGACAGGCCGAAGAATATATATACATTACAAGGTTCTAGATGATTCTTTCTTAGCATTACACTCGTAATGACAAAGTTAATATACCCTCGTCACCACTTTTATGGTGGAGGGTATAAAAAAATTTAAAAAACTTTTCAATACCAATATTTCAATTCAAATAAGTAAGAAGTAAAAATACTATATTTGTCGATTTCATGTCCATGATCGACTTATAAATAATTGTGGGAACTGTTTCAATAGATTTCAAGGTTCATCCTTCCGCCATTTTTTAGCACATTGCAAACATCTGAACAAACGTGTAACACTCTACATTTCTTAAACATTTTTATATTCAAGCTTTCAATTTAACCGTTAATTATTGAAATTGATGATCAAATATAGATAACTTGGAATATATAGACAATTTTCCAAATATTATTATTAATATTAATCATAATGATTTATAAGTGAATTTCCTTAAAAGTTCCCTTAATTTTAATGAAGTTTATAAAATATTTCTTGAAATTACACATACAACAGGTGTTAATAAGGTATAAATATTCGAAAGTTATATTTTTATTCCTGTCAACTTCCTTCAACTTAAAATTTATATTGAATTTTTAAAAAATTTTCTTAAAAACTAAAATATTTAAAATTAACATAATTCTAATTTTAAATAGAGTTTAAATTAATAAAAAAGTTTGTATACTTTTGAAAGTATAAATAATTTTCTAAATAATTTATTAATTAATATTAATCATACGCCTTAGAAATAACAAACAATTTTTTTAAATAACTTATTTAATATAACAAAGTAATTTCTAAAAGCTAAAAGGATTTCAACAAGTATGGAAAGTTATTAATATTATAAATCTCTCTCAACCATAATTACGACCAAAGTCCATTTTACATAAGATGTTAATTTCCTTTTGAAAGTAATATTATTTCCTTTTATTTAATAAATTCCAAATAATCTTAATTTTCTAAACAATTTAAAAGCGTTTTTTAAATCCATCTTTAGACAACCCCATTCCTATTTTATCAGAAATATGTCATAGATTATTCTCCCCTGCCCAAGAAAATATCTATCGTTTTTATTTGAAAACTAAACTACAATTTATTTACACCTGCTTAATTAATTTATTTATAATTAAAATATTTTCTTAATAATTCTTTACCCCCCCCCATTTCCACAAAAGCACATAATACCAAAAATTGTTAATATTCCCTTAATACAATTATTTCTTAATAACAGCAAAATACAACAGGACATAAATTAAAAATTAATATCTTAAGCTTAAGAACTTCTAAAACTGAAACTAATACAATAAACAGGAAACTACACATAATCACAATAATAGCAATAACAACTAACAACTACAACAAACATCCGAACAATTTTGAAGAAACTTATGAATATTCAACGAAGTTGAAACCGACAACCAATAAATACTATGAATTATATTTATTTCCGTCTCAGCAGGTTTTGACTTTTATGAGTTGAATGTAGACAACTTGTATATAATACACTCACATATACATATAAACATTTACTTAATAGTTCACATACAAACTTTATTTAAGTTTGTATGTATAAATGTAAGTGTAAGTAAGAAAACGGTAAATTTTGTAACAAAACTTTATTCACGCAAAGATTTAAATTTCACAAAACTCTCTCTTATTTACCGTTATCGTATGTAAGTTTCTTTTTTATATTTGTTTGTATTTGTTAGTATTGACAGCTAGACAGAACCGCAAGAGTAACAGTTTTAACAATAGTTGCATTTAGTAGTGGTGGTGGTGTAAGTATAAGTTTAGTTTTAATAGTATTTGGTTGCTTTAACACTCAGTCTTGGGTAAATTTGTTATTGTAAGGTTTTGTAAAATGTTTTTAATGTTCATTTTTCTATAAGTTTAAAAAAAGAGCGCGAAACTGGGAGAGAGAGAGGGAAAATAAAGGCATTTCCGGTTCTTTTGTTTGTTAATTTCCGTTACTATCACCATTACTTCAAACATTTTCTTCCCTTTGAGTTACTTAATGATGCCGAAACATATTTCTTCGCGACCGGGTCTATCGTAGGCAGATAGTGAAGATATTGTTTATAAATTTATTTAAATTATTCCCCAGGATCTAAGTAATAGTAAATATAGTAAAAGATAATTCAGTCAACCATTTCATCGGCACAAGGAAGACAGTAGATGCTCACAAGTGATTCTATTGTATATTGTCAGAGACTACAGAAGTGGCAATAGCTTACCTTTTAAGACAAGTCCATTTTTAAAGAACAATTCGGGAGATTCTTCAATTGAAGAGTGGTTCCCTTTCTTATGCATTTGGATGAATAGTAGATCCGAAATTTTTTGGAATCATAATATTTGACTTCTTGATATACATTTTGACAAATTGTTACTGTAGCAGATATTATTTTACATCTTTCTGCTTCAGACTATACAAAAGTGCACAAGAGCGTAGTAGTTAGAGATCGGTCCAATGACAAAGCAATATATAGATTTAAATTAATTGTGACTCTATTTAAATTTGTTTAAATAAAGTTACAAAGTAACTGATTTTTCCGATTTTAAATAGACAACTTTCTAGAACAATAAAAAATACTCAGCCAAGTTTCGTTGCGGTTTTTTTCAGTCATTGTGGATGTGAGCATCACAGATGGACGGACATTAATCAATTAACTCAGATTTTTTATTTGTTGCAAGAATACCTTATGGGGTCTTGGTTTAATGAATCTAAGAAAAATGGACAAAAAGTCAGTTATATACGCATATCGTGCCTCAAAATACCTTACTATAACCTCCCCCACCACAAATTGTGATGAGAGTATATTTCCTTTATCACTCCATATGTAACGCTAAGAAGAAATCATCTCACTCCTTATATATTCTGGCATCAAATTAAAATCTTCATCGATTTAGCTATGTCCGTCTGTATATCTATTGTTGGTACGCTCACATTCACAATAACTGATAAAGCTTAATGAAATTTGGACTAGTATTTGTTATAGTCCTGGGAAGTCTTCTGTTTAAAACCAGCAAAATCAGTTAAGTATATTTAATTGATTTTGCTGGTTCATTCCTAAGTTCATTCTTAAAATTGTCATTCGAAAATAAGATTGAATTTTTGCCGTATCTACTTCTACATATCTACCATTGCAAAAATGGTCAAAATGAGAAAAATAGGAGTTATAGCCAAATATATAACTGTGTTATGACTCAAGTGTTTTGTTATATTTAAAAGAAACTTTAATAGTTTCTAGTATATGTGAGTGTAAATGAACGTATTTGCTTCACATCCATTTGAGGGGAAGGTGATTAATGATTCGTCATTGCCGAATTAAGCTTTTTTACTTGTTAAATATTCTTTTAAAAAAGGCCTAATTAACAGATATTTTAAAAATGTGTATATTCTGCGAAAAATATATCTAGATTCCAGAAACAGAAAACAAGTGGGCGGATGAAACCATTTGGATGGATAGATAACGTATCCCGCATAATATTCACTGGATAACAGAGAGGAATATTTTCATTTATTTTTTGGAAGATTACGGAATACGGCCCTTCCTCTCGAAACAATCAGAATCTCCTTCAGCACTATTCGCACACAAATTAAATAAGATTACAAAGGATTCAAAAAGTTACTAAATATTCCAAACGTTTAATGAACAGACAGACAGCCGATTCAGAACGGCGACACCGTTTTTTATTATAATAATAATATAAATAAATAATAATAATAATAATAATAATAATAATAATAATATTATATTATATTATATATATTAATTATATTATATTATATTATATTATATTATATTATATTATATTATATTATATTATATTATATTATATTATATTATATTATATTATATTATATTATATTATATATATTATATATATTATATTATATTATATTATATTATATTATATTATATTATATTATATATATTATATTATATTATATTATATTATATTATATTATATTATATTATATTATATTATATTATATTATATTATTATATTATATATATTATATTATTATATTATATTATATTATATTATATTATATTATATTATATTAATATTATATTATATTATATTATATTATATTATATTATATTATATTATATTATATTATATTATATTATATTATATTATATTATATTATATTATATTATATTATATTATATTATATTATTTATATTATATTATATTATATTATATTATATTATATTATATTATATTATATTATTTATTATATATATTATATTATATTATATTATATATATTATATTATATTATATAATATTATAATTGAGAAAGTGATTTGAGTCGTTCATTATACATTTATGTGGGGAAAAATTAATGAAATCAATAAATTTTGAATTTTATAATTTTTTATTATTTTTTTTCCGACAATAAACCGATGTTGATTCATTAAATGTACATTTTAACGGAATCCTTCATTTCTAAGTTTGTAAATGTAAAAATATTAAAAAACAAAAGTTTATGAAAATGAAAGGAGTGATATTTTGATATCCTCGAATAAGTGATGAATTTTGATAGTATTAACTTTTTTCAAATTTTCATTATAACGGTGAGAAATTACAGTTAATTAAAATTTATTTGAGTCGATTTTCTTAAGAACTGATGAAAAAATTTAATTAATTCTAAAAAAAATCGTAACGCAGCCGAATTTGAAAATTTTGAGAATTTATAACTTTGTTTTGATGTAGAGAAGACGAATTTATATATACCGAATTGCAGTGAAATCGGAGATAGTAAAGTCCATAATTTCACATTTTTCTAAAATTCTTAAAATAAATCCAAATATTTATATAAAAATTTCTAAAAAGATTTTTGAAGTTGGGTATTTACTATTCAGCACAGTCCGCTCTTTTTGGTATTTTAAATTGTTATTTATTTTTCTTTGATAAAAAAGGTCTTTGATTAACTTTTCTGTCATGTTAATTTTTTTGGAAAATATATTTAATTTCACATTTCACAAAAAAAAGAAGAAAAACAATTTCCTTTTCAATGTCATTTAAATTGATTTCCATTGTATTTAACCTAAATCCTCCCAAAAATATATTAAAGTCATTATTTTTCCGATGGCCTTTAAATAACATTTTGTCATTATAAATAAATTATTTTGTCAAAATATAAACCTGCCATTCGCTCCCCTTTCCGACCATAATTTTGTTAATTTAAAATGTTTGTTTTTCTGTTTTTAGCAGCAGGAAAAAATATTCGCATTAATTTATGCAAATTATTTTCATACAGTACTTTTTTGTAGCTGTTGTTGTCTTTGTTGTAGATATTTTATTTATACTCACAATGCACCTGTAGCTTCATACGTTTACTAACGGATGGTGGCACTCCATTTGAGGCGATACACATATAGGCACCCATTTCAGATCGCGTGACCTTTGACAATGTTAACATTTCACCTTCTACAGCTAAAGCTAAAATGTATTTAATAAAAAAAAATAATTGTTATAAATAAAACAATAACAACAAAAACAGGAAAAAAGTATTGTAACTTCATTAAAAAAAAAAACTAAATTTATGTAAAAATAATAAAACTTTTTCTTTATATTTTTTTGTTTAATGTAAAAGTTACATGTCATGCACTTTTACATTTTCCTTTTTTATCCTTTATTGTGTTGATTTTTTTTTATTTTTGCATTATTTCCTTTTAGCTGTAAATACATTTTAGTGGTTTTTCCCTCAACATGAAATGAAAAGAAGAGAAAACTTTATTTATTTTTTACCTTTTGTTTTTTGATGCGCTCCATTACGTGCTATAATTTCTCTACCATCTTCGCGGCGCCACGTTATTCTGGGCTTTGGATGTCCTCGGGCTCGACATACTAATTTCGCTGAACCACCTTCGGGTACCATCATATCGCCGGATGTTTCTTCATTGATAATGTCTGGTGGTATGACAACTTCTAAAACTGCTGTCTAAAGTTAAAAAGGAATAAAATAAATTGTGTTAGTGTATTAGAGAAAAAGTGATAAATGTTGGATGAAATAAGAGTTTTGTTGGGGAAAAAGAGATAATTTGATTGCAAGTTTGTACTTTTTTTCAGTTAAGACCCATAGAAGGAATATCTCATATGAAAAGTTTAAAAAGCTTTTAATTCAATTACTCATAAGTTTAATGAGACTAATTGAATTCAATTAAAGCCTCTTTGTGATTAAATACAGTGGGACTGCTTTTATAAAGTCGTATTACGGTTATGAACAAAATAATTAAGAGCGAAATTTAAAACAGACCTCCAAAAAGATAAATTGCCTTAAATTAATTGAACAAGTAAGAAAATGTATCGACCTTCGTAGAATTTGATTTCATAATTTGTGAATGCTTGAAACATATTTATTTGAATCAAGTTCTGATACCCATATTTATGTCAGCATTGGGGATAATATGGGGATATAGAAAATTATATCCCTCGTAAAATGTGGTTCAATGTTTTCTGTTATATTTCTCTAATTTACAAAAGATACAAAATAATATCATAAGGAGTGAGATCGAAAAAAATCTTTACATACAAATATCGCCCATTTGCTGCATGATCATCATAACTTAAAATTTACAAGTTTCGACTTAATATGAATGACAAATTTCTGTGAATAAATCACTCATATATCAGACAGGATTTCAACAAAAAACTGCGTAAATTATATAATTATCAGCAGAAATAAAGGGTTATTCCGTTTGCACAAATTTAGTTGTTTTGCGGTTATACACCGTTAGTTTTATTGCGAGCGTTTGAAAAATAAACAAAATATAAAGCTTTCATTTATGAATTTCGGGGAAAATGTTTCAGTAAAAAAATACGTCTACTGAAAAATTGATTTCTTGAGTTATAACTATTTTGCAACAAATGAGAAATAAGTTAATAAAAACGAAACCACTTAACTTACATTTTTAATTTTTTATTTAATTAAAATTATAATTACGATTTACAAAAAAAATATATTTTTATAGTTTTAATCACAAGTGATGAAATTATGAATCTTTTCCACTAATAATTTTATAGTGCTTTTTTGTCACTTTGCTCGAACAGGTAAATTCACTTTTGGACTCCTTTTTTAGGCTCTTCAATTCTCTTTTAACAAAAATTCAATAGCTTTCCACTAGCCATAGCTCAGGCCTGTTGGGTAGATTATTGTTCTTGTACCACTTAATAAGTGGACACATTATGAGATCTTGTAAGTGGAATTAGCTTCTTTTGTCACCATTTTATGATGTAAATTTCAGTATTTACAGAGCTCGTTGTTTCTTTAGTCACAACTGAATATCGTTTGTCAGACCAAGAACTTTTTGGGAAATTTTAACTACTTTTGGGGCCTAAACTTCCCCAACCATCAACCATCAACCATCAGTAACATTAAATTTTTGACCAAATTGCGACCAATCTGCCAGCACATACGTTTCGTCATCCATTATGCTGCAGGGATATTTTTAGCAAACTTAACGTCAATTTCCGTGCTCTGTTTTTCGCTTCTAAATTTTAAGCAGCGTTCCGTTCTGGTAACTTTTTCAACCTTTCCAACCAAGTTAAGAAATTTTTAATCTTACTCCTTATATAAAATAATTGGGGAAGATCAGAACAATACTTTTTGACGTCCTTCAAAAATCGAAAATATCAAATGCAGTTATCTCGAAAACTATAAGAGAAAGCTTTTTTGAAGGTCTCGTTGAGGTGGTAAAAATATTTTTGAAATTAAATAGAATCAAAAATTTGTCACGCGGTTAAAGATTTAATACCCTTAAGTCAACTCATTTAAACCGTTTTGGTTCCAAACTCCCAAAGTTATTAAGTTAAATTTCATGCATCCAGCCAATCAAAAGTTACACATTTGCTTACAAAAGATACAAATAATGTAATTCTGCCTCGTAATGTAATATTATAGCATTTTTTATATTTCATCATTATTTAGAGTTTCTAAAAATATTATCTATTTAGCCTTTTAACAAACTGTTAACAATTCAGTTCTATTAAATCACTTTAACCTATAAAAATAAATTTATTGGCAAATAATTTTATTTATTTATTTATTTTATTTTATTTTTTTTATTTTATTTATTTATTTCATTCAATTGAAAATATATTTCATGAACATTTTTTAATTCAGACCAAAATAATTTATTCTCTTCCCTAAATATTGAAACAGTTTAAAAACATGAAACAGGAAATTATGCTCTACCCAAATAAATGTTTGTTGTTGTTTTCCTTATGTCAACCTACTTTCATGTCTTGTCTCGGCCCATTAAATATTTTAATACATTAAGTGAATAAATATTAAAGACGATGAAAAATGAAATCCAATTGAATTTTAAATAAGAGAGAAAAAAGTTAAAAATAAATAAAAAAGAGAACAAAATTCTCACAGGGACACTTTACGTAAAAAATAACAGCAACAACAGCAAGAACAAACATTGCTAACAGGAACAGCAACAGTAACAAGAGCAATACGTTGTCACAAGAAATAAAGAGACGAAATGAATTGTAAAGAAAATAAGTATGAATGCTATATTCGGTTATGCCGAATCTTTAATACTTTACGCCACAAATGTGTGTTACTAAATACGTTATGTTTCGTACCTGCATACTCACACATACACTCACAAATTTATATAATATAAACGTTTTTCTTAAATTCAACACAGGAAGACTTTAAGAGTCATAAAACTGGTTATATTTTTTGCTATATATTTTTTCTACTGAACCGATTTCGATAACTTTTTTAAATAATAATGATATATATGAAACTTTATATTATGGCGAAATTTTATTTTAATTTGTCGATGTCTAATTGACAGCTTTACTAAAATTCTTCACTGGAACATAGAGGTTGCCTCAGATATCGGTCTATTGTTTCTAATATACTGAACTGATTTTGGTGATTTTAAATACAAAACTTTTCAGGACTTATGAAAATACTCCTGCCGAATTTTATTAATCTCTCTCAGTTATTGTGGGTGTGAGGGTGTCAAAAACAGACAGTCAAACAAACGGCCAGACAGACGGACATACAGGCGGACACAGCTAAAAGTACTCAGATTTTGTGCTCTGAGATAATCCTTTTAAGCCATACATATGTAATGAAAAAGTTAATATACCCCCTACACCAATTGTAGTGGTGGAGGGTATAATAAACTGAAATGAAACTCTTGAAACACGAAAGTAAAGAAAAAAATTAACAATTTGAAAAATAAATACCAAAGACAGACGGACGGACAGACAGACAGACAGACAGACAGACAGAGTTACAGATAGATGAAACAGCTTAAGTGTATAAATGTTTGTATGTATGAATGATATGAATGTTATATAAGTATGAATGTATAAATATGATACTCATACACGCTTATGAATTCTCATACATAAACATGAGCGCCTTACAAATGTAAACAAATATTTAAAATAAAAAATTCCTTATACACACATGCACACATATTAACACACTTATACATATATGGTAGATAAATTTATATGTTCATATATATGTGTTCGAATATAAATTCATTTTATTCATATTCATATGAATAAAATAAATGTTGATGACGACAACTTTGGCAGCGTTGAAATGACATTAAAACAATAAACATATTAAAGCTTAAATCATAAAAATAAATAAAAATAAAAAATAAAAAATAACAACAAAAAATTATACATTTATATATGAATAAAGTCAACAACGAGCCGGGACATTGATACAATATGAATACTCGTGCACACATACTAACGAACAAAATCAGACTTATAGGTTAAAGTGAACTTTAACATGTTTGTGTCAAATGGGGCGAGAAAGAGATATAAAGGAGTGATTTCTAAAAAAGTTTCTGAAAAAATGATTTCTACTGAAATTCTTGATTGTCCAAAAAAACTCTTGACCGAAACTTAGAAAATTTAAGCAAAAAAAAATGTTCAAAATTGATTCAATAGAAATAAATACGCGAATAAAAGCCGGTCAAGTCAGAGTTATACCCCACGCCGACCGACCCTCGTGCAACTTAATTTTATGACTTTTGGTTAATGTTAGATTTACTTATTTAAGATTTCGTTTATTATGCTATTGATGGTGAGTTTCCAATGAAGGTGTTATGAGGAGTACAGATAATTATGGACCGATCTTCTTGAAATTTTGTACGCGTCATTTGAACTGATTTCTTTCAAATTTTATTAAAATATATTTGTAAGAGCCACCAGAAATTTTGGATCGAATATGATCAATTCAAAAAGGATTCGTGTTTGACCCAAAGTATTAGTGAGTACCAGTTTTCATGAAAATATCTCTTAATTGCGACCATTAGAATGTTCACAACCTTCACATGGACAGACAGATGAATGGACGGGCATCATTAAATCGACTCATAAATCTTCTACAATACACAAAATCACTTGCTTTTTTGAAACATTATCCGATTACGAAAATTTAAATAAAGCAAAGAAACAAACCGGATCTTATGACAACAAACTTTGACACAAGAATGGGAACCACGAACTCTCAAGGATTTGCACAATTAGAAAATCACATGATAAGATCGAAGTAGTAATGAGATGAGATGATACAATAATAGTGACTTATTATAGGAAACAGTGGGAGGAAAAATATAAATTATGTCGCATTTAAACTTTCACAATAATAATTAATTGTGCCAAATGTAAATGGATTTGACATATTTTAACTTAAACCCCTTATTTCTGTTCTTATTACAGCTTTTTGTCATGATTAAATTTAAGTTCAATTTCTGTTTATTGTCTGTCTGTCTGTTTGGGTTTTGATGTTTTCCTATATATCGTTCTATAACTTTTCTGGTCTACATCGCTGGTTTTAAGTAGCAAACGGGTAATAATAAACAATCTTGTCAAGTTATATTGATTTAAAAATTGGCCTTATGAGGTCCTATATGTTTTCTTCTAAACCCCTTTCACCACTCGTGCTATTGGAGTAGATACAAATCAGTCAATTTAATTTAAATTTCATATAAACGTTGTGAATACACTACAGAGCACAATTTTATAGATACTGATGTTATTCAATATTATGTTGACCCAATGACAAGGCTTTATAAAACTGAGCACGATCGATCCAATATTTCAGGTAGCTTCCATACAAAGATTCTACCGGAATGGGGTATTTGTGCCCATTAAACTCATAGATATGAGTAAAAATAGTATTAAAAATTAAAATTCGAAAAAGTCTGTATTGGTTCAAATCAATATGCTAAATTTCAAAAAGATCGGTATACAATTAACTGTACCCTCCACACACAGAGATCCTCTTCCGAAAATCAATTTAAAGCACATAAATCTTAAGAAAGTTGGTATTGAGATAATATACAACAGTGTTATATAAAACAACTTATTTTGGGAAGATCGCTAAAGAAAAATATGGACCAATCGATCGGACTTTTAGGTCTATATTTTAATAAAAGTAAAGGCTTAAAATCTATTACGAGGGTCAGTCATTGTTTATCACATTGCTTTTATTCCCTTAATTTCGTATTGAGGGATCTTGAAATATTTCCGTAATTTCATCAAAGAATTTGTAGAACCATTTCAATGAAATCTTATCTATAATTCATTTAATAAAGGAATAAAGAAATTAAATATTTAATTAAGTTCAGAAATATTGAAGAGTAATGAAATCCTTTCCCATCAAAGCTTCACTCCAATCATTTTAGAATACATTCCTTTAAATCACTATCGAAACGATCAACCATTTACCGCCCTGTCTCACGCATTCATAAACTTTTAAGTCAATAGTAAAGTACATAAATGCGATTGACGATTTTGTTAGAGTAACAGATTCACTACGTTATGGTTACAAAAGATACAAAAAGGGCATAAAGAGGCAGAGAGGTTGAAAAGCCTTTCGGAATGTACTGTTAACGTTTATGGCTGATGGTATGAGTGTTAAGCTAACAATTCAAGTTGAAAAAAAAACAACAAATGAAAACAACAACAATAACATCAGCAGAAGCAAACAAAACAAACGCACACAAATAAACTAACAAACAAACAAGCATGACATAACAAGCACAACCAACCAACAATCGGAAGTGGATATAAATGGAATATGAAGCCAATGAAGTTGGCGGCGACACATGAGAAACCACTTGAATATTTCATGCGTTTATTTTAACTCTTTTATTTTTTTTACTTTTATTTTTACATTTTTATTGTTGTTGTTGTTACCCTTATATTTGCCAATGTGTTGTATTGTTGAGAATATATTTAATTTGTCAGTTTATTGGTAACAAGACGATTAAAAGATTCAATGGCAATCAAAATTGATGGAACATTGAATCCATTTTTGTACTGTTAAAGATTATAAAAGTTGAAAGCTGAATATTCTGGTAAAAATGGATCACACAAATGAAAAGAAAGTTTAAGCGAAAAGCTTTTAAATATGGAATATTTCCAAAAAAATGGAAAAAGAAATTTTTAACGATTTTAAAATATTTAAATACTTTTCAAGGTACCGGAATTTTTTCCCTCCTAAACTATATTTCCAGCTTTAATTAGAGTGCACTTTTATTCGTTTTTTACTTCACAAAATATTACACCCATTTTTGGATTTTTTCCTTCGTTTATTATTATTTTTTTATTTTGTGACTTTCACAAATGTAAAGAGTTCATCTAAAGTAGTGAAAAGTCAAATAAGAGAGAAAATATGTGAAAAACAGAAAAAAACAACATTAAAGTTGATGACAATTTCAATTTCATTTTATATCAATTTTTTTCCTCCTGCTCTTTTTGTTTAAAATCATATACTGACATACTTACACAAACACATGAACCTTCGTACATCATTTTTTTGTTTTTGCAGCGCGACTGTAATAAAATCATGATGCTTTACAAAGTGAATTAAGTGAAAAGCAAATAAAGCATTATGTTTACATAAAGAAGAATCATATGCCATATAGTTACATGCCACACACATACACACATACCAAGTACATATACATGAATACATATCACATATCCATATATGAAACCTGGTATCATCATACAATTGATGATGAAATGAGTGAATGAATGAATATGATGATGTCGAGAATGACTAAATGGAAATGGATACAAATTCATGATGAGAAGAATGAATTACATACTTGAAAAATTATATATACTAGTTCATGTAAATATTGGCGTATCAAATTTTGTGTTTTTTTCGTTATTTTTTTTTATCAAAAATACAGTGAAAGTGAAAATAATTTTAAACTGATTAGAAAAACCCGATTTGAACTTTTTTATAGAATAATGCATAATATCTATACGATCTATTTCGATACCCTTTCCTATCAAAAGTAATGGTACAATAACGGTTTGTAATAATGGAGGATATTCCAGAAATATCTAATAGAATGGAGTCTGCTTGTGATAGCATTAGGGTTATGGGCTTCATTGAAGCGTCATGGATGGTATTAAAGGGATACAAAATGGGGTAACAGGGAATTTATTTTTTTCCCATTCGCCATTTTTTGTCCTCCTTTCTTATATCATTATTTTACCTTTATAGTATTTGAAATTTTGCAAGATCTGGAGTCAGTTTTTTAATATATATCAACAAGATCTTTTTATTTCTGTAATTAAAAATAAAATTATTTATCAGATAAAAACAAGTTGACTATGACCAATGGGTATCCGGTTCGAAGGACCAAATGATTAGCTTAGACATAAAAAATTATTTTACTAATTATCGCAGAATATGTTTTTTTTTTTTTATTTTTAAAGGAAATGTGATTTTCGGAAGTGAAAGTTATATGATGGCTATTGAAAATTATAGCTCCTATTAAAAATTGGCACAGTATATTCTAGTATTCTAGTACATTATAGTATAATTTTTGTCTGGGACTTATTTACATTAAAGTGTTTTTATATTGGTTTGTGGCATGAGATTAAAATCGTGAGGACATTTGCAGAAGAGACTCCTGAAATAATGGAACGAACTTGACTAAAAGGATTTGTTCGTGAGTCGAAATAATGAATTTCATCAAGATATTTCAAAAATTGTGACTTGTAAATATTCACAACCCTTAAATGTACAGGCGGCCTGATAAGTAGTCACACGAACGGACTGACGGATTCTGAATCAAACAACATATTCGATATTTGAAACGTGGAGAAAAATCAGTATAACTCTTTGAGTCGATTAAATGATATCCATGTGTATAGCTTTGTTTTCGAGTTGGAAACGATAGGTACATTATTTCACCTAATTCCATACAAATGTTCCTTTGGAATGAGATTTAAAACTTGTAAAATGGTTTAAGGAAATTCAGCACAATTAAGTAATATAATTTTTAACGATTCGACAAATGTGAGGATTTGTTTTTTATAAAACAGCAAAGTTTTTAAATATTTTTTACGATGGTCGCTCTGCAATTTCCTTTAATCGCAATAAAACCTATAAAAAACGCATAAATAAATTTATATTATTTGTAAACAATAATGTAGTGTAGGGTGTAACAAAGGCGGACTAGACCGACTAGACCGACTATAACTTATATGTGATTCCCTTTAAGAATTGAAATCTCGCATAATGTGGCTTATGAATAGTGTCAAAGCACTATTCATGATAACGGACTACAAAATATGTGGTTACGGCACAGGGAAAGAATTCCTTCCTAACAAACGAATTCGCATAATTCAGAAATTTTAAAGCCAATTTCTTCAGATTCGGCACATGGATAAAGCTTAAGTAATCAAATATTGCAGACTTCAAAATTGGATAGGGCACGGGAAGGTGGTATCCCCTACAAGCGAAATTTTTATTGTTGCATACTTCTTTAAATATTTATAGAAACATTTGTGTAATGTTTCTACAAATATTTATAAATTGTTTGTGGTGGAGGGTATTAAAGATTCGGCATAACCGAATGTTCTTGCCTTACATTTCCCCTAATTTATCATCCACTGTACCACCGTTTTTTAGAATTTATAGAAACATGTGTGAGCTTAAAGATAAATTTTAGTATATATTTATTACAATCCTACAATGACTGTCATATGCTTCTATTAGTATTTGAGTCAATTTGTTTTTGTGACATTTTTATTTTTGTTTATGTAAATATTTTTTCTTTCATTTATTAATCAGTTTAAGTGAAAAATAAAACAAAAACAAAAATTAAACAAAATTTTTCGTTTTTAAGTGCGTTAACGTTAATGTTAAGGAATTTCAATTAAAAAATTATCTTTTATAGATTACTAGCTTTTACCCGGTATGCTTTACAGCACACAAATTCGCCTCCGCCTTAGATTCGTGAAACACTTTAGCGACGTGTTCAATATATACAATTGAGATTAGATCAAATTTGAAGATTTTCGCCATAATACTACTTCAGATATATTTGCTTCGAATGGAAGGTAGGTCTCCCCATAATCTTTCCATTCTTAACTTTTCTAGTAAAACCGTTTCGTAGGCAAGTGATAGAATTTGGCAGATTGTTTTTTAATTATTCGACAGTTCTTTTGCAACTTTGCCTTGCATGAATGGAACCTCTCGCTGCGCAATCCTTTCACTACAGCAATTCTTTAAGGAAATAATTAAGACTTATTTTTAACTCTGCTGCAATATTTCTACAGTTAATCGATAATTAATATTTATATTAATTCGCCCTTTATATTGTCCAGCAAAATTGTCCCTTAAGAAATTGATTCGGATCAAATTTTAAAACTCTCGCTGTTATAGTTCTTTAGATATTTGTTAGATAATATTTGGGGGCTACCTTTAATCCTGATCGTATCTTTCCTATATTCTTTTCGGTGAAGCTATAATATAGTATCATGATTTTTAAAAAATTTTAAGACTCTCTCTCCAATAGTTTCTTAGATATTTGATAATCAATATGTGGTTTGTATGGAGACTGACTTTAGCCCCCCTCAGTCCTATATTTTTAACAGTGAAGTAGTTGGTAGGAGGCTACCTCTTCCCCTGATCCTTCTCTCTTTATATATATCTCAGTGAAGCTATTTTCCAGTAGCATGATTTTAGGACCGTTTAATAATATTTTCGTTGCATGGGGGTACCTCTTCTCTATAAAAAAATAATTGTAGCCTATGTTTCCTTCCAAGCATATGGGAAGACACTTTTAAAAATTTCAGGAAAATTGGACTAGTCGTTTAACCATCAATATATATACACACAACCAACCTCACATTCATTTTTAAATATATAGTTTCATTAATTCTCAAAGATTAAGGGCAAAAAATCTAGTATTTAATTAATTTTTCAAAACTGAATATATGATTTAATTTAAAATTACCTTTCACTCTAATAGTTTTCATAAAAGAACTTTTAAGTTTTCTTTCAAAAATATATTATTTTCCATAGAAATTGTATTTTACATTAAAATTATATTTTTTCCTTCGAGCATTTTTAATTAATTCTCTCATATGCATAACATAGAAAAAATTAAAGAGAGCGAAAGAGAGAGAGAGAGAGAGAAAGAGTGAGTTAAAGTTGAGAAATATATCCCAACACTGAGTTTAAACCTTAAACCAATTATTTTTACTAATATTGACCAAAAATAGCAACAAGCACCAACAATTATATCATACTTTAGTGCTTGTGCCATGATACTGGACCCATTATCAGCAAAAGCATCAGCATCATCACAAAGTACTAATCCAAAAAGTCAACAATGTAATCCTTTCTAATGCCATGTTCAACAAATACAATAATATTATATTTATATATATGTTTATTTGTATGCCAGTGTGTGTATGTATGTGTGAGTTTGTTTAAGAGATTGAAAGCATAAAATTCAAAAAAGAAGAAAATCTAGAAAATCAGAAGAGAAGAAGAGAAAATAAGTAAAAGAGCATATGCCATAACCAGACATAATCTTATTATTCGTCTGGGAGAAGTGAAAAAACACAACACAAACAGACGAACACCAAAGAAAAGAAAACAAAGACTAAAAGGAAGAGAAAAACAAAAAAAATGCTAATTTTGTTTTAAAGTCTTTGTCATGATACTTATGAATAAAATCCTATGAAAATCCTATTTAAATAACAAAAAACACACACACTCTCATACACACAAATTAAATGAATAATTTGGTAAACACTTGTAGGGTTATGAGATCAAAAATTTCAAAATTTCTGAAATTGCAGGTTTATGAAAAGACTTTTGAATATTAATTTGAGGAAACATTTTAAATCAAATAAAATTGATATGAAAATTAAAACAATAAAATTATTAGTTTTTTGATACTGAGCGTATGAGTAATATGTTGTTTTAATTAAAAAAGAAATAAAGTATTCGTTGATGATTTTGGAAAAAGTGTTGCATATCTCCTGGGGAACATATCATTACACATTAGACTCTAAAGCAAACGATGGTCACTGTTGTTTTATCAGGTACAAACAAAGTAATTCTAATGATTCATCTTCTAGTTTAACTCCAGTTCAAGCAATTGTGCAACCTCTATTGGATGACATTGTTGTACTAAGAGGGATTTGATTTGTTTGACAGTTAAGCAAATTTCTTGTATTTTAGGTTCCTTGATCTTCGTTTGGGACGGCATGATTAACACGAAACCAGCAGGCATTTCCTTCATTTCGATTTTAGTAGTGTCAGAATTACTTGTTTAGACTGCAGCAGATTCTGTTCATTGTCTGCAAAAGATAGTGGACGAAATCCAAGTACAACATTCATACATAACGGTAACTATTCAAAGATTGTTGTAGCATGTCTCGAAGGTAACATCAATTGTGTAATTTTAAAGTTCAAACGATGCCTATAATGGCATTCAAGTAGGAGCTGTTTACTTAGCATTTCACCGAAATTTTACTAGAAAGAGTTCATAATTTGTAACAAGCACCATAGAAGACCCACTTTTGATCACAACTTTCAACAATTTAAATCCCATATAAACGTTGCTTTGTATTTTGTATATGTTTAATTAAAGTAACATTAAGAAGAAACTGATGCTCCTTATTTTAAAAGGATCCTCCTTCACTAAATATTTTTAATCGCGCAAATCACACGTTAATATTAGTATAGTAATAATATTTTGTAAATTAACTCAAATATCAGAAAATCAAATTGTAAAACTGTCATATTATAATGTGTGAGATGTAGGGCGATATATAATCGGTTAACTACAAGAATTAGTTTTCTACATATAAAAGAGTGATGCTACTGTTTCATCATTTCATAGCCAAACATAAACTCCAAATTCCATGTTTGTAACTTCACTCAAACATTGAATTTGGAGTGTGGATTCCTCCGTCTTCAAGTCGTTAAGACGAATTTGTTGGAAATTTTTATGGGTAAAACGGATAGAATAACTTTTTAAGAAAAGTGTGATGCTACTGCTTCATGATTTCACAGCCAAACATTAACTCGAAATTCTTCAAACAAAAAAGCTGGCTGAAAATAAGTACTTCCTTAAAATTGGACCTATTTAGAGAGTAAAAGGCTTAAACAATTATTTTGTGATATTTTTAAAGCCATTGAGGGAATCATGTACCACCTTTTAGTTTCTCTAATGCTACATATTTTCAACAATATATGATTTTTAAGTACTTTTTATTTTTTAATTTCTAACTGGACTTAAAAGGGATTAACATAATTTAAGGGTTGTGTGGTACTTTTTAAATAACCTGAATATTCTCTTTCCAATATAAGACATAAATTTAAGAACTTATAATCCCATATGGCTAAAAATCAACATGTGGGGATCTCATGATACATTTTAAAAAATATCTATGGCACTTTTTTGCACTCTGTGTCCCAATTAATTTAAATACAACATTCTTTGAACTATTTTTGGTACTTTCTGGATTATTTATTATAAATAAACTCAAATCCTGAAATTGGGTATTTTTAGTCTTAAGATTTGAAATAATCTGCGGACATTATATAGTACTTTTCGGTTATTATTAAAGTACTGTTTGCTATTTTTATAATAGTTAACATAAAACATGAAATGAATAGAGGAGGGATTTTATGGAACATTTTGAAAATGTCCATGGTACTTTTTGAATTTTTTTGTACTAATTTATATTTATAACAGTGAACTCGGAAACGTCTGATTAAATATTTCCATTAAATTTTATATTTCTTTATATAAATATATCGATTTTCTTATACCACTAAACAGTGGTCCATAAAATTTTCTATTGCAGCAAATGTATCACCATTTACATCCTTAAAGTACTTAATTATTTAAAACTATTAATGTTTGAAATACTTACTTGCATTTTCATGGGATCTGTATTGACTTGACACATGTATTTGCCGGCATCTTCCATCTTAACATTACGTATATTAAGGGTCCATGTATTATAGTCGTTGTGTGTAACTGATAAACGATCATTATTTGTAATAACATGTTCGTGTATGGCCAAAATGGCTTTTGCATCAGCTTTAATCCAGGCCACCTAAAGATACAATTTTTTTTTCAGGAGTTGATGGTTTTTTTGTTGCGATATTTTTTATTCGGTTGACGTTTTGTTGTTGAATGGCAAATTGAAGTTAAGTTTTTTTTTTCGAGGGAAGTGGAAACGAGATTTTGAAAGGAGACAACGAAATATAAAAAGGAGGTGTGGAAATCAAAGGGAAGTTGTTTATGTGGCAAGACATCGTTAGAATTTTAGTGGAGCATTTTTTTTTTTTTTTTTTTTTTTGGGAAATAAAGTCGTAGACAAACATGGAGCCAAAGTGATAAAATACAAGTCGCAAATGCAGTCGATGAAAAAAGTGGTGAAATGATGTTTCAAATGATGATGATGAGAGTGATGGTGGTGTTAATGGTTGGTGGTCGTGGTAGTTTTAATGATTTGGTTGGGTATTTTAATGATGATGATGAGGCATAAGATCATGATGAGGTTGTTGTTAGTGGTGTTGACATTTAACATTTAGGGTTTGGTGGTCGCACAAAAGTTTTTTTTTGGGATATAGAAAAATATTGCACCCGGGTTAATAATAGTTGTTTTTTGTTTATAAAGTTTTTTAAGTCAAGATTTTTTTTGTTGTTCAGTTTTGTGAATTTGAGTGTTTTATATGAAACGTAAATGTAGAGTTTTTAACGATTTACCAGATGTTTTCAAATTGCATTTTGATGTGTTTTTGTTGGGTGTTAAAACAGTTTTTTTTGTTCAAAACCCCCCAAATCGAACAAAAACAAAAAAAAAGGAATCAAATGTTAGTTAAGGATATTTTTATCACCATTTATAGATTTTTTTGTAGCAGTTGTTGTTGGATGTTTATCAAAGTTTTTGAATTTTTTTGTTGCAAGTAGTTGTGAATGTCAGTTTCATACAGACAGAGATGGATGGACAGACAGAGAGTTGTTTTTTGAGACAAAAAAAATCACCATCATTATTAACGTTATTTTTAACACAGTTATATCATCATAATGATATTGATGATGATAATAATGAAATACATAAAATGACGCCATCCGTTGTTGGTTTTAGTAGTCATCAACATTTGTTTAACAATTTCCGTAGAATGTTTTTGGACATTTTATGATTTTTTTTTAAGTTTTAAAAGTTTGAAAATCGATTTTAGGAAAATAGAAAAAATTATATAATAAAAAAATGAAAATCAAGAAAAACAAACCATTCATCCCCATCAATTCAACCAACCATTGAGACAAGTTGTTTTGAGAAAAAAGAGGAATAACCAGGAGTAGTCGTTGATGGTTCCCAATTCATTCCACAATGCAACAAAACACAATATAAAAGTCATTGTTAGTGTTAGTGGTCAAATATCATTGTCAGACCCGCGTTATATGAGTGAAGCCATTTTTCCATTATATCCACCATGTATTTTGTTTTCACCAATTTTTTATTACAAAATTTCAGGGTTCAATTCCATGTATATCATCAGTTTTCATTCATCAAGGTTTAAAGTTTAAAAATAAAAATCACATGATTTTTTTCAATTGTTGTTTCATTGTAGTTGTAGTGCCATTTTTATATTGTATGTTTTTCAGGGATATTGCAACATCAATTAGGGAAATTGTTGCAACATGTTTTTTTTGTTTCGTATTCATTTCCATCACATTCATTTGTGTTGTTTATTTTAGATTTCAGAAAAGTGTAAGAGAGAACGGGGGAAGAGAAAAAATTTATAAAAGAAGAAAATATTTTTTTAATAAAAATTTTTTAATATTTTGTTGTAGTTTTTACATATCAAACATTTACATTCATTTAATTGAAAATTTAAAAAATTAATATTTATTTTTCTTTTACAACATTAATCGAAATCAAAAGGAGAAAATCAAAAGAAAAAAATTTTACATTTTTTATAATAAAAAAAGGTGCATTATTAGGTGCAGTTTAATATAAAATATTATATTATGGTTATAGTATTATGATTATTATATTATGTTTACTCTATTTTGGTTATTTAATTTATAACAAAAATTATAACTTATTTTTATTATAAATTTAAAAATTTTTAAACATTTTGTGTTTTTTAATTAATAATAAAACAAGACAGATAGTTTTGCATGCAAACTAATAAATTTACATATTAAAGAATGAGATCGGAAAATTCTCAACACACATTGAGAATTTTATAATGTTTAATTCTAAACAAATGTCTGATTAAAATGAGTTACCAACAAAAAGTGCGTACTAAAATTATTCAATATTTTCCACAAAACCAACTTGATTCTACAAAAAGTTGACATTCAAAGGTCTGTGTAAAATTGTTTCCAATATTAAAAAAGTTCTTGGAATGGCAAACATGGCAGTTGAGGAAAAAGAAAACTATCACATGCTACAACGGGCTCTATAAATACCGAAATTTGTATCAGGGAATGTATGCAAAAAAAGGTACAATATGTGTCTGACCACTAATTTTGACTTGACATCCTGTCGCTATATAACAATAATATAATATTTGTAGTATTAGGATATACAAATCCTCCAACTACCCGGAGATAAAGCCAGTGGAGAGATATTGCGCTCTACTAAGGAAAAATTTAAGAGCACCTAATCGAGTAAAATGAGAGAAGCACTATAAAAACGTTAATAAAAGGGTTTCCGAAAAGATTCAAAATATCATCACTAGTGATTAAATCTAAACCAATTTGTTGTTCTTTTTCGTAAATTTTTATGATAATTTAAATTTAATAAAAAATAGAAATTTAAATTTTATGTTTTCGTTTCTATTAATAAATATGTGTGTTAATAATTTTCCGATCTCCCTCCTTATTTATTATTATTATTTTTTAATTTATAATTTATCGATTTTTTTATAAATTAAAATTTATCAATAATAAAGAAAATCAGAATTTATCAATATTTTAAATCGATAATTCGTTCAATATTTGTTGTAGAAAATACTTTTTATAAATTGAAAATTTATTAAATATTTAGATTTAAATTTCTAATTTTTGGTCCTAAAATCAAGAAAATTGTCGAGAATTTTCCTAAAACTGAAATTAGTTTTTTTATATAAACAATTTGTCGAAAAATTCTAAATATTTCCTAATTTGAAAGCATCCGATATTGAAAATTTGTCAATTTTTTTTAATTTACTGAAAAATTGAAAAATTCTTAAAAATCAAAAATCGAAAAAATTAACAAAATTTTTGAAATCGAATAGATAGATAGATAGATAGATAGATAGATAGATAGATAGATAGATAGATAGATAGATAGATAGATAGATAGATAGATAGATAGATAGATAGATAGATAGATAGATAGATAGATAGATAGATAGATAGATAGATAGATAGATAGATAGATAGATAGATAGATAGATAGATAGATAGATAGATAGATAGATAGATAGATAGATAGATAGATAGATAGATAGATAGATAGATAGATAGATAGATAGATAGATAGATAGATAGATAGATAGATAGATAGATAGATAGATAGATAGATAGATAGATAGATAGATAGATAGATAGATAGATAGATAGATAGATAGATAGATAGATAGATAGATAGATAGATAGATAGATAGATAGATAGATAGATAGATAGATAGATAGATAGATAGATAGATAAGATAGATAGATAGATAGATAGATAGATAGATAGATAGATAGATAGATAGATAGATAGATAGATAGATAGATAGATAGATAGATAGATAGATAGATAGATAGATAGATAGATAGATAGGATAGATAGATAGATAGATAGATAGATAGATAGATAGATAGATAGATAGATAGATAGATAGATAGATAGATAGATAGATAGATAGATAGATAGATAGATAGATAGATAGATAGATAGATAGATAGATAGATAGATAGATAGATAGATAGATAGATAGATAGATAGATAGATAGATAGATAGATAGATAGATAGATAGATAGATAGATAGATAGATAGATAGATAGATAGATAGATAGATAGATAGATAGATAGATAGATAGATAGATAGATAGGTTGATAGATAGATAGATAGATAGATAGATAGATAGATAGATAGATAGATAGATAGATAGATAGATAGATAGATAGATAGGTTGATAGATAGATAGATAGATAGATAGATAGATAGATAGATAGATAGATAGATAGATAGATAGATAGATAGATAGAAAATGTTAAAAATTGTACATAAATTGAAATATTTACAATTAATTCATACATTTAAAAAAATTAACGCAAAATATTTCTTTTATGTAATTTTACATTAAATAATTAATCTTTAGTAAAAAATAAAAAAAATGAAAAAAAACTTTTAATAAAATTAGTTGTATAAATAAGTGAATGAATAAATAAATTTGACCAGAATCCATAAATATCAAATTGAATAATTATCATGCATTTTACACATATATATTTCTCTTCTTCTTTTCTTTTTTCATTTATTTCAATGTTTTTCATTTTTAATTTTGTTGTTGTTGGTTTTTTTTTTCTACAATTAAATACTAATTGATTAAAAACGTAATACGAATTACTACTTTTATAAATACTGACTACAAATAAAGTGCAATTTTTAATATAAAAATTTGTGGTTGTAACGGTTTTAAATTTGTGCGCTTAAAAATCTCTTAAAATATTTTTTTTTATTTTTTTACATTTTTTGCTTTTAAATAAAAATTAAATAAAAAAATATTGCAAAAATAATTGATATTAAAAAAAATCAAAAATGAATTAAATAAAAAATGTGCAAAGTGCTTTATTGCTGAATAAATAAATCATTGAGGAGAGAAATGAAATAAAATTATTGTGCAAATATTATGGTGAATATTTAACATTTATTATTGACTTTTTTAATTTAAAAAAAATGTATTTTAAACTTTTATTTAATATAAATTTTCTAAACAAAGAAAAATCAACTTAAACCATTTTGCTTAGAACTTTATATAAAAAATAAAATTTACTGAAAATTTTCTCCAAAGAGATAATTTACTGAAAATTTTCTCTAAAGAGAGAATTTACTGAAAATTTTCTCTAAAGAGAGAAATTACTGAAAATTTTTGTTGAAAATTTTCTCGGAGGAGAAAATTGATCGAAAATTTTCTTTAAAGAAAGAATTAAATAAAAGTTTTCTCTAAAGGAGAAAATTTATTGAAAAATTTCTTTAGAGACAGAATTTAATAAAAATTTCTTCTAAAGAAAGAATTTAATGAAAATTTATCATTAATTAAATTAATCGAAATTTTTTCTTAAAAAGAACTTATGAAGATTTTTATCGAGAATTGATGGTAAAGTTTTCCTTAATAGAAAATTTGTTGTCAATTTTCTAAAAAAAGGAAATTTGTAAATTTAAATTGAAAATTAACCGAAAATTTTCTCTAAGTTGAAAATTTATTGTAAATTTTCTCTATATAGAAAATTTATCGAGAATTTCCTCCAAATGGAAAATATATCGCAAATTTTATTTAAACCGAAAATTTATCATAAATTTTTTATAAACAGAAAATTTATCGTAATATTTTGCAAAGAAAAAAATTATCGTAAATTTTCTATAGAGAGAAAATGTATCGTTATATAAACAAAAATTTTATCAAAAAATTTCTCTATTCTAAATGTTCTCTTAATCATAAATTTATAGTAAATTTTCTCTTAATTAAAAATTTATCGTAAATTTTCTCTAAATCATAAATTTATCGTAAATTTTCTCTAAATCAAAAATTTATCATAAATTTTCTCTAAATTAAAAATTTATCGTAAATTTTCTCTAAATCAAAAAATTATCGTAAATTTTCTCTAAATCAAAAATTTATCGTAAATTTTCTCTAAATCATAAATTTATCGTAAATTTTCTCTAAATTAAAAATTTATCGTAAATTTTCTCTAAATGATAAATATATCGTAAATTTTCTCTAAATCGAAAATTTATCGTAAATTTTATCTAAATCGAAAATTTATCGTAAATTTTATCTAAATCGAAAATTTATCGTAAATTTTCTCTAAATCGAAAATTTATCGTAAATTTTCTCCTAATTGAAAATTTATCGTAAATTTTCTCCTAATTGAAAATTTATCGTAAATTTTCTCTAAATCGAAAATTTATTGTAAATTTTCTCTAAATCAAAAATTTATCGTAAATTTTCTCTAAATCAAAAATTTATCGTAAATTTTCTCTAAATCAAAAATTTATCGTAAATTTTCTCTAAATCGAAAATTTATCTTAAATTTTCTCTAAATCGAAAATTTATCATACATTTTTTTCGAATAGAAAAACATTCCGAATAACAAATCGAACATTTTCTCTATATAGAAGATGTATCCTAAATATTTCCTATTTTCTCTTATTCCTTAACAAACTTCTTCATTAACATTCCGTATCAAAAAAATCCTGTAAAAATTCTGAATTTAAATTGTAGTTTTTTTTTTCTTATCAAACAACTTCCAAAGGAAATGTGAGATATTAAATTATCATTTTAAATTGGTAAAATTTCAAACACAAACATTTACCTCCACAAATTCACACACACAATCACACACATTTACACCTTTCTATGTATGAACTCTTATAAGTGGAAATTCTGTTAAAATGAAAATTAAGTTCATCAAAATGAAGTAGCAACAACAAAAAAAGTTGTTTTCGAAACAATTGAAAATACTTGTACCTTTTTTGTTGTTGTTGTTGTTTTTGAACACGAAATGCGTTTGTTTCATTCGTTTGCAACCAAATATATTCAAATTTCTAAATATTCATGTGATAACGAGAAGAGAAAAACAATTGAACGTATTAGAAAGAGGGTAAAAAAGAAAAAAAGTACAATAAATGAACAACAACACTAATGTGGCCTTAACAAACTGAATTGTCAAATATTGTTGTTGTTGTCATTGTTGTTTTGTTTTTCAGTTTGATCAAATATTGTTTTTTTTTTTTGCGTCTTTGACACAAAATGCAATTGTAACATTAGAGAGTTTTATTTCAATTGTATGTATTAGTGCGTGCTTGTTTGCTTGTATATTTGGGGGCAAACACACATATAAAATTATGCTTTTAAGAGCGTCATTCAATAAGAGTAAAAGTGCGTTTTGGAACTGTGACAAATGAAAGTATTTCAAGTTTTGCATTCCGAATTTTATCTCAACATCTAATATAATTTTGAGCATTGTGATCCGATCCAAATAATATCGTCCCTTCTTTGTAACTCATTGTTGTGATTTGTTAATTCAGGATTCCTCATCAGTTACTAAATTAATTTAATCAAAAAAACCTCCGCAATTATCAAACTTTTCTTTCCTGGCTCTTACTTGTGCACTTTTTAAAATGTTTGTGGTGTAACTTTCGTTAGACAGTGTTACTATGTACACACAAACTCATATGAACATTGTTATGTCATTGTATCTATTATTAGAGCAGCCAACTGCAATCATTCTTAAACGTTTATAATGTTTCATTCCTCTTTTTTTCAATTGTTTAGCCCAAAAAATATTGTGTCACTTATAAACATTCTTCTTGTTTTGCGACAATTACGTTTAACCCAAAGTTTTGCAGGCATTTGGACACACTCATACGCACTCACACACACGCACATACTTATGCAACACAAAGGGTATCCTATATAATATTAAGTATGTACATGAAGGCATGTCATTGTGTGTGGATAAATTTAAAGACACCTGCAGTTTCTAGATATGATTTTTTGGAAAAAGATTTCTAATCAGGATTGCGTGCTCAATAGTTCAATAAATCGGGAATTTATCGAAAAATTCCATAAATTCCTATAAATCGACAATTTATCGAGAAACTTTTATGAAAAGAGAATTTATAGAAAATTTTCGAGAATTTATTAAAAGTTTTTTGTAGACTTTCACGAAAATGGTTTATGAATTAAGGATTTATAAATATAAATTAAAAATAATCGTACATTTTCTCCAAATGCAAAGTTTATCGAATATGTTCTCTAATTTATCGAAAATTTTATTCAAATAGAAAATTTATCGAAAATTTTCTCCAAATATAAAATGTATCGAAAATTTTCTCCAAATAGAAAATTTATCGAAAATCTTCTCCAAATAGAAAATTTATCGAAAATCTTCTCCAAATAGAAAATTTATCGAAAATCTTCTCCAAATAGAAAATTTATCGAAAATTTTCTCCAAATAGAAAATTTCTCGAAAATTTTCTCTAAATAGAAAATTTCTCGAAAATTTTCTCTAAATAAAAATTTATCAAAAATTTTCTCCAAATAGAAAATTTATCGAAAATTTTCTTCAAAGAGAATATTTATCGAAAATTTCTCCAAATAGAAAATTTATCGAAAATTTTCTCCAAATAGAAAATTTATCGAAAATTTTCTCCAAATAGAAAATTTATCGAAAATTTTCTCCAAATAGAAAATTTATCGAAAATCTTTAAATAGAAAATTTATCGAAAATTTTCTTTAAATAGAAAATTTATCGAAAATTTTCTTTAAATAGAAAATTTATCGAAAATTTTCTTAAATAGAAAATTTATCGAAAATTTTCTTAAATAGAAAATTTATCAAAAATTTTCTCAAATAGAAAATTTATCAAAATTTTCTTCAAATAGAAAATTTATCGAAAATTTTCTAAATAGAATATTTACCAAAATTTTCTTCAAATAGAAAATTTATCGAAAATTTTCTTTAAATAGAAAATCTTCTCTAAATAGAAAATTGAATCGAAAATTTCTTAAATAGAAAATTATCGAAAATTTTCTTGAAATAGAAAATTTATCGAAATTTTCTCGAAATAGAAAATTTATCGAAAATTTTCTCGAAATAGAAAATTTATCGAAAATTTTCTCGAAATAGAAAATTTATCGAAAATTTTCTCGAAATAGAAAATTTATCGAAAATTTTCTCGAAATAGAAAATTTATCGAAAATTTTCTCGAAATAGAAAATTTATCGAAAATTTTCTCGAAATAGAAAATTTATCGAAAATTTTCTCGAAATAGAAAATTTATCGAAAATTTTCTCGAAATAGAAAATTTATCGAAAATTTTCTCGATATAGACAATTTATCGAAAATTTTCTCGTAATAGACAATTTATCGAAAATTTTCTCGTAATAGACAATTTATCGAAAATTTTCTCGAAATAGAAAATAATCGGAAGAGTGTATTTAAAACTTGTGGTATCACTTCATCATCCTTCTTTTTGTAAACTTTCGATTAAACACAAAACATCAGTAGTAGAACTGGAGGGACCTATTCCGTATGACTATTATATTGATCATGTATTTTATATTGTATGTGTATTGTATTTATTAATATGTATGTGTGTTCATAGTTGTTATTGTATAGGCCACAGTTTGATACATAATTTTAGTATTGTATGAACAATGATAAATGCAAATTCATTTAAAATTTTTTTCTATAGTGTTTTTATGTTGATGACATCGACGACATCGAACGAACAATAATGCTGTTTGTTGTTATTGTTATTATAACTGATGTTGTTGCTGTTGATGATAACACTAACAATAATAAAAACCCCAAAAAAAATTGCCTAGAAAAAATTGTTTGCATAAATGTACACATGTTTCTACTGCCCAAAACTTATAGCCTCAAAAACTATTCACACATGTATATTTTTGCTTATATTAATATGGAGTGAGATCGAAAAATTCTTAACATACTTGTAAAGAAAACAACGAAACCACTAAAATTACAGTTTTAATTTTTATTTATTGCCAAGTCAGATCAAACATAAGTGGTCACATTTCGAAGTCTTATAAATGGAAGCAGCGTTTTATAATGGAAGCAGGTATAGAGCCAGTTGCAACAAATTATTGACTTCTTTTGCCTCAACGGAATATTGTTTGCCATACCAAGAACTTTTTGGGAAATGAAGACAACTTATGGGTCCTTAACTTTTCTTTAGGAAAGGATCTTTGCCAGAAGATCCATTTTCTGGCCAATAATATTGTTTTTTAGAAAACTTGACTTCAATATCCGTGCTCTGTTTATGGCCTCTAAATTTTAGCGGCATTTCTGTCAGGAAATTTTTAATGGCTTAAAACCTGCATTAGATTTAAGTTTTTGAACCAGGTATTTCGAGCACTGAGCTCTTTTGAAAATGCTTTAATGTTTTTTAGGATTTAGAAACATCATGTGGACCATACCTTTCACCTGAACTCGCTGGTTGACCAATGCTTGATCAATATTTTGTTAGGACCAATTTAGGTTTTGTTGAAACCGTAACTCATTTTTTTACATTAAAGTTTTAATGCTCAATGCTTGTTAAGAATTTTTCGATCTTAGTACTTATGTATGTTATGTTTTATATATGTACACATGTATATGTGTGTTTATTTGTTTATAAGTAAATTTTTGAATTTACTTGCATGTATTTGCGTGTGTGTGTGTGCGTGTTTGTATTTCATATTAAATGGGTAATGCAGCACGTACATAAACAATTTTTGCAACCAGAAGTTTAATGGTCATTAAAAATAAAAATAATTTTAATTCAAATTCAAAAATTTCTTTTAACACACACAGGTGAACATTTGCGTAGCAAAATACGAAATAATTAAAATAGGAAATAAATTAAAATAAGGAGTGAGATCGAGTAATTTCTAACATACTTCTTTAAACCAAAATTTTATCTTTGTCAAGTTATCTTTGTTAAACAAGATTATATATTGTTAATCTGATTGAAAAGAGTGATCAGAATTATTTTATTAAATATTTTCAACAAGGACCAACTTGGTCCTACAACAAATTGGCCAAGCATTCAATAGTCTACTGTCATACTTTATTCAATATTGATTAAAAACCTGTTTCAGGTGAAAGAAATGGTCCACATGATGTTTCTAATGCCTCAAAAAAACATTTTCAAGAGAGCTTCCAATACATCGGGTAGGAAAGCATCTTAGTTAGCTTAGTGTTTCGAACCCAAGAGCATACAAAATCTCCTAAAAAGTTCTAAGTATGGCAGCCAATATATAGTTGCGGCAAAATAAGTCAATTTGTTAAAACGGGCTCTATAAATACCAAAATGTGTCTCCTTTTTAGTAGATTTAGACCTGTCACTATGGTAAAGAATCCCTTGAGTGATACAAGAACAATAATGGGGTATTTGTTCCACCAAGAGAAGGAAATTCTTCAAACTTTAACCAGAACTGCGGCCAGTGGATAGATATAGTGATTTTGATAAAAGCAGTTTTGAAATTATTTTTGAAACATAAACCTCTTAAAGAGTTAACGGAAGGATTTCATCACTTGTGCTTACTAATTAAATTCTAATATTAATTTCTTTTAAATAAAAGAAAAATTTAAATTTTAAGTTTTTTTGGTTTCATTTTTATTAACATAACTAACTGTATGTTAAGAATTATTCGATCACGCTCCTTTTAGTTAAAATATATTGAATCTAAAATTAAATGAAAATTTCATTTTTAGCAATTATTTTCCAGCATCTTTGAATTTATATTTTGTATTAAAATTTTTTTTAAAGAAATTAAAACTTTTATTATCTTTAAATACAAAAAGAGAGAAAACTTTTTATTCCCTTGTTGTAGCGGCAAATTCGTATTTCCTTTGTTTTTGTTTTTATCGTTTAAATATTTTAAAAGTTTCTATTGTTGTTTCACAAAAATTTGTTCATGAATGACTAAATAGTGAAATTGTATTGTGCGAAAGGTTTTCTAATGTTTATATAGTTTATGTTAATTTTATTGTGTGTAAACTTTTAACACAAACACACACACCACCAACACACCATCCATCCACATTAACACATACATGTATTTAGGCTTATATTTTCATCCGTTTGTTTTTTCTAAATAATATTTAACAGTTAAAACAGGAAACTCTATTGCGTAGTTTAGTTTTGCAATTTATTAACATTTTATTTCTAAATAGAAGTTTTACAAACACAAGCACACACACTCACTCACACACATACATTTTCAAACATTTAATTTATTCTCTTATACATTTACACCATAAAATTTCTAACAATACGTTGATTGCATTAACACTTCCGTTATTTTCAGTTCTTTTTATTTCCCTTGTTGTTGTTGTTTCATTTTTCTTTGTTGTAAACGTTACATTTTAATATTGTTGTTGTTATTTTTATTTTCTTGTTGAAATTTATTTGTAAAATATTTTCGTGTTAAAAATTTTAGAAATTTCGTTATTTTCACTATTTTAGCTAAAATATTTACACTGTTTGTGTTTAGATTTTTAACGTTTATTTAGTTGAAATTATATTTAATATTTTTCTAATTTTTGGTTTTTATTTTCAGGTGAGTCTTTTTCTGTTTGGGCATCCGTTATCGATTATTATGGAAATTTTTGAAATTTTTAAATTTAAAGTAAGCAAAATTTGACAGTATTTTTTATATTAAAGTAGTTTGAAATGAACAAGTGAAGGAGGAACTAAATTCTTTTAGTCTAAAATACTAGATAGTCTTTACATTAAACGGTACTCCAGTCTTTAATGCACTATAAGGAAATTATCGAAATTAGGTTTGTATGGGTGTTACAGTCATTTGTAGACCGATTTTCTTGAAATTCGGTCTATATATGTGAACTAATTATTTGAGTGAAATTTACTCAAGGTATTACAATGTTTAGAGTCTTTTAAACTTAGAACTCTATTTCTGTATTAAATTTGTATGAGAACTATCCGAAAATGTTCAATAGGAGTTTTAAGACTACACTAAAGTTTGATCTAGATATCCATCTAGATCAAACTTTAGCATAGTATTTAGTTCAGAATATAGTCGATTCACAAGTTCAGACTAAAGTCTTTTCACTAGTTCAGACTATAATCTAGTCTACAAATTCTAGAGAACTAGAAAATAGTCTTATCTTTTGATCAAGCTTTAGACGAATATTCAGTTAAGGCAGTTATATCTCCTGTTAATATTATTTTGTCCATTCTATTTAGTACTGACTAAGAAAAAATGTTAATTCTTGACCGTAATGGTGTATATTTTAATAGAGCCCAGACTATAAGATTCTACTTTATCTCCCATATTCTATTCTTTTTCAGACCGCAATGTGTTTTTTTTTTCAGATTAAAGTTTGTTTTACTTTTTTCTGTTGAAACTATAGTCCGCTTAGTTATCAGTCTAAAGTCTAATATTTGTCATCAAGACTTTATTCTGCTTATTGCCCAATCTTCAGACTGTAGTTCATTTTATTGTCCAGACTTTACTTAATTTCTTTTTTCCAGAATAAAGTTTGTTTTATAGTCCAGACTATTGTTTGATTAATATTTCAGACTACAGTTTAGTTTTGTCTGGACTAGCGAGTTTTGAGTATCCTGACTTTCGTCTGGATTATGGTTTATTTTTCAGACTTAAGTCTTGTTTATATTCAAGCTTTTTGTTCAATGACATATTATTTAGTTTGATTCATTGTTCAGACTAAATTCTACTCTCTTAGACTTCACTTTATCTTTATCATTTGTATAAACTACAGTCTAATCTCAAATTCAGGTTATTTATAACCTAGTGTTAATTATATTGTTATTATAAGTCTTTTGAGTCTAGTCTTGTGTTTCACATTACAGCATTTAGCGTGAAATTGTTCTATTAGTAATTTCTTTTTTCTGTTTTAGTATAAAAAATTATAATTTAACATAAAACTTTAATTTTAACATTAAATTTTAACTTTAATAGAGAATTCTAATTTTAGTATCAAAAATATAATTCTTATATAAAATATGGTATAAAATTCTAATTTTAGCATAAAATTATAATTTTAGTAAAAATTATAATTTTAGTATAGAAATATCATTTTAGTAAAAATTATAATTTTAGTATAAAGTTATCATTTTAGTAAAAATTATAATTATAATTATTATTTTTATATAAAATTCTATTTTTTGTATAAAATCTAAAAAATTCTTGTGTAGTACAAAATTATAATTTTTGTATAAAATAATAAATAAAATTATAATTATAATTATAATTATAATTATAATTATAATTATAATTATAATTCTTGTATAATATATGGTATAAAATTCTAATTTTAGCATAAAATTATAATTTTAGTAAAAATTATAATTTTATTATAAAGTTATAATTTTAGTAAAAATTATAATTTTATTATAAAGTTATCATTTTAGTAAAAATTATAATTATAATTCTTATTTTTATATAAAATTCTATTTTTTGTATAAAATTTAAAAAAAATTCTTGTGTAGCACAAAATTATAATTTTTGAAAAAATTATAATTTTGATATAAATTTCTTATTTTAACATAAAATAAATTGGCTAAAAATCTAATTTAGCACATTAATTCCAATTCTAATATGAAGTTTAAAATTTTGAGAGAAAATTAAATTTTTTTAAGTAGAATGCAAATTTAAGCATAAAATTCTAATTGAATTATTAAATTCTCATTTTTGCGATTTGAGTGTAACTTTATAATTTTAGTTTAAAAGTTTAATTTTAACATTATTAAATAAGTATTTAATATAAATTCCAACGTAATTTATTTATCATAAATTTTCAACAACCGATATTAAAGTCGCTTCAAAATGGGTTAAGTAGATTTATTACGCTTGATAAAATTTTAAATCTCTCATTGTGTTTGTTTTACTATAAATTTACAAACAAAAAAGAACTTTTATTCTCTACTTAAAATTTATGATGAATATTTTAATGACATTTAATTAATAGGTAATAATTTAATTAAAAAAACAAAAAAAAAAACTACGACAGGAAAAAAACTATAAATATATTATATTGTATATTTTGCATTTAATGTGCTGTGGGTCCAGATCAGAAAAAAAAAACAAAAACAATAAAAAATAATAAATAAATGAACAAAAATACACAAAAACCAATAAATTTTCCATTAAAGTTAAAAGTTTTTATTTTTATATGAAATTTACTTTTTTTCCTCGTTGTGAATTAAATTGCAAATTAAATGAGTTTAAAAATCAACAAAATAACAAACATCATCATGTTAATGTTTAAATAAATGTATGTATGTGTATGTGGATGTATACACAATGTAAGTATGTGTTGGTTGGCACATTAAAAAATCATGAAATGTGAGAGACAAAAAAATAACATGAATAAATAATAAATAAAATATTAAAAATCAATAATAAAAATGTTTATGACCGTAATTTATTGGTCACTCACACACACGTATAGACGTATCAGAGTATGGAAAAACTAAGAGCAAAATATTAATTTTCAAATGATCTTAATTTTTACTCTTCGGTTGCGAAGATTAAAATATAAAACTCTTTTGCTGCCGGGTAAAATTTTTAACATAAAAAACTTTTTTTACTCTTCTTTCAGTTAAGAATAAAAATGAAAAAACAAAGCAAGTAAAAATGTTGTATTTGGCTCAGTCGAATCTTCAATAACCTCCACCACAATTTCGTGTGAAGTAAATACGTTATCTTTCGCACATACACACTCACACAGTTTTTAATAAATACAACACAGAAACACTTAATTAATAAATTTGTTTTAAATTCAGCCATAACTATTTTCTAGAACTTAGAGGTTATCTCAGATATCGATCTATATCTATTTTGCCATATATTAAATGTACTTGATTTCGATTCCAAAAATGATCAAATAGAAAGAAAGTCACAGCCAAACATATAATTATTTTATGACTTATTAAGTGTTCCGTGTTATATTTAAGAAAATCTTTTATATATTGTACACGTCTGTCGGTGTATGTGTGAGTGTTTTTGTAGGCAACACAACGTTTTTACTTCATAAGCATTTGTGTTGGAGAGTATTAAAGGTGCGGCATAAATGATTATAGCATTCTTCCTTATTTTAAATCAAAATTAAACTCTTTGAAAGATCAGCTTTTATGAAGAGTAAAAAATAGAGTGAAAAACCACACCTTGAATCGTATATATACGTATATTCACTTACACACACATAATATTGCACAACAAATTATTTCAATTTAATTGAATGTTGAAAGCTGTTTTAAATTAAAATAAAAAATGGAAATAAAATTGTTAAAAAAAACCAAGAAAACATCTGTTTCTCTTTGATAAATAAAATGTCGGGATTGAAACCTTGAAAGAGAAACAATTATTATGATTTCTTTGGTTTTTTCTCGATTCAAGGAAATTATTTTCCCTTTTTGCTTTTGCTTCTTCTTCTTCTTCTAGTTTAGCCAATTGCCAGAAGTTCAATAAAACCAAAAGTGGTGCAACAAAGTCAGGTGTTGTAGAGTGAAACTGGTGCATTTGGTGCAAGAAAAAAAGTGCTTAAGTGCATTTTTTTAAATACAAAAGAAATTGCTTTATTTAAGTATCAAAGTCTACTTTTGATTTAAATTGAAATAAAAAATTAAAGAAAAATTTAATATTCTTTTGATTCTGTTTTTACTTCTTTGAATTTTTGTGCAGGTGCTTTTGTGATTTAGGAAAAAAAAGAAATTTTTATTTAATTTCAAAAAGAAAAATCATAATAATAAAGAAAAAGAAACAAATTTTCATTTAACGCCTTTTAAAACCGATTACATACCTTGGCTGGTGTTCCAGAATCTCCACTCACCCTATGACCACCCAGATTATTAACCACACACGTAAATGTTGCATCACGTCCTTGTGCCACTGTCACATTTTCCAATGGTATTACAAAGTCTGGCTCGAATGCACTCACTGATGATGACGATGATCCCGTATTTATAGTTGAATATGATGTATGAGAGGAAATTTTGTTGGAAATGCAAAAATCTTTGATTTCATACATTTTGATTTTTTTTTTTTTGATTTTTTTCGTAATAAATATAACAAAAAGTGAACAACAAGAACAAAAATTTTTAGTTTTTCACAATTGAAGCAGTTTGACTTTTTTTCATAAAAAGAAATAAAAACTAATTGATATGAAAGAAAGGGATTCGGAGAAAAGGAATAAATTTATTTTTAAATGAAATAATTTTAAATGTAATCTACAGATAATGGATGATATTATGGATGACTAAAAATAGAATGCTCTAACTACCAACATATTTTTCTCTAGTACTACCAAATAACCCAATTCTGGAGAGAGACCTGTAGATTCGGTTAAAAACAATTTGTACTAAAATGTATCCGGGAAAATAGACTGAAGAATAAAGTTGAATATAGTCTGATAACTGATAAGAATATATATAGAAATTTCGACTATAATCTGGCAATTGAACTTAAATAGTTTAAACACAAAATTTGGATTATATTGTTCAAGTGACAAGACTATTCATAATACTAAATTCGACTTTCGATAACTAGAATACTAAACTTAACTCCAGCCTGAAAGGTAACCTCAAATGATAATGGTCTGGTCAATAGACCATTAGCTATTCACATTAAAACTACAATAGTTTTTTGCGCAGGATATTAAATTTGACTGAAAACAGCAAAAAAAAAAAATGTCGTTATAGTCTAAACAACAACTTTCAATATGATTTGTCCAAAAGACTATAATATAATAAATCTGAACAAAAGATTTCACAAAAATCTGAAAACGAAGTTGACAAAAAGTTTACGAACAATAAGGTAGAGCATAATAAATTTTATTATAGTCCAGAAAATAGTCTTCACTATGGCCAATAGACTATAATATAATAAGTTTGAATAACAAATTTCACTAAAATCTGAACCAGAAAATATATTCTAATATAATCAATAAAATAATCTTAAAACGAGATTTGAAGTAATTTATAACCCATACTATCCAGACTATAGTAATAAATTAGACTATAATCAGCATATTAAACTAGACTTTAAACTCTTCACTCTGGTCTGGTTTATTAACTATAATAAAATAAATATGAACAAGAGAGTGGTAACTCGACCCAAACCTAGACAATTGAGAAGACTATAGTCCTGCACACAATCCAAGATTAGTTAAGTAAACTAGACTTTTTTCAAGTCAACTAAACTAAATTTCATTCGAAATAATGTAGATTATAGTCAAGACAATATAACAGATTAAAATATAAAAATTAATTCAGAATAAGGTTTTGACCATATAGACTTCAGTCTGGCGAATATATCAGATATGAGCCCCTATTTCAATCAAGATTTTAGATGTTATGGACAATAATCAGGATTAAAGTTTGGGCCATAAAATAGGCTTTAGCCTAGTCATGATAGTCTGGATAAAATATTAAATGATAATCTAGACAATCGACTAGACTATAGTCTCAACTGTCTGTTTGATTAAGACTGGATAGTAGAAAGCAGAATTTGATCCAGACAAGACTACATTCTGAACTGAATATTTTATTAAAATCTGGAAAGCAGAACTTTAGTTTATACAAAAAACCTGAATTTAGTCCAGGAAATAACCAAAAATATAGTCAAAAGTATTATCTATAATTTGAACCATTCTTTAGACTATAGTTAGCACAGTTCAGACAATAATTTAAGTACACTGGTTTAGACTAGACAAAATTATGTACAGTACTATTTACTATAGTTTGGACATTAAATTAGATTTGAGTAAAGAATAACTTAGTCTTCGTCTGGACAATATACTAAATTTTAATACGTACAGTTTTGACAAGAGAAAATACTACAATAGTCTGTGCTATATTTAGTTCTGTTTGGTTAATAAACTGCTCTTATCTGGTGAGACTTTAGTTGGTCAAAAAACATACTAGACTACAATCAATGCAAAAGGCTTTGATATGGTGTGGATAATGGGTAACACTTCTATGAACTATTATGGATAAAAATTAAAACTATAAACTGGACATTAATCTAGATTTGTTTTGGACTTTAGTCTGGACAATTAAAATAAAAAAAATAACATTTAGTCTAGACAGAAACCCGAGTTGTTAATCTAGTGTGGACAATAATCTAGATCTTAATTTGGACAATTATTTAAACTTTAATATTAATAATAAGCTTTCATTAAGTGTGGACAATAAATCAGAATATAATGTGCCAGATTTATTTAGTCTGGATTTGATTTTAATCTTGACAATAAAGTAGACTTTAGTCTAGACAGTAGATTAGACTTTTACACTGACTAATATTTTATTTTATTTTTATAGACTAAAGTTTGACCAGTCTGGAGTTTAATACAAATAATCTGGATAGTTTGAATTTACTATATATAAATATAGACTATACTATATTATAAGAGAAAATAATTAAGAAGAACAAATTAGATTTTAAACAAGATAAAAAAAAACTATATTGGACAATGAGCTGCAAATAGTAAACAATACTGGACATTAGAGAATAAACTAGAAAATAGTTTGTTCAAACAATAGTTTTGTTCAAACGGACTATAGTCTAAATAGTCTAAAAATTAGACTAAATTATCTTTGGACATTAAACTGAATAATTAATTTGACTTAGAACTGGATCAAAGACTAAACTATAATTTACTCAAAGTCATTATTATTTTTTTAATAATTTTCCAACTGACGACAAATTTGTTATCCAAATAGTTTCTCTAAAAAATTTCTATTAAAACTTTTTTCTAATTTTTTATAATGCAAATTGTGACAAATCTAAAAATATATTCATTCCCATTTTTCTATTGCTGCTGACAGAATCCCAAAACGAAATTAAAAATAAATTAAATTGTTGCAAAATTATATTTTTAAACTGATAAAACAAAATTTTAGCAACAAAATATAAATCTTTTCAAAATAAATCCATAAATAAAATTAAAACAAACATACAAACAACACACACACATGTTCATAATATAATATATAAACAGTATAGAAAAAGCAGTAAATAAAAGAAAAAATCATATAATTAACAACACTGACATACAAACACATATGTATATGTAGTTGCTTACCTATACAATTGCATAATAAAAATATCGTCAATAAATTCCATTTCAGAATGTTTGTGTGTGAGTAAAGAATTTGTTTAAAAATTAAAACGATTTCTTTCCTGCTAAAATAATAAAAATGTTGTTGATGAAATCGTTGTTGTTGTTGTTGCTGCTGCTGGTGGTGATTTTGGTTAGTTTGATGACGATGATGATGGTGATGATGGTTGGAAAGATGTTGTTGTGATTGCTGCTGCTGTTGCTGCCGCTTTTGATGAGGTTGATGACGATATTGCTGATATTTTTGTTTCTGTTGCTGTTTGTTAATTGGTTTTTGTTGTTGTATATTTATCATCTTGTTGTTGTTTTTGTTATTGTTAAATTTAATAGCATTGCTTATTTTTATAGCAATTATTAGTTGTTCTTTGTCTTTTGCTTCTTTTTTTTGCTCTTTCTCTTAAGCTCTTTTTCTCTTAGTTGCTACTGCTGCTATTTATAGTCCTGCCAACAGCAGCTGTAGCTAAATAAGCAAATATTTTTGAAGTTTAATTTAACTTTTTTTCCGGTTTTATGTTGCTGTCGTTGTTTGGCAAATTATCGCTGTAACATAGAAAATAATATAAATGAATATAAAATTTAGTTAAACTTTAATTGTTGTTGCTGTTAAATTAAATGCTGCTTTAATTTATTTTTTCCCAGTTTTTTCTACTCTATTTTGTGTGAAACTTAATTTTCATCGTTTTCATTCACTTAATTAATGTGTGACATTTGAAAAGTTTTCTTTTATAAAAAAAAATAGAAAAAATAAATTGTTGTTCTTTTTTTATTAATAATTGCATTTATTTGTTACCACAAAATTTTGTTATAACAATAAATTTTATTTATATTGTTTGTCCTTATTTTTTGTTTTTTGTTGTTATTCTTGTCATTTGGTTACATTGTTGTTAAAAGACAAAGTTTTGTGTTTTGTTATTCAAATACATATGAACACAGTTGAATAATAAAGAATATGCCGTAATAGTATGCATGTGTGTGTGTGAGTATATACACTGACAAAAAAACTGAATAACAGTCTAATTTTGTAGTCCGAATAAGGGACTCATCCTCACAATAGATGTAAGACAAGTTAGATAAAAAAGACTATATTTTAGGTCTTTCTAATGAGATAATTCTGTTTGGTCTTTAAACAAAACTTAATCTGGAATAAGCCAGAACTTCACTATAGTGTAGATAAAATACAAAACAAGAGACTTTGATAAAGTGTGGATAGTGAGCTTTACTACAATCTTTATCCTGGAAATTAACCTAAATTTTAATTTTCATCACCGAAGGAGCAATATAGTCAAACTAAAGATATAGTCTTAAAAATAGTATAGGCTTTAGTCTGTACAGCAATCTAAACTTTAATACGGATATTAATATTGACATTGGTCTTAACAGTAAATTGTATATTATTATCGTAAAAAAACTTGAACATTAGTCTCGAAAACGAAGATATGAAACGATATTAAAGTATCGAGTCAGAGCAATATACGAGACTATAGCCTAAAAATAATCGAGATTTTAGCCTGAACAACATAGTGATGAATCAAGTGACTATGGGATGAAAATATTCTAGACTTTAATCTATCTGTATTGTTTCTAGAAAATAGCTTTAGATCAAATTACCGTATCTATAGTGACTTTGTAATACATTCTCTTATATATTTTCGAATGACTTTAGCATCTAAAGAGAAACTAGGAAATGCTTGAGTATCTAAATACTATAAACTTCACTAAAATGTCTAAAGACACCTAATGTTCTCTACATAGATTCCAAGTGAACGTATATGTACAGGTCTATGAGATCGGCAGGAATTTTATAAATATTTCTTCATATTTTTATATATATTTTATACAATTTGGGAAATATCAGACTTTAGACTATAGATTTAACTTAAAACTAGACTAAATAGTTATGAGACTTAATTACATAATCGCAATAAAGAAGGTCAAGGTTATAGATTGGAAAATAGATTGTACTCCCGACAGCAGAGAGCCTGGAAAAACTATATATTTTCGATGATTAGCTAGTCTATGGACTAACAATATCAAAGACTATAGTCTGGATAATAAAATAAGCTAAAGTGTGGACAATATACCTAACTATTGGCGAGACCAAAAATTGAGTCATTCAGAACGTCTAAAATTCAATGTATTTCTCTCTCTGTTCGAATGTCTACAAAAATATGGTTTGAAAAAAAAATATTTTAAATATTTTGTGTAAAAACTATTATTGTTAAAACTATACTTGCGGTTGAATAAATATTTTTTTTATATATTCATACACACCACTACATATAAATGTGGTGTTATGATTAGCCTCATAAGTATATTTTTTTAAAGTGGCCAACTAATCAGAAAATAATTCCAGTTCATTGCAGCAACAACCGCTAAAATTAAAATTTCATATCCTTTTTCCAAATTCCGTTAAGAATTAGAATTGTAATTTATATAACCTTAAGTTCATAATGGCTTTTATTAATATGGTCACCTTAAATATTTAGAAACAATAGAAAATATAAACATTTATAGTTCTTGGTCACATAACAATCCAAATTATTCGACCAACTAGTTACTGCTACTGTTAACTGACCCTTTACAATATTAAGCTGACTCTTTAGTAAACACAAGACTATTTTTTTACTTACACAACCTTACAAGAGAATTTCTATGTATGTATGTATGTATGTATGTATGTATGTTAGTGAATTTTTATGTATGAGTATGCTGGATCCTACAGTTTTTGTGATAAACTTTCTTTGATATGTAATTGTTCTACGTAATCAAAGTTTGAACTTTGGATTCTAGAGATTGTAGATGGAATTATAGTCTATAGGTTGTAGCAGCTCTAGACCGTGTCTGTGTGAACTATAGACTAGATTGTAATCATGATTAAGTTTTATTATAGTGTGATAGCCTTTAGCCCACAAATGTAATTATATTGTGGGTTGGTTTATCACCTCAACAAAATATTCGACAATCCAGTGGAGACAAGAAAAAAGTTGGGAAAAATATCTCCATTCTAAAGACTAAACTTAATTATGGTTATGTCACTTATTACAGTACTGCGGTGTATAAACTATATACGATTATATTCTATCATATTCTCCAGACAATACTGTGGGTATATACAAACTCCAACCAAATCCATTAAATCCAGAGGGACTAAGGACGAGTTGATAGTATCTAAAGTGATTTGGAACTATAGTATATAAGCAAGACTACAGTTGAGGCTATAAAATTTAAAGATACTTTAAACGAGTCTACATTCTCTTAAGAATAATTTTAAGATGACTATAGAATCCAAATTCATTCCTGAAAATGGCTTTGGTCTTCAAGGACTTCAGACTGACAATAGCAACTGAATAGTCTATATGTTTTCCCCATAAAATCCAGACCAGACACTATGTACTAGACTATTGAGATCTGTAGGTATTTTTACATCATATTACTTCATATAATTACATGTACCACACACAATCATATTTAAACACAAACATGACCCTAAATGTCATGGTTATGTTTTTAAAATGTGGTCAAATTAAGCTTATACGAGAGTATGAGTAAAAGCATGATTGTAGTAGAGAATTTAATCCAGACACACACATACTGATATACAAAATGTAATAGCTTGTATTCTTTTGTCTGTTAAGAATATGGGATGAAAATTACCAAATTTGTAAAATTTAAAGTACTTTTTTTTAAAGATTTTTTTTTTTAATTCCAGTTTTAGTTTTAAATATTATGGTACGAAAATTTTTCCCAAAATCCAAAATAGTACTATTTTCATGTTAGTATTTTATAACTAGAAAATCATTTTGATGATGTTTAAGTAAAATGTGCAGAATATTAAAGTTGAAAACCGTAAAAAGGAGAAGAAAGAGAAAAATAAACATTCCATTTCTTTAATGACATCATATTACTTCATATAATTACATGTACACACACAATCATATTTACACAATTTACTTGAACGAAATACATTTTATAAATACATACATATACGTATATACACAGTAAATGTAAAGAGCATTGTAAAATACCAGAAGGAAACACGAAAAATAACAACATGCAACATTCAATATATGTAAAACTCATGGGCATCCAAAGAGTAACTTATATTCACAAGAAGGGTAAAAATAGTGATATGCATGTAAGAATGCAATGGCTCACACAAATACACATGTAAACAAATAAAAAGGAAGCATAAGAGAATTCAAAGCATTATATTCATACTACAATACACATACACACGTACACACATCAATAGAGACAAAGAAACATACTGTAAACACAAACATGACCCTAAATGTCATGGTTATGTTTTAAAATGTGGTCAAATTAAGCTTATACGAGAGTATGAGTAAAAGCATGATTGTAGTAGAGAATTTAATCCAGACACACACATACTGATATACAAAATGTAATGGTACAGCTTGTATTCTTTTGTCTGTTAAGAATATGGGATGAAAATTACCAAATTTGTAAAATTTAAAGTACTTTTTTTTAAAGATTTTTTTTTTTAAATTCCAGTTTTAGTTTTAAATATTATGGTACGAAAAATTTGGTCCCAAAATCCAAAATAGTACTATTTTCATGTTAGTATTTTATAACTAGAAAATCATTTTGATGATGTTTAAGTAAAATGTGCAGAATATTAAAGTTGAAAACCGTAAAAAGGAGAAGAAAGAGAAAAATAAACATTCCATTTCTTTAATGAATGAATAAATGAAATGCAAAATGTATTATCCTGATATAATTTTTGTTGTTTAGTTAGTTACATTAATGTTAGTTTTAATATAAAGCTTAAGCTTTTACCTTCTTTATGCATTAAAGTAATTTTTTTTGTATATAAAGGAACACATATAGACAACAGTATTAGTAGCTTTTTAAAGGATGAAACTTTGTGTGGAAAGATTTTATTTAAAAGGAGTGCACTGTGGGTGAGGATATAAAAAAATGGAAATTGGATAAAAAGTTCAAATTACATTTTTTCTATAATTCGGACTAGATTCTCGAAAGTTTAATTTTTCTGAAGAGATATTCTCAAAGGTGAAGCAAAGGAAACCGTTCCAATCGAATTCTTACTTGCAGTCATAAGAAATTTTACTTAAATTAAAAAAAAGTGATACCTTTGGAATCGTTCTAAAATTCCACTAACGTTAATGTGTAGCTCTGAATCAGAATAGTGTTATGAGCTCATATATATATATTATTATTATTATTATTATCCATTATATACAGGATATATTCATCATTTGTCTACATATCGCTTAATTTTTTTTTCAAATATCGAGAATCATTTTCAACTCAAAATCATTTTCAGAGAAGATTTAACTGTATCCAGCTGTCCGTACATCTGTCTGTCTGTTCTGCTGGCTCTCCATGTAAACTTTGAAAAGTTTCGATGAAATGTTGTACATATTATATTGGCTTATGGACGAAACCTATTAATATTGGCAATATTGGGTCCAATATTTCAAGTACCTCCCATACAAATGTTCCTCCCTGAATGGGGTTTTAAGTTTAAAAGGTCATAAATAAAGTACAAAAATATCTATAAATATTCTAAAACGGTATGCTAAAATATGCGAGTATCAATACAATATTTCTCATAGGACCCATAAAAACCCCTTTCCAAATATCACTTTTAAGGGCATATATCGCACATATACGTTGATATTGTAATAATAACTGGTCAAATTAAGGTAAATATAAGCAAAAATTTATATGTAAAATTATACGAGGGTCGGTTCATAATTTCTTATTGCTCTCATATAACCCTTCTTTAAAATTCATTTTAAAACTCATAAACTTCTCATAAATATTAGAAAATCATAACAATAACTATGTTTTACAACAAACTAACCGAAACATTCCCTAATAAATATTTTCAACTAAGAGCTATCAAGTTTGAAGGACCTCAACTGTGGGTGTGAAGTTTCAAAAATGTTTAAATTTCTTCTTCATTAATAAAAAATAAAAAAAAACTTGCTTTTCAATTATTTTAATTGGAACTGAAATTATTTCTAATTTCAATTAGCTTTCTACTTTTAACTCATATATTTACATACACATGCATATATGTATATGAAGATATTTATTTATTAAAACCTTTTTTCTGTAGTTTTAATTTCTATAAAAAGACTTAAAAGTAACATTTACTAGCAGAATACACATGTATTTATAAAAAACTCATACATACACTTTAATAAATATTTATTATCTCTTTATTTCCAGTGTGCGTGTGTGTGTGCTCGCATGTATAAGTATGTGAAAGTGTAGACTACTTAAAAACATATTAAAGTTAATTAAACTAAAAATAAGCTTAAACAGTTAAATTTAAACAAATACTTATACAATCTCTTGTATATTTAAACATACTAAATACACACACATTCACATATTAATACAATAAACACTTACTCCATTTTTATTTCTCTATGAGGAATATTTAAATAACAATTTAATGTGATAAAAATTAAAAAAAAGTTTATTTGTACGTTTGTCTGTGTGTTTAGTAGCATCTATGTATGTGTGTGAGCTTGTGGTATTTGCACGAGTACATAAATTTCATTAATTTTCTCTCTTTTTAATGAATTAAATTGTAGTTGTACTTATTATGTAACTATTTATTTTAACAGTGAGAGATAAAGTGAGAATTAACTTTAATTAATGAACTTTAATAATAATGAGAGAGGAAAATCTCTAGGGAAGTTAATATTAAAAGGAAATTATGGGTTAATTTGTGTATGAAATTAAGCATATTGTTGATGTTAAGACTAAAATCACATTTGTTTGAGACTGGGAAATTTATAAACCGTTCATCACCAATTTCAATAGCCATCGTCCTAAGGCCATATTAGCGATCCATAATTTGAAAAAAATATCTCAAAAATTGTGGCTACAATATTTATATGAAATGTCAGCTGGATCATAAATTATTTCCGAAAATTATTCTGATTCGCTTCGTTACACTAAGAAGTGATTGAAGGCCTTTTTTGTTTTCTGTTACAAATGGTGAATGGGGTATCCTATCAATAGCCTCAGTAGAAACTGATCAACTAAAGAAGAGTGCGTATCTGTTTAACATCTGTTATGTGACAGTCTTCCGAAATTAATGGCCCTAAACAATTTGTTATTTCAACCAAAGGAATCGGTTTAGTTGCAAAAAAGTTATAGGCCAATATTTAAGACAACCTCGGAATTCAGACTTTATTTTCTTACGATCATATGAAATTGAGCTTTGTATATTATTATTTATGTGTTAGTGTATGTGTCTATCTTAATGTTTTTTGAAAATTCATACATACAAGCTTGTGGTGCAGGGTAATATAGATTTGACATAATCGAATATTGCAGTTTTACGTTCTCAGTCCTTAATTTTTGCTGCTAAAATTAAAGTGATTTTTTGAATTTAATAATCCACTAAAAATATTTACGTTATCTACTGTATCATTTTTCCAACAAATACACGTATATAAATATCCTTTTTTTGTAGTTAACAACATAAATAAAATTTCAAAAACTTTTAATTTCAACACACATACACACACAAAAACATTTTAAATAATTGCAAGTTGTTGCAATTTTAAATTGTCTGTCTGTCGAAAATAACATATGTTTAACGAGATGTCTATCAGACTGCTGCCTAAAAATATATTCAAGTATTTATTGTATATATGTATGAGTGTGTGTAATTTATATAGTTTTTTTTTAACATCATCAGAAACATTTGTTGCATTTAAATTTCAAAAGTCTAAAAGAATGTTTTTTTGCTGCTGTAAAACAAACAAAGAAACGAACAAACAAATGTGAATGTTAAACATTTGCAACTATTTAATCAAACGTTTTTAATGCTTTCAATATTTTATAGATGTAGAGAAGTGTTCGTGTGTGTGTGTGTATAAATGAGTGTATATGTATATGTGTATGTAGTATTATTTGGTGTTTGTATGTTAAATATAAAAACAACATACAAATATATATGCAATGCAATGTATATGTATTGTACTGCTTCCTATTCCTCATTTCTCTCTCTCTCTTTGTCTCCATCTGCTGGTATTGCTTTTCTCTAAAGCTGTTATTCATTCGTTTGTTTGGATTTTAATAAAAGCCTTCTATAGCTTTTCATTAAAAATATATGAATGTTTGTATAATGTTTGTTTTATTTGTATGTATGTATGTATGTATGTATGTATGTATGTATGTATGTGTGTGTGTGTATTGCTTTTGAACCAAGGAAAAATAGCAATTTTTAGTATTGATGTTGGCTGGCTGCCTTTCTGCCACTTTTCTGACTCCGTTAGATAGAAATTGCATTTGTTTGTTGGTGGAATCAACAGTCCTATTTGTTTCGCTTTTTTACACCCTTCACCATCACAAGTGGTGAAGAGGTTATATTACTTTTGTCATTCCGTATGTAACGCTAAGAAAGAGTCATCTCATACACCATAATATAAATTCTTACATCTAATCAAAAACTGAGCTTATTTGGCTATGTTAGTCTGTCCGTCCGTCTGTCTATTTGTTGTTGGCATTCTCATAACCACAATAATTAACACAGCTTGATGAAATTTGGCCTGAATATTTGTTATTATCTTGATAAGTTTCCTATTTCAACCCAACAAAATAGGTACAGTATATTAAATGATATAGACCGATATCTAAAAGATTGTCAATTATAAATCATTAAAACTGGTTCAGTAGAATGAAAATTATGGCCAAAAAATATAACTCATTTTTTGATGCATTAAGTGTTTCGTGTTATATTTAGAAAAAAAACTTGTACGTCTATGAGTGTATGTGTGAAAATATATGTATTCACACGGATTTATGGTGGAAGGTATTAAAAATTCGGCATAACCGAATATAGTATTCTTACTTGTTTCGTTTTTTTTTTCTATTTTTGTAGCTTTTTTGTTGTTTTTGTTGTCTGCAGGCATATTAGCAAATTGAATTTATTTTTGTCTGCTGCAGAGAAATTTCATGTTTGTTTGGGAATTTCCGTTTTAACTAAATATTTCAGCTTAATTTATTTATTTTGAATTGAAAATATAAAAAAAGTAAAATTTTTCTTCTTTTTTCACTTGTTATTTAAACTGATTGAAACTAATGAATATGAAATGTTTTTTTCTTTTTTACAAAAATAAAATAAAATTATAAAAACATTATAACAAGGGTAAATTTTTATAATTATATTTAATGATTACTTTGTATTGCATACTTTTTTGGATAAAATAGTTGTATGTTACTGGCGTTTAAATGAAGAGGAAATTATTGACTTTTTCAGTAATTAAAATTGTAGTTTTTTTTACAGACATTGGAGGGAGAAATGATGTTTGATAGAGGATACAAAATGATGTAAAGAATGAAAATGTGAATTATATTAAATGAAAATTCTATATAAATATCTATTAAAATTAGATCTTGTAATATATCAAATACTGTAATATATCGAATCTAAAAATCAGTTTATTTCTAATAAGTTTTTGGTCTATAGAATGAAATTCCAATATTGTTTCTTTTTTTTGGAAATTAATTTAAAATGCAATGAAAACTAAATTTTGTTTCATTACACTCCTCCCAGGTAAATCTTAATATAGGAAACCTAGTTCAGGTTGAAATTTCGGCGAAGGTATAAAATTCTTACACACTTATTTGATATCTGAAAAAAACACTAAAATTTTAAGAGCTAAAAACCTGATTCCTCATATGAAAACTAAAGTGAAATAAGATAACATATTTCGCCAAAAATATTGTTACTGATCAGAAGTTTAATAAAAGAATCTTTTAAACCTAAAACCCTATTTCGGGAAAGGTCATTAAATAGGGCTTTTGAACGAATATGGCTTAAAATCATATTCTAGAAAGGTGCTTTAAATGGAAGCTATAGAAAAATATGGAGCGAATATTCAACATTGCAGCTTTCCATTTTTCTATAAAGTTTACAAAGTTTTTCTAGGGCTTGTGAGCAGACTTTTGCTTCAAGTTTATCCGGGTTAAATTAACATCGAAAAAAATCCCGATAAATTCATATTTTTCAGATTTCAAACTTCACATTAATATTACTTTAAAAATCAATATATTTTTGTTGTTATTTCCACAACAGTTTTTAGACTTTGTAGGTCTTGTATTTTGGCCGATAACTCAAAAGTGTTAAAAAAATTGGATATGATTTTTTCTACTTAAATGTCTTATTTCTATAGAATATTTGAAGGACTTTTTTATATAGAATTTCTCTTAAATTTTTCTAACAACCAAAGTACCCGAGGTGTCCAATTTTGGACCCGATAGGGTGTTTTGTTCCTCCAGATAACACTTGAGGCATCTCTAACTCTTGTCAAGTGAAATATAATAAAAATATTTTTAGCGATTCAAAAATAGTTTTGGAACCATTATTGTCCAACTGTTGGTAATCAAACATAGAGCATTATTTAGCTTTATGGCAAGTTAGCTTCGGCATTAATTTCACTTGCTGACAAATGGTTTTTTGGTTTAGCAATAATAGCAAAATATTATGGACCAGGGAATTTTGGGATAAAACAATGAAAGGGAGTGTTATACCCTTACAAGCGGAATTTTCAATATGTTTCTCAATTATTTCCAAATTAATCATGGTGGAGGGTATCAAATATTCAGCATAACCGTTTGTTTTTTAATAAAAAATATTTCGTGAAAATAATTTATGAATTTGTAAATAAATTGACAAAAATAAAATTTTAAATTCAGATTTAAAATTTGTGTGGAAAATCCAGGGGTTGATTTACTTTATGCGAAAATTATTTTGGAATTCCGTCATGATCACTGTGTTCCAAAATATATAGAAATTTGAACCATTTTAAAATAAAAATGGAGAGGATTTAAAAATTTTTTAATTTAAAAAATTTTCAAATTTTCAAATTCGATAACGATGTTTAAAATCCCAATTTTTTAATATTTCAGAATGTCACAATGATTTTCTTCTATCATTACAAAATGTTTTAATAGTTTTTCACTTTCATTTTATATTAAAGATTTGTGAACGAACTTAAAATTCTTATTAAATTCTAAACTATTTACTTTCTTCTATCAATTTCATCTTAACTTAATGCAGCAATAAATTCAGAATCGAAAAAAAACTTTTTCAGACAAATAAATATTTTCTCATATTCTTTTTTACATTTACATTGGAATCATAACACGTACTTAACTTTATTTTACTTAACTCATATAAATATCTTAACTGTATCTTCAATAAGTAACATTTTCAAGTTCACTTTGGCTAAATAACAGAAAAAGAACCTAAATAAATTGTTATACGTAAAATGCAAAAATGGATGATAAGTAAATGTAGAAAAACTAAATTATATCAATCTCAATAAAACGTGATTTGGCTCTTATATGAACTAACAATAACAACAACAACAGAAAATACAGAAACGGGAACGTAAATAATGAAAGGGATATCAAACAACAGACGACCGACGACGATTGACTTGAATGGAAAAAATAAGAAAAAGTAAATAAGAAAATGACTTCTTGACAAATCTGTTTATTTATATTTTTACAATAAGAAATTGTCATAGAAAATAATATTTATTTACTACAAATACAACAAGATTTAAAGTCTAGATGTAGCAAAAGAACACGTACTTTATCCACTCATATATACACACACACACATACACACACAATACCTTGACATTTTACGATCTCACGCATTTTGAAAGTATCCTTGCAAAAATATAAATATAAAAGAAAGAGAAAATGCTAAAAAATACTATGATGCAGAAGAAAAATAAATATTAAATAAAGAAAATAAAAGCAAGAAAATTCGCTTGTTTAAGAAAATTTTCAGTTAAAGAAAATTAAAAGAGAGTTTTTTTTATAGAGATATTAAATGAAGAAGAAATAATTATTTAAAGAGGACTTTATAAATATTAAATAACAGAACAATAAAATAAATAAATAATAAATAAAGACCGAATATCGAATACCCTACACTACATCGTCGGTAAAAAATGGTAATTACAAAAAGTGTATGAACGATCCTCGTATAATTTGATTTAATGATTTATTTTTTAAATTTATGAGTTTTAAAATGATTTTTTCTGGGGGGCTTTTATGGGGCTTACAAGAAATTTAAAAAAATCGACTCAGAAAATGATTCTGAGTTGAACGGTGTATTTAAATGTGGGTGTGACACAATTTTCCTGCATGTTACAGACATCAGCACAAACGCATAATACTCCAACCACATTCCGTGATGAAGGGTTTCTTTCTAAATTATATAATTCAACATTTGAAATTAAATAGTCTTTAGCTTAAAGTTTTCACAAATAATATTCCTTTTAAATGTTTAAGGTAAAATGTATTTTTATACCCTTCACCACCACAAATGGTGAGGAGGGTATATTAACTCTGTCATACTGTGTGTAATGCTAAAAAGGAATGATTAGAGATCCCATAACATTTATATAAATATTACTGCATCAAATCAAAATCTGAGTCGATTAAGATATGTCCGTCTGTCTTTCTGTTTGTCCATTCTTGGCACTCTCACATCCACAATAATTGAAAGAGCTCAATAAAATTTCGCCTGAGCATTTGCTATTTTCTATATTTAATTGCAATATTTATTTTGAAGTGAAAACGAAACACATTTTCTTCATATGTATTTGTGGTGGAGGTTTTCAAAAACTTGATAGATATTAGAATTTTATATAATTTAGTTTTATGGTTCAGATATCATGTGAATTGTATTAATTGTATTGGTTACTTAAGTACAAAAATATCGTCGTTAATGCTAATTAAAAATAGGTCAAGGACAAATAATAAATATTCCATTTCAATCAACAATGCAAACATGCAGATTCTATAAAAAAAAAGTACCTTAAAAAATGATTAAGCGATGCGCACACAAATGCGTGTGAAGTTAATACGTTTGTTTCGTACATATTCATTCACAAAAACACCCACAAATAAATGTATTTATCGATTTATAATTGACAAATTTATGAAGGATCTTCGTTTGAATTCTCAGATATCGGTTTATATTTTTTAATATAGTGCTTGTTTGAAATAGGAAACTTTTCAGGTTTACTTCAAATATTCAAGTCAAATTTCATTGAACTCTCTCAATTATTGTGTATTAGAGCATGCCAAAACGGACCGACAGACAAACAGATAGACAGGCAGACAGACGGACATATTTAATACGACTCAAATTTTGATGTTATTGTAAACGCTGTGTTTTTATTTTGGTCCAAGACCAAACAAATCATAAAAAACTAAATTCTTTGAGGGTCAATAAATAATTTTTAATATCTGCAACGTGATCATGATCTTGAGTGTTTCATAGTCAGTCTCAATCGATTATTATACTTTCATTTGTTTTTTTCAGAGTATCGAAAAACTCGGAGCAAAATCTCTATTTTCAAATGATTTTTATTTTTACTCTTCTTTGAGAAGATTTAAAAAAAAAATGAAACTCTTTTCTTTTCGATTAAAATTTTAATCCTTATTTTTTCGAATCGAAGAATAATTATTTATTCTTCTTTTATCGAGGAGCAAAAAGGAGGCGTTTAATTTTTTACTCCTCAAAATTGCAAAATGTTTAAAAAGAAAACAAAAAAAAGAACAAAAATGTACATATACAAACACACAAAAAAATGTCTTTGCCGCAATAAAACTTACTGTTGTTGTTTTATATTAAAAAATGTAATAACAAAAACACGAAAAAAGACTTATAACAAAAGTAATCACATCTTAATATGTGAGACCGTTTGAATATCCTTGTTCAGCTTAATAAAAAAATATTTTCCATTGCTACACATGACTTCAAAACAATTTGTGCGAATTATTCATTTTAAAATTCTGTTTCGAATTTTTCTCTTTTTTTAATTTTTATAATTTTTTAAAATTAAACTTTTGTTTAAAGAGCGATAAAAATTAAAACTCGTTTTTAAAAATTTATATAAAACTCTTAGAAAGATCAGATAGTTTGAAGAATAAAAATGGAGTCAAAAACCGTTCTTAAATCTCTTTGAAAATTATCTGAACATCCGTTTCCGTTTTAATTTAAATTATTATTATGTTAATTATTAACTTTTACTTTCTGATCACAAATCATTTTTCCTCAGTTATTAAGTGTAATTTTGCATTATGATCATAAAATGAAAACTATTTTCATTTACTAAATATGAGTTTAACCTCTAAAAGTTAAGTGAGCAAAATAAAAATACTTTAAATATTTTCTATTTTATTTTATTTTTATTCTCTGGATCATAAATATTTTTTGTCTTTATTCTTAAACATTACAATTCTGACACGCAATTCCCTATTTGTTGAGAAATTTGTTTTCATCATTTGAGTCCTTTATCACATCTAGAGAATTACTAGACATTTACAACATGTTGCATTTATTTAGTTTCCTCTTTTATTTGGCACGCAATTTTCCATTTTCCATTTCTATTTTTATTTCAGTTCACAAAAAGTTTTATCAGCTTTGAAAATGGTATTCACCCTTAAACTTTATGTCCTGTGACGTTCAATACATTTATATTTATACACTCAAATGTATTTTTAAAAACTTATGCATTTGTATTGCCAAGTAGATAAATATGTGTGTATGTATATGTATGATTGTTTGTGTATGGGTAGTTGTCAGTCGTCTAGTTTATTTGCATAGAGGTTAAAGGCGCCAAACCGTATTTTATTTACTATCATTTCCTTCCGTTTTTTTAACGGAACACACAATATTTTCAACTGCAACAACAACAACAACAACAAAAACATGTGAAAATGTTGTACAAAAGTGCGAATGCATATGAAAAAGTACTAGAGTTTGGTATTTTTTTTTGTTATTTATTTGTTTTTACTTGAATATTATTTCATTTCTGTTCAGTTCAGGGTTGTAAAACAAACAAGTGTGATAGACAGACTAAGCGAAAGTCCAAACGACTGATAGTCAAATACAAATAAAAATTCTCTCTCTCTCTCTCTCACACTCACACACTACGGAAATGGAAATGGTATAATCGTAAAAACGTTATTTTTTCTATTTTTGTGCGTTTTTTTTTTGTCTCGTGCTCGTAGTGTTTACATTGAAGTGACTTTTAATGGAATGTATGTTTGTGTTTCCTTTGAAGGAAATGTATGAGAATGTTTTTGTTTATAGAGTCAGGCAGTTAGTCAGTTTGTCAGCCAGTGTCTTTAAACATGCTTAACTTGTATGAATATTATGCGAAAAAAATAATATAAAAACCAGAATTAAATCAACAAAAAAAGTAGATTTGCTTTGATGTGGTCGTTTATTGGTTGTTATTAGATGATCAAAAGGTTATTCATATAAAAAAAAACTTTTTTTTTTACAGTTCATTTTTATTACTGTGAAAGTCTTTAATAAAATTTTAATAATTTCAGATACTTTAGACAACTTTTAAGGAATTTAAATTTTTCAGGTCTCTTATTTTGGAGTGAGATCGAAAAATCCTTAATACATGTTTTTCATTAAAACTTTTAACCTAAATATTGTTAATCTTATTGTAAAGAGTGACCAGCAGAAAGTGCATATTAGAATTATTAAACATTTTGATCAAAACCAAATTTGGTCCTATTAAAAGTTGGACAAGTATTCAAAGATCTGCCTTTAAACCGTTCCCAAAGTTATTAAACAGTACATGGAGAAATTAAACCGTTTATAGAAAACCTGGATCAGGTAGATGGAATAGTCACAAGATGTCTCTAAAGGCAAAAAATACAAAGAACTCTCATCACATCCCGTGAGAAAGCAACTCTGCTCGATTTTCTGATAAAATTTAGAGACAAAAAACATAACACGTAAATTGAAGTCCATAAAGAAACGTATGTATTGGCAGCTTATTGGAACTTACAGGTCGAGTGAATGTTGAAGAAAAGGACCCTAAAGCATTACAAATTAAATTGCATATTGCATGCCATACAATATGCCGGCTTTTTAAATTTCAAAATGTACATCAAAATAAAATATATATCATAAGGCTGGTTCCACTTATAAGATTTTATAATATGACTACTTATTTTTGACCTGACTCGGCTTCCTGGTACTTTTGTATACAAGGGCATGAATGGTACAAGACCAATAATGTGGTTCTTGTTCCAAGAGATTAAAATCCTCCAAAATACACCGAACAGTTAAAGCAGAATTGAAGAGCACAAAAAAGTACTCCAAAAGAGTGGTAGATTTTAAAAGGAGATGGACTACATGATCGATAAAAATACTAGATAGTGCTATAAAAACGTTAATGGAAGGGTTTCTGGAAAAGAAGAAATTAATATTTTTTTTGCTTAAATAATCTCAACAAATTGAAAAAATCAAAATTGTGGTTTCTTTTTTATGTTAAGAATATTTCGATCTCACTTTTTTAATACCATTCCATAATAGTCAGGTATATTGGTAGATCTTTGATACTTCGTGGATGGAGTCTAGTATGTTATTTCGGCATTCGCTGAGGAGATTAATAACGTTACCTACAAGAGCGGTAGTGGTTACTAAATGATAATTCCAGTCGAATTGTGTTGCTTTTCTAACTCGCAGTACCCCATAATTACTGAAAGCAGCCGCCATATGTTCTTACGAAAATGATTCAGAATTTTTTTTGTTAGTCCCAGGTTGGAGGCAGGTCATATGATCCTCGGCTTACAGAACTCTGCAAACATCAAGAAGTTTATATGAATAACCTATTTAAGATCAGGATATAAGACACCAGACCCAACTATAACACATTATGAGCCGTCACATGGATCCTAGTTTTGCAACTCTCGATTTAGTTTCTCAAGTTCTACTATTTTGAAGAGCAAGTTATAAGAGACAATGGAAGGTGTTTTGTAACGAAATCCGAAGGGAAAACGATATAAAAATTACAAGAAAAAATATATCAAAACTGAAGCCATTTCACAGATCGGTATTCACGAAAATGTTGATTATTGACCGACTATAATTCTAAAATTTATACATATTTTAACAGTCTCAATAATATATTCATTTACAATCTGTATCTATAAACAATACTTCAGATGAAGCCCTTCTACTCCAACTCATGTCAACAAGTATTTTAAATGAATTTAAATAAGAAAGAAAAACTCTTCAATTTCACTTGAAATTCAACTCAAAAAGTCAATATTCATGTTATTTAAAACTCAAAATGCATACACGATGGAATGACATGATCCACTCCAAGGTAAACGAATGGGAAATGAAATCAATAAAAAAAGTTTTTTTTGTCGATAAAGATGATGGAAAATCATCATCAACATCATCGTCATCAACTAGAGTGTTATTTTAGAAATGTTGCCAAAAAATAGATTTTTTTTATCTGACAAAAAGAGATTTTTTCTATTTAAAATTACTTTTCTCATATATAAAATGTATAAAGGTTACCTGGACGAATTTTGTTCCTTTTTGTAATATATTTTTAGAGATTTTGGCTTTTTTACAAAAATTGGAAAAATATACTGATAAAAAATAAAGCAAAGAACTGCGACTGTGGAAGTACACAGACGTAATCATTGATTTCTGTTACCATTTTAAATGAGCTGCATAAGTAAGTAAACATGATGTGTGTGCAACAGTGCACATTGGGGTGATAAGGGTCAGTAATAGGGATAATTTTACCCTTAAATATATAGCTATTTTGGAATATTAAAGAGTGAGATTGAAATATTATTAACTTACGTATATGTTAATAAGAACTAAACCACTAAACTTACAGTTTTATACCCTACACCACCATAAGTGTGAATGTTATAATGCGTTTGTGCACTTTTTAGTATACTGATCGACTCAGAATCACTTTCTGAGTCAATTTAATGATGCTCGACCATCTCCCATATTATCATCCCCCTAAGAAGTCCTTTATATTATATACTGCATTTTTAAGCACAGATTACAAAATATATTTATACGAGGGTCGATCATTAATTTTTGATTGCCAGCATTACTGTGGTGTGGGGAATTAAAAAGTCGGGTTTGACCACCTATATTTTTACATGTTTTTATTTGATTGAAATCATTATTAAATTTTGCTTACTTAATTCACTCATTTTTATAGTTTCAAATCACTTGCGATGAAATTTTGAACCTTTTCAGATACCCTTTCTTTTATAGTTATTATAGTTCTCTCTGTCACTTTGCTCGAATAGAATATCAACCTTCGTTTAAAATTTATCTCACTTTTGGACCTTTTATGTTCTTTTAAATCTTTCAACAAGAGTCCGATGTTCCTCCACTGTTCTTAGTTCCGCATAGTTAGGAGGACTTGCCACTCTAGATACCAATGTTTATTATAGTGAAAGGATGCCAATTCAGGTCAAAAATAAGTAGACACATTATAAGGTCCTTTGAATGAAAGCAGAAACTTTTTAGATACTCCTTCTTTTAAGTTTCGGTATTTAGAGGGCTCCTTGCAACAAGCGATTGGCTCTCTTGCCACAAATGCATATTACTTGCCAAACCAAGAACTTTTTGGAAGATTTTGACGGCTTATGGGCCCTTAATTTTTTTTAGAAATTTGACATATTTTTCCAAAGTCCATGTAATGTCCACCTTTCAGTTCGCATGCTGCTTTAAACTGTTTAAATATTTTGCTTGATTGAGCAATAAGACCCAATGTGCAACATCTAAACTAAATTCGTACTTAAAAAGGACACAAAGTAGATCGAAATGAGTGAAAAAAATGTTTCATCATGTAATGCAAAGTAAAGTGCAGCTAAAAGGCAACTAAAGCCAGTAAGAGTCTTTCGTTTTGGATTTTGTTTCCAATTTTTTCGCTTGTAACAAAAACAACACACAATGTTTCTCTAATGCTGCTTGCAACGTTATAAAACTTAAACAAACACATACACTTACACATACTTACACTTAGATACTGTGGCATTTTCACATGCATCTAAGATGAAAGAAAGTTCAAGTTACAACTTATAAATGTTGCAAAATAGAATTTTCATCCTTTTTCAAATCGCTTTTTGTGCTTCGTTTTTACACAAGAGTCTTCTTTTTGTTTAATATAAATGAAAAGACGCGCCAATATTATTATGAGTATTTATTAGAAACGTGCTGTATCTCGATAAATATGCATTTATTATTATGATTATTATTAAATATATATTTTGCTTCAGTTTTTCTTTTATTATATTTTTGTTCCTCGTATTCAGTTTGTAGTTCGTATCTTTTAGCTGAAGTATCTTTAGAGTGTATTTGTTGTTGTTGTTGGTATGATGTCAATGATCGCTATCTTTTGTAGAATATTGTACACATTGAATGTGGCTGCTACGTGTTATTTTCACAATATGTACTACAACGACAACAAAAACAACTGAGGAAAGGTCTTAAATAATTGGCAATTTTGTGTATGAGAAAGTAAGAAAAAAGAAAAGAGACAACAAGCGAACACCTTGTTGATTGCAGCTGAATTGAACAAAAAAATGTTTAAATATTTTATGTGTAAACAAATTGTTTTTCTCAGTTCACATTATTAAAAGTGTATTTAATTTCAGATTTTTTAAAGGGAGTAATAGAAATTAAATACAATTTCAAATTTCAATTAAATGGAGGAAAACAAGGAATTTAATAAGACTGAAAACTGAACTGAAAGACGCAGTACACATTGTATATCGGAAGTGTCAACGCTTAATGTTTATATATATTGATTTTTTGGAAAAATTCAAGGACCATTCAAAAGTTAATGTTTTTGAATTGATTTGGAAGAGTACAGGACCTTCTCTGGTCAGGAGCGTAGTCTGGCCAAAAGTTCAGAATTTTTTTGATATTTTCTAAAAGAATGTGGCAACATTTATACACTAATAAAAAAAACATATTCTAAACTTCAGACTTTTATTATACCGTTTGTGCTCAAGAACGAAACCTATTGAAATTGGTCATATTCGCTCTATAGGGCTAAGTCCAGACCCCCTCAAATTCCACTATTTTTTTATAGAAATTTCGAATTTAACTTTTCTGTTTAATTAAGAATCACAAAGGAAACATTTGTGAACATGACATGTAGAGAAATGACATCTCGTCATATGTTTGTCGCAGCGAACATTTATTGTTATCACCAACATTAACATGTTTTGTATTAATTGATTTTTGATAACAATTTCGTTGTTGTAATAAAATTGTTTATTTTACTGGCAACTGAATATGATTTTTTTCTTTAAGATTTTTTACAATTTGTGTTAACATGAATTTAAATTTTCTTAATTTCCAAATAAAAAATTATATGACGAAAACATTTCAAATAATGTTTACATATTTTCCAAAGACATAATTTTCATATGAAAATATTTTTATTTAAAAACAAATTAATGCGAACAAACAAATTTTTTATTAGAATAACAATATTTTTGTTGAGATGACAATAATTTTAGTGACTATAACAATATTTTAGTGGCGATAATAATAATTTTAGTGGCGATAACAACATTTTTAGTGACTAGAACAATATTTTAGTCATGATAACCATAACTATTTTTAATAAGGCAAAATAAATAATAAATGCGAATAAATAAATTATTTAGTTATGAAAATAATATTTTTATTGAAATAACAATATTTTTAGTGGTGACAACAATAACTTTATGGTTACCGCAAACAAATTTTTCTCTGTGTGTGTCTTTAACATTTTTGTTATTAGATCGATATTGCTTCAAATATGATACTACCAATAACGATAAGAGTTAATTCGATAAATGTTTATTGAATTCGAACAATTAGTCTAGCTCAGATATCGGTCTATAACATTTTTGTTATTGAAAAATTCGGGAAATTTTGAATTTTAATAATTAGTTTAGAATTAGTGAGTTTGATTCACGGATTTGGTGCATAAATATATATTTCTTTTGTGGTCATAGATGTTTCATTCTTGGCATTAGAAAAAAATTATATACATTTGTGATATTGGAGGCAATAAAACTATTTATAAAAATAAAATCATTGATCTAACAAATATATATATAGAATTTTAAGTTTACTTATATCCGGTCAGATTATACTGGAGTTCATAAAAATCAATTAAATTTAAAATAAATTTCAAGATTTCTTCGTTTCAACTCTTTAATTACTTTAACCTTCTAAATCCATAAATTAGCTTTATAAAAAAACGTGTGTTAAATTTGGAAAATATGCTTATAATTTCAAATTTTGCCTCCCTGTTGCCTTAAATATGAGTATAACCCAAAAAAGAAAATCTCCAAAAAACATAATGTTACAAATATCATCACAATTGTTTAAATAAATATACATTCTTGTGCCCTTTGACTGTTTAGTATTTTATATTCCCCACTTCCACTGCCTTCCTTCCCAGAAATAAAACTTAAACTTCTATAAACAGACGTTTTTATTTAAACTCACACTATATTGTCTTGTATCCCAGGACAGTAATTTACAATGACACATACTTCTAGGGACCAAGACAAATAAAATTACAATCACTCTGACATTTAAACAGTAAAAAAAGAGAGGAAACGAAATAAAAAACAATAAAGTCAGCAGTTTTTACGATGTCTGGCTGCTACCGCTTACTTTTTTTTTTTGCTCTCCTTAAACCCAACACCTACACAGAGACATACATATACTTAAACAAAACTCTTTCGAGCAGGAGTTAAATTCACTTAATTTATATAAAATCTAATGTTACTTTTTATACCCTCCACCAGCACAAGTGGTAAAGAGGGTATATTAAGTTTGTTATTCCGTATGAAATGCTATGAAGGAATCAATTCTGACCCCTATAATGTAATATATTCTTGCATAAAATTAAAATCTGATTTAGCTATGTCCGTCTGTATGTCTATCAGTTGTTGGCACGATCAAATCCGCAATAATTGACAGAGTTCAATGAAATTTGGATTGAGTATTCGATATCCAACTTGAAGTAAAAAACTTTCGTAAAATTGTCAATTATAAATCGCCAGTTAGAATAAATTTTTACCGTAGTTTTAAGAAATACCTCATTACCATTCCATAATTATCAGTAGAAAAAAAGTTATAGCCAAAAATATAAGACTACCTTTATCGGAGGCGCTTTACTGCTCAAAAATGGGCCAAATTTGAGAACTCTAGCTATTATATTCTATTTAGATATTTGACAATTAACGTTTGCTTTGTATGGGGGGTACGTCTCCCCCTGGTCACATCCTATATTTTGATCAGTAAAACAAATAATTAGGAAATTAATTGGGGCCAAATTTGAAAACTCTACCAGTTTAGATATCCGATTATCAATATTTTCTTCGTATGGTGGGTACCTCTCTCACATATACAGTCTGTTCTGTATTTATTTCTCAGACATTTGTGGTGGAGGGTACTAATAATTCGGCATAGCCTAATACAGCATTCTCACTTATTATTGTGTGTGTCTGCATGGATGTTTTTAGTTATTTTTCTTTCCGAATTTTTATAGATAAATGTTAATGTCTGCTACTACAGCAGTAGTAGCTGCTACTTACTATTAGTTGTAGTGTATGTTTGTGTGTGTGAATTACTTGTAGTTTGTAGAAATATTTTTCTTGATGGAAAAATAAGAAATATTTAAAAAATTTGTAACCTTTAGACAGACTGTAGTTGAACTGTGTGTGTTACATTGTTTAGAGAATTAGAAGGCGTGAGCTGCTTAAATATTGGGTGGGTCGTAGAGCATAAATGAACTAAACAAAATATATTATATTGTATGTGTAAACAATATATATATATAAAAGAACATTGTCATCAAGTTTTGTGATTTTTTTTTGATTTTTTGGTTTATTAGTATTGAATGAGACAAATATAGAAAATTATTAAATCTTTAAGGATTCATTTTTAGTTTAAATATTAATTTAATCAACTTTATAGAAAAGTATAGGAAACTATTTGCTATTGATGTCCGTATATCGTTAAATCGGTAGCAGAAGTTATTTTCCAAAATAGAGATGATAGTTGCTGAATGTTCAAATCCCTTGCATATAGTCCATAAAGGCACAATCAGTAGAAAAACTATAATTTATAGCTTTTTTTTAAAAGCTTTACAATTACAAGACTTTTACAAAACATGAAATTAATGCGGTTTATATCTTGTTTAACACCTCATTTCATATGTAGACTTGATTCAAAAGCTTTTGACTTGAACTCTAACAATGGTAATTAAAAGTTATATATACGATTGTTAGAGTTCAAGTCATATAAGTTATAGCTTTAAGGTAATTATATGTTATATCTGAATGTTAATAAATATTCTGAAAAAAGTTGAGTTTAAAGAGTGAGTTTTAAGCTTAAGAAAAAAGCTCCTTATAAAACTAAGAATATTTTCTAAATATTCAATTATTTATTTTAAGCAACGTTTTTGTTGCGATTTTTCGAAAAAATGGGAACTTTTAAAATACAGTCGAACCTAAAAGATGATTAGTAAAATAAAAGTCGCCACAAGTTTAATTTGTCTATAATTAACACTTTTTCAATAGTTTTTAATTATAAATTTGCTCCGTTTCCGATTTGATTATGAACATTATACAGGAACAGTGTTACCGTTGGTGCGACTTTAGTCGCACTTTTGCAAATTTCCCCTTTTTTGTCCCATTTTTTATAATTTGGATTTTCGGCATAAAACTCCACGAAATTTCATTAGTTTGACTTAAAAAGAATATTTCAGTAAATTCTATATAAATTATGGATGAAAAAAATTTAAATTAAGAACGATAGAATCCTAAAAAAACATGAACTATACTTCTACGGAATCATAATGGAAATCGAAATAGGGATATTTAAAAAAAACCTAATTGTTGGTTAATATTCAAGATTTTTTCAACATTAAACGTGAAATAATACAAATTCATAATTTAAAACTATTCAACATTTTTATTTATGTCGAATTAAACCAATGGCGGATATAGTTCCTCAAAAATCACCTTTTACATGCGACTTTATTTTCCAACATCCCCTTTTTGTGCGAGTTTTTGAAAAATCTCAATTTTTTTCGGATTCCACTATATATTTTGCAAAAGTATTGTGGATGAATTTTTAAACATTTAAATTTTTATACCCTACACCACCGTAAATGGTTGGGGTCAGTGTTACCGTTGAGATTTTTCGAAAAATCACACAAAAAGAGGATTTTAAATCGCACTTAAAAAGGTATTTATGAGCAAAAGTTCCACAAAAAGGGAAAATTTGAAAAAGTACAAAAAAAGTCACACGCAGTTAAAAAAAATCGCAATTTGCAACTAAAGTCGCACCAATGGTAACACTGGTTGGTAACGAACAAAAAAAAATATTGCTACCATACATCCAACTGGCAGACTGGCTGTCCTTGTAAACTTTGTGAATAAAATGTAGGTCGCATTTTTTGAGATATCTTGATGAAACTTGGCACGTGTCATTATTTTGACCTAAGACCAAAAAATTGGCAATAGGTCTTTTATATCAAAAGCTTATATACAATTTATTAATTTGTCCTCTGTTTACCAAAATTAATGAAATTTCACGAAGTTTTATGGCGAAAAGTAGAAATTATGAAAAAGCAATTTTTGACTGAAATCGCACCAACGGTAACACTTTTTATTTATTTTTTTAATTAACCAATTTCAGATAGGGTTTGTGGGCAGACCTGTGCAAGTTCATCAAAATTTAGTTTGTACAAAATTACGTTAAGATTTCTTTACAAAACAATAAATATTTTATATAAAATTTAGAACAAGAAATATGGTTTTATCTGTGAATAAATGTTGCCACCTTTTTGGAAAAAAAAAATTCAAAAAAAATACTGTTTTCAAAGTTTCAATTTGTTTACGAACTTATAGGAAATTAAGCCCACTTTTAAATGTATTTCGAATTTAATAGCTCTGAAACTATTAGAGAAAACAAAATTTCGCCAAAACTTCATAATCGAATTTTTGGCGAATTAAAAAAATGCATAATTTAAAGTATAATTTGGAAATCAGCTCAGCTCAGCTGTAACCATTTATATTTTCATGCAAAGATCAATAATTTTTCAAATGTTACAGAATTATTTTCCTTTGTTCATAACTTTTGATCAAATAAAGCAGAGTTAAGCGTTTATTGTGATAAAAGCTTTCCAAAGCTTTATCATACACTTAGATTTAATATTTTTAAAAACATTTTTTTCACTTTTTTTCCATTCGATTACTTATATGAACCTCTCTTATATGTGATTTGGAACTGTTAATTTAAATTCCTCCTACAAAACAGTTTCCATACTGTCATGTGTGTCTGTGTTGAATATGCCTTAAAGTTCCTTAGAGTTACATCTTGTTTCCTTCCTCATTCCTTTCCTTTTCTACTATTTATTTTTGTTTTCCGTTTTTGTGTGTGTGTGTGTCCTTTTTTACGCATTCCTTGGGGTATTTTAAGTTGTTTTCTTACATTTTTTGTGTCCTTTGATTTCAGGTTGTAATTTTTTTCTGTCGTATCAGCAGAGTATAATGTGTCATTGACTATTAAAGACAATTGTTATGATTTTTATTGTGTTCTGTTGTTGTTACTTTTATTCTTTTTGGCCATAAAATAAATATTTGTCCAAAGGGAATTTCACACCTACAGCTACAATAACAAAGTGTTGGATATCAACACCTTTTTTTCTTCTTCTCCTTCTGCTTCTCCTTCTTGTTGTTGTCTTTTGTTTGTTTCATTTGCTTTTCTTGATAACAATTTTCTTGTTCATTTCTCTTTCGTTTCTTTTTAGTTTATTTTGTGGTGATTTGATATGATTAGTTAAGGTATTTAAGGGAAATGTTTTCGGTCAATTAAAATGATTGGGATCAAATTTATAACATTTTCTGCTTATTATTGCTTAAAAACTAGACTTTTTGTAATAATAGTAATTGACATAATATTTTTTATCCTTTTATTTTTCATTTTATTTGTTAAAGTTTTATTTTCTGACTTTTTTTCTAAATACAGTCCCGAATAAAACTATTGGTACAGCAAGAATTTTTTCTAAGATTTTAATAAAATTTTAGAAGAAAAAATTGTTAAAACTGAATACAACCATAAGTGATTTGACTAATTTAAATACTAATTTTGCTTATAGGCCAAATAATGGAATGAAGTCGTGTCACTATTAAAAGCGTATTGAATCGCTTTCATAAATAGTCAAGTTTCGAATGGAACGGCCGACCGTCCTTCTTCTACTGTTAATTGTGTGGGGCTGTATGTCATCTGCGGGTATATATAAAGTAGTTTTCATAGAAGTTTTTCATGCTTTTGTGCCGATATTTGTAACATGCAGAAAAAAATGGTGTTACCCCTACTTATCGTTAGACTCCGAATCAATCCTGTGTCAATTTAATGATGTCCGTCCGTCTGTCTTTCCGGCTGGCTGTGCATGTAAACGTTGACCTAGAGACGAAGCCTATTGAAATTGGCTAAGTTCGGTCGAAATTCTCAGGTACCTCCCATACAAATGATGCTTTCGGAATGGAGTTTTAAGGTCATAAAAGTCCTAAATATGAAACTATTTTAATAAAATTTAACACAATTAAGTATTATTATTTTGTAAAACAAAGTGCAAAAATATGCTAGGGTAGGTCCATTATTAGATCCCATACAAACCCCCTTTCAAATATCACTTTTAAGGTCACTAATCTCATATATTCATTGATATTGTAATTATAACTGGTCAAATTCAGATTAATATAAACAAAATCTATATGTAACATTATATGTAAAATGCAAAATTATACGAGGGTCGGTCCATAACTTTTCTACCTTTTATATTGGGTGATTATATTCTTTTAAAACTCATAAATTTCACATAAATGTAAGTGTCACAATAATGTACTACACATTAAAGAAGAAATCAAAAATTAAATTGTGCGAGGGTCGTTTATTAATTTTTCGTAGCTGCTATATATAAACAACCGACTATAATATCCTTAATTGTTTTTAAATATTTTAAAAGAAAATGTGAAAAACATTCAGTCCATAATGTGGCTACCGCACCCACCACAGTCCACAGAACTTAATCCAGTTGAGCATTTGTGGAAAGAAATAGACACATGTGTCAAAAATACATCTGAGCATCAAAAGGAGCTAAAGGAAGAATGAATAAAAATTGGGATATAAAATTACAACAAATTTAGTTCATTCAAAGTCAAAGCGTTTGGATGAAGTTATAAGGCAAAAAGGCTTGTCCACTGCTATTTACTTCATAGATAATAGGTAATTCCACACACATTTTTATGCGGCTTAAAATTGGGAATATAGAAAATTACACTTGCTGTGCCAATCGTTTTATTCGGGACTGTATATCTTTCATTTAGAGATTTTATGCTTGAAAATGTTAAAAATGTCTCTGTTTTATTTCTGTGAAAATGTTAAATGAGTTTCATTTGTTAGAAGTTTATTTAAGTTTTTTTTTTGTATTTTTACCACAAAATGTCAACATTTAATTGCTCAGTGACATATTTTTGCTTTTGTTTGTGTTTTTTCTTCTCTATTTATTTATACATTTTTTTGTTTACATAACATTCTCATAATTTATCCTTATTTGTGACATTTAAAAAAATTTTTGTTATTTTGTTTATTTTGGTTTTTAGTTTGAAATAATAATATTTCTATATGTCAGAGATCTCAAAAAAAGCTTATTTATGTTGTTAGACATTAAAACCATTATCATAATTAGTTTTTTGAAATATGTGAACAGTTTCTCTTTGAAGAGTGAGTGAAGAATGGTTATAGTTTTGTATGTAGATAAATAATGGAGTAAATCTTATGGTTAAATAATGACAAAATTATTTGATCCAAAAGAATTTTATACAAATTTGTGTTTTTTATGTGATTTTATTAAAATTGATTAAAGACCAGTAAAAATTTCATAAAGTGATTCAATTATAAAACATGTTTAAACATTTGTCACCCTGTCATACTGAGGGCTCTACGGCAGAAAATACTTTTAAATAGACCAAATTTGAATAGGGTTCATGGGCAGACTTTTGTCTCCAGTTTATCCGAATTTATAAAAACAAGTAAAAGTTATAGTCAGTCAAGCTCGACTATTTTTAATACCCTACACCTGACTATTGTAATTATCAAAAATTAATGATCGAAGAGAAGAAAGATGACCAAATAAAATTTTGTTTGGGGGTGAAGAGAACTTTGCACTTTTCTAAGAAAAATGCAATTTTCAAAAAAATGCATGTTTGCATTTGTCAAAATTAATTTAACTTTTTCAAATAATTTTATTCGTCTAAAGAAATGGGTATTTTTAATAAAGAATTGCCCTTTCTGCAATAATTGATAAGAAGTATTTCTGTTTCTGTGCATTTTAGAAAATGTTGCATTTACACTTGGTATTTAACAGTTGGATTGCCCTCTACTATGAGAAGTGCCTCTTTGTACACAAGTACTATTTTTTAGAAAAATTACACTTTTCAAAGATAATATTTTTTAAAACTACACTTTTCTATGAGAATTACATTTTTCTAGAGTGAATACATTGGGATCTGAATTTTTTAAGGAAAATGTTTCGAGAACATTTGAACTTTTTCTAAAATTTACTATTTTCTAAAATAATTTCTTTACTATAGAAAAGTTGAAATTATATAAAATAATTATTCTCTTTTATAAGAATTTCCAATTTGTACAAAAACGGCAAATTCCTATTAATATTTTTTGAAAATCATTTTGCCCTTTTTTAAAGCAAAGTGCATTGCCTAAGAAATATAATCTCTTAATATTTTTCTATTGAAATTGCACTTTTTTAAAAATTTGAAATTTTGGCTTCTTTTATTTCTGCAAGTTTTTTCTAAAAGAGTTTAATTTTGGTATTTCAATTAATTTTTTCTATTTTTTAGATTAAATTTCATTTGTAAACATATTATTAATTTTTTTTATTTTGTTGGAAAATGCATTTTTTTACTGAAATTGCACTTTTTATTGAAAAGTTTTCTTTCTATGAAAATTCAAGTCTCTAAAAATTTGCATTTTTTAAAATTATTTATCACCCAGAAATTCAATTTTATCTAAAAATTTATTTAATTTTTTAAATTGCATTTTTCATAAAAAAATAATTTTTAATTAAAAAAAAGGAAGTTTTCACAAAATTTGAATTTCTTAAAATTAAAATTTTTTAAATTTAATTTTTCTTGAAAAACTTATTTATGTCAAAACAATTTCTTTTTAAAAATAGTATTCTTCCATGAAGAAATAAATTTTATATTATTTCAGTGAAAGTCGATATTTTCAAAGAAAATAGCACTTTTCTTCGGAAACAACACTTTTCTATGAAAATAGCACTTTTCTACGGAAACAGCACTTTTCTTCGGAAACAACACTTTTCTATGAAAATAGCACTTTTCTACGGAAACAGCAATTCTCTATGGAAACAACACTTTTCTTTTAAAATAGCACTTTTCTTAGAAAATAGCACTTTTTTGTGAAAACTGCACATTTCTACGAAAATTGCACTTTATCCATAATATGCAGTATGCAATATTTAAACGCTGCTCAATTTGCCCTTTCGCGAAAATATTGATATGATTTTCCTAATGTATCTGTAAAGTCAAGCTTATCGACTTCCCGATTAATACCGACTTGAATTTTTTTATCAAGAATTGAAATGATATAGAATTAATTCTGGACAGACCATTACAACAAATCTTTATATTTTGTTGCATTAAATAAACACAAACTAAATATTAAACATAAATTTAATTAATTATTACTTTTTTACTTTTTTTCTTAAATATTTCAGAATTTAAAAAAAATTAAAATTTTAAATTCTCATCTCTTGTCCCCAAAAAATTTCTTTGCATTTTTGAGAAGACAAATGTCCTCAATTCATTTGCAAGAAGAAAAAATAATAAAATTGTTTTTAATTTCATTTCTCTGTTTCATATTTAAATATTGACTCAAATAAGTAAACTATAACGAACAAATTTTAAAACATCACTATTTTCCAATTTAGAACAATGAACTCTGACTCTCTCACTCTGTCATCATGGAGACACATCATCATCATGGAGACATCAAGTCAAAAAAACTTAAAGTTGATTTAATTTATTTTTGAGTTGTACTCATTTCTAAAGACCATAAAACACATTAACAAAAATTTTGAAATGTTTATAACTGACTTAAGTCTTTTGTTTCAAAATGTTCATCATCCTCTACTCATATCCTTTTTAGAACAATTTAATATGTTTTTTTTTCCTTGTTTTAACAAATCAAGACGAAAAACTAACAAAAAATTTATTTAATAGAAAAAAAGTTCTCATAAAGAAATTTATATGTTTTTTTTGTTCTCATTGAAAGACAAACAAAATGAAAGTAACACTTTACGTTGACAAGTTGGAATAAAAACGTAATACATACAACAATGCAACGTCACTTCCTCTGCTGATGCTGCTGCTGTCATGACATCAAACACAACAACAACAACTATTTTGCTAAGGGGTTAAACAAATGAAAATGAAAGAGAGAGAGAGAAAGAGAGAGGGAGGGAAAATAAAACTTTATTCATTTTGTTGCATAAATGTTTTAACATAATGTTACAGATGACCGACCATGTCTGCAATATAAACCGGAAACTTGGACGGAAGTTCAACAAGAAACATACCAAAAATAGAAGAAGAAGAAAAAAATTACAAAAAAAAAGAGAACAGAATTCCATAGAATTCATTATGACACTAAGAGTATATGGAATTGTTATTGTTGTTTTTTTTTTTTTTTTTTTTTTTGTCTTTACATTTTCATCTTTATTTGAGAGTAAAAATGAAAAAAGAAGAATATAAAGCAATTTTTAGTTGATTTTAGTAAAAATATGTGAATGTTGCATAAATGTATGAATGTGTTGCAAGTATAGCTTACACTTACTTAATATGTAAGAGTATTCATTTTTTTTGCTTTTTGTATATAAATGTGTGTGTAATGATGTGTCATAGAAATATTTATGTATGTGTGTGAGTAATGATAAATACTAATGTAATAACTAAACTGAAAACATTCCTTTTATTAAAAATGACCCAGTAAACAATTTTTAATAATGAAAAAATTAGCATTTCTTAACAAAAATAGTTTTTATCACAAAATAGCGTTTTTATATGGAATAAATAGTTTTCTATGAAAATGACTTATTTATATGAAAAGAAAACTTTTCAATTGATACACAGTTTTTATTCGGAAAATAGCATTTCTTTCGAAAAATAAAATTTTATACAAAATAGCCTGTATCTATGAAAATAGCACTATTTTATGAAAATAGAAAATTTTCTATGGAAATAACTATTTTCTATAATTATAACACTTTTCTATAAAAATAGTTCTTTTCAAGGAAAATAGCTCTTATGTTTTAAAGTTGCTCTTTTCAATGAAAATAGCTTTCATCTAGAAAAACAATTATTTTTATCGAAAATAGTTATTTCATATGAAAGTAGTTGTTTTTTATGAGGAAAATCTTGCTTTTTTAAGAAAACGGCTATTTTAAACTAAACTATTGCTTCACTATGAAAATATTTGTTTTCTATCAAACTAACTTCTCAGGGGAAATATAACTTTATCACAACAGTAACTCTTTTCCATAGTTTTGACTAAAAAACTTTTTTTAATGAAAATAGCTATTTTCAATTAATACAACTCTTTTCTATGAAAATAGTTCTTTTTTAAACAAAATATCTCTTTTCTAAGGAAATAGTTATTTTCTATCAAAATAGTTTTCTTTGTAAAAAAATTACTCTTTAATGCAAATAGCACATTACTATTCAAATAGCTCTTTTCTATCAAAATATTTATTTTTCTATCAAAATAGTTCTTTTCTTCAAAAAATATTACTTTCCTTTGAAAAAAAGCTCTTCTTTTAAGAAAACTTTTTTCTATTAAAAATGTTTCTTTTTATGAAAATAAAAATTTTCTTTGATCATAATATTTTTTCTCTGAAAATAATATTTTTCTTGAAAATCGCATATTCTGCCAGTCATAAAATAAGTCTGATCCGATATCGAAACGCTCAATAGTTTTGATTTCTGAGTTCTTTAATTATATCGGCAAAAATGGCTCGTTGTTGTCGATGTTGTTTTATCCTTAATATAGTCTAACAATAACTACTACATCTTTCCTATTTTACTTTTCCACTGGGTTAGTCCATATAGTCTGATTCTTGTCATGTATTAATGTGGTAAATTCTTTATTTACAAATTTGTTTGTAAACAAATTTAATATGGACATGAGACAAACCTAAATGCACTAAGATTTCGTAAATTTCAATAAACATACACATACATATGTAGTATTTTATAAACACATACAGACACACACACACACACACATACTGATAACTAGTTACAAAATATTTATACAACTGCATTGACAAACAAATAAGTTTTAGAGTAAATTTAAGTCGAAATCATAACATTTTCGAAGCAAAATAGAATGAAATTGCAAGAAGACGTGTTTAAAGGAACCAACTTGGTCAAAAGGGATCTTATTGAAATTAGAGTTTATCCCGGAAATGTAATATGAGGGAAGATCAAAGGAAAATCGAGTATGAAGTCCTACCAAAATGGCCGGAGATGGCAATGTTTTATTTTGAATCTATTTTTCGCCCAGTTAATTTTGTCCTTTTTTTAGAAATTCTAACAAAAATATACTAATTTATTTTTAAGGACATTTTGGTCACACATATGTTATACTATATTGAGTTAGAAGTATCAATTTAAAATATATATATTTATGTGAGAACTGTAACGAAATATGAATCAATATTTGTCAAATTAGTTTGCATATTCAGTACATTTAGTAAGTACAGTCAGAAAAATAATCGTGCTGATTTATTTGTTCTGAAGACTTTTAAAAGTTTCAATCGGTATTCCGGGAATGGTCCTTTTATGGAAACTATAGAAAATAATGTTCCTTTATTCATCAAAATAATAACATAAATTCCAGATAGCGAAATAATTGTGAAGACTTTCTTTCAATTTGATTTGATTTGATTTAATTCAAAATTTAAAATTTTTTTTTTTGCATCAGATATGGATCCACAAATTTTGTTCTTCTGAATTTGAGTTTCTAGACATAATTAAAGAATAGAAGGGAGCCATGCAGGCTAAATATTGTTCAAATCATTTAATTATTGTGGACGTGAGAATATGACCTTCTGACGCACACAACTAACTTAGCACAGTTATTTGTTTGCTGTAGGAGTCTAAACTCCTTCTACGAGTTAATATTAAAATGATTAGAATTTTATTTTATTTTAACATCCAAGTAAATGGAATATAATATTTATACATCCACATCTCAGAAATTAAAGTCGATCCAACCCAATACGGTGAGACTGAAGTCTTGTATGTGAAGCATTCAATTTCAGATGCTTGTCGACTTTCAAGGTTCTTGACAGGTATAATTAACAAGTAACAGTCGGTTAAGGTCGGCTTATATGATATCATTAATATTATGGACCGACCATCGTAGAATGATGTTTCTATAAAACATACATATTTAGAATTGTCTCTTACATATATGAGTGATTCGTATCATTTGAAATGATTTTCTGAACTTGGATTTGGAAATTATAATTCCATTTTAGCTCGCAATAGTTGGGACTGTGTTTTTTGGTTGAATAAATCATAAACATATCAAGTATTATCAAAATATTAACATTTGTGTACTCTCAACCACCAATGAAGATAAAGAGTTTGTCATTCCATGTGTATCACCAAGAAGGAATCATCTAAGTCTGAACCAATCGCGAAATTCAATAAAACTTTTTTTCGAAAAATAGTTATCAGATTAAAATAATGAAGCCTTTTTTACTTATTTAAGATTTTTGTACTTTGTTTCTGTATAGAAGCTACGGTCATTTATCGTCCGATATTCATTTCTACGATTTTTATGAAATTAAAACCACATTCTAGGAACATATTTGTCTGGCAACTACTTGGAATATTTTACTGAACAACAGTAATTTCTATAGGCTTCGTCCGGACATCGTTAAATTGGCTCAGTGATTTTAAGTCGATCGATATAATTGAAATGGGTTAAATATATTTTTTCCAAATTACAAATATCAGCACAAACGCATTATACCAAAGGTGCTGTAGGGCATCAAAATTATACTGAAGTACAATTAGATTTTCATAAATAATTCTAAAATAATGTTGGCAACATTTTTTGAAAATTGTGAGTTTATGTGTGTGTGAGTGTGTGTAAATAATACCACAATAACACAACCTTTTTCATGTATCACATCAGCAACAAAATAATACAAACAAAAATCACATACACAGAATTTTATTCTTACCTACATTATATGTGTATGTATGTATGTGTGTGAATTTATTTCAAAAATATTGTATTGTTTTATTTAGAAACATACAAACTGAATATTTGTAGACATTTAATTTTTTTTTGTTTTTTATAAAACTTTAACTTGAAATATTTTTCACAAAATTCTTAACTCAACATTAAGAATTCAAATAGAGAAAAATGCAGGAGAAAACCGAAAACCGGAAGTGACATGTTTTGTGACAATGAAATAAATTCTTAAACATGTTTTAATAAATTATTTAAATTGTGTTTTTTTGTTATTTTATTTAATTTTTAAATTAAATCTTTATTTTAAGAGAGATTTTTTTATGTTGGAATATTTAAATTTTAAATTTAAATAAATAGACAAGTAAGAAGTTAAAGTCGGCTAAGTCCGACTATTGAATACCCTACACCTAAAGCGACCAAAAATTAATAATGACCCTCGTATATATTTATTTTTTATTTTATACTTAAGAGTGCAATAAATTATGGTGATAACATTTATGTGGGATTTCTGTGTCTTAAGATATTTTTTCTGGGCGGATTTCGCACATTAGTTTTTTGTTTATGTCTGTTCTAATTTGACCAATTCTTATTACAATATTAACGTATATATAAGATTAAAGCTCTTCAAAGTGATATTTGGAATGTGGATTATATGGGACCTATGAGATTTGGCACAACGTTTAAGAAAATTATAATATTTATTTTTCCAAGTTTTATGACTTCAAACTCCCTTTTCGGAGGGAACATTTGTATGAAGTCTAGGTAAAATAGTGGATCCATCATCATCCCTAAACCAAAATAGTGACACATGGCAAGTTTTATCAAGACATTTTGTTCACAAGGTTTACATGGACACCCAGCCAGACGGACGAACATCGATAATACTCCAACCATCTACGTTGGTGTAGGGTGTAAAAACAAAGATCAAGTTTTATTATTTTATTTATTTATTTTATTTTTAAAAAATGTATATGAATATTTTGTTTGCTCTAGGAAACACCGCCCCCCCTAAAATAAAAGCCAGATATTTATATGTTGTCAGATGTATTCACATAGTTTGGTTATATAAAAAATAAAGGAATGAAAAAATTGTGTTTCATTTTTCCGTTTTGCTTTTAGGAACACAACTGCTGACCTCAGGATCTGCAGTAATATTTTGGTTAAAAAAAAATTTATTTATTTTTTTTTAATTTGTATTTTTTTCCCTTTGTTGGTGTGTGTGTGTAAGATTGTATATTATGTAAATATATATAATTTTTTACTTTTGTTATTTAGTATTTGGTTTTGCATTACAGAGAGGAAAACTATAAAAAAAGGATTAACAATTAAAAAGAATGTAAAGAGTATAAATTTTTAATTAAATGAATTTAAAAATTTTAGAAATTTTTTAAGAATTTTTATAATACTTTAATCTCTCTATAACCCATAGCATGTTCTAACTAACTTTCTAATGGTGGAATTAGATTAGAATGTTAAATATTTCAATTTACCTTGAATTGTCAACAAAAATATTGAATTAAGTATGAATTTTCGGAAATTTTTATCCAGCTAAAGTTGTTTAAAAAATCTTTTGGTCAAAACTTTAATAAAAATATAAATAAATGAATAATTGACGTCTGTATTTAAACTGACTCAAAATTTGTTTGTGATAAATTTAAGAGAAATATTTTGACATCTGTGAGTTTATAAGCTAAAATCCCCATTCAGGAAAACATTTGATCTATTTGTAAGAGTGTATAATTTCAATAGGCTTCGTATTTCACCAGAATTATTATGTAACAAATTTCACCAAGATATCTCTCAAACATTCGCAGACAGACAGACGGAAATCGTTATATCGACTCAGTAATTGTTCCTGAGCCGATCGGTATGCTTAAAAATTGGTGTAATCTTACATTAATTCCAGTACCATAAAAATGCACTGGGTCTTCACATTATCGGAATTGACAGATTATGAGTTTCTGACTTGGTTTCATCCCTGATTGACCACAAATCCATTTTTTGAAAACCCGATATCTCGAAATTTATATGGTCTTATAATCAGGGTTGTTGACATAAGCAAATTCCTTTGTCTTAAGGCGATCGGGTATTGAACAAAATATATTTAAGATGAAAATAATACGAAAATATTCGGCTAAGATCAACTATATTGGTATATATGTATACCCTACATTATGACGTATGTAAAAAAATTTAAGTGACGCTCGTAGAATTCTATTTTATGATTTGATCATAATATTCTCATTTAGGTTTGAGGTAATTTGAGAAAGAAGGGTTTTTGTGGGGATAAATAAAATAATGGATCCATCGTTCTTAATCCGATACAGTAATTTCTGGTAGTATAAATCTTAAATGGAAGCTTTAAAGCGATCTTCGAAAGTGGATTCATTTTAATAAAAAGTTAAATTTCTGGTGAAAAGTTTTCAATTAAAACAATTTTTTCTGTAAAAAAAGATTCTATTTTTAGTACATTTTTTGTTGGGTTTTGCAAAAACTTTTACAGTGACAAAAATTCCATTTACAGCTAAAAAAAACATTTTTAGCGCATAACTCCACATTTATAGTGTAAAATTCATTTCAAATCCCTGTGGAGAATAAAATTTCTTCTTCAAATTTTTTTCGAATTCATTATTATGTGGTTTCACTCCTTCCACCTCAAGAAAAGAAGAAAAATATCATAGAAGCGTCGTGGCGTAGTTAACCACCACTACCTTAAGTCCGAATGTTAAAAATCAATTATGTACAATATTAATTTTACTTGATTTTTTCTCTAGGTGTATAAAATATAACTTAAAAATCTAAATATTAAAAAAAATAATTCCCTTTTTTCCTTCAATTGTAATTTTAGTAAATTTGAAAATGATTCATTAATTAATACCTTCAACTATCCTATAATCACTCCTATTAATGACAACTTAATATGATTTATGACATAATGATATTTTAATTATATATGAAATTATTTAATTAACTTTAAACTATTAAATACTAAGTAAACATTTATTAGAAATGGATAATCAAAAGTTAATTACATCACACACACACACACCGACACCACAATCGACTTTAACTTCCTGCTTACACACACACACTCACACATTTAAAATTGCATTTAAGTTGTAATTATGATCATAAATAAATTTGCAATAAAATTTTTAAAATTTGTATTTAATACATATTTGTAACAAGTGAAAGGGTTATAATCGGTCAAGCCCGCCTGTTTAATATCCTACACCATATTGTTGGCTATAAGCTGTAGCGACCAAAAATTAATGAACGACCCTCTTATAAATTTATTTCGTAATTTATTTTAAACTTTTATTATGATACTAACGATTATGTGGGATTTGTGTATTTGGTTTATATGGGAACTAGAGGAAGTTATGAACCGCAACTCATAAAATTTAGTGCAACGGGGTTGCACCCCTCCCCATGGTCCTATACGTCTACATTTTGGCCAGTAAAAAGATCCTTTGGAAAGTAATGGAATTTTCTAGCTTTAACAGTTCTTTATATATTCGATAATTAATATTTGTTTTTTTAAGGGAGCACATTTCCCCTTGATCCTACCCTATATTTTGATTAGTAAAAAATTCTTGAAAAAGTTATTGGGGTCTTATTTGAGAAAAGTTGATTTTATAGTTCTTTAGATATACGATAATAAATACTTTCTTTGTATTGGGGAGAACTCTCCCCATGATCCTATCCGCTCTTTATGGTGGTCAGTAAAACAGTTACCTGAAAAATCAATTGGCACCAAATTTAAAAATTCTCCTTGTATGGAGGTACCTCTCCCCGTGTTCCTACCGAATATATGGAACTCATTCTGTGAAAATGTCAGCAAAATCGGTCCAGTACTTAAGCTATTTATAACATCGTTAACATCATTAAAACGATTAAGTAAGTGATTCTGATACGAACTGTATACTTAAAAGTGGCGGTAGCAATATTTTTCGCTGTCCTTTACAAACTAATGCACAAACTTAATATACCTTAAACACCTACGATGGTGTAGGGTGTTACTATTTATTAAGCACTTAATAAAACATTAATAGAAATTCTAATTCTGTTTGAGCGGCAACAAATTATTAGAAATTCATTTTTAAATTATAGAAAATTAAATAGAAAAAATTAAATGTCATGATTACAAATGAAGAAAAAATATCAACATAATTAAAAATGCATCAGACCGTATTTTACAACAATAGAAATTATTTGAAAAATTTATAACTATAACTACAGATGAGAGGAGAGATAGAGAGAGAGAAAGAGAAATGTGCATGTGGTGGAAAATTAGAATAAGAAAAATGGAAAAATTTATTATTATTTTTTCTTATATTTTTATTAGTTGAAATGAAAAATATCATAATTTATAGTTTAATTTAACCTTGAATGTTGTTAAATATTTAAAAAAATAATTAAGGACATAAATAATTGAAATTATTTCCAAAAATTTTAAATCTACAATCTTAGAAAATAATATTTTATCGATATTTAATCGATAAATTTTAAAGCTGGATTACATGTTTTAAAGCAGTCTAAATCATCGTTTAACAAACACCGCATACGGAGTGAGAACAAAAAATTCTTCATATACATATGTATTATTAAAAGCGACACCGCTAAACAAGAGTCCAATATCTCTCCACTGAGTTCCGGGCAGTTTGTAGAATCTGAATCTCTTGGTACAAATATCACTGAAGGATCTATTTACCATAATGAGAGGTCTTATAGTGGAAGTTGCCTTTTTTGGAAATTTTCCCTGATGTAAATTTCGGTTTTTTAGAACCCATTGTAGCAAATGATCGCCCCCTTTTCCCTAACCGCATATTGCTTGCAATAAAAAAACTTTTTGTTAAATTTTGACTGATTGTGAGTCCAAAACTTTTCTTTAAGACGCCTTTAGGCTTCAGTAACATAAAATTTTTGACCAATAAGTTTCGAATTAAATTTGCCAGTACATACATTTCGTTATTTATTATGCAGCAACAATACATCTTTAGAAAACTTGACTTCAATTTCAGCGCTCTGCTTTTGGTCTTTAAGTTTTTAGTAGGAACTTTTTGAGCCTTGTGTGTTAGCTTTTAAGTTAACAACATTTTAAATGGAGTTCTGGAAGGAAAATGCTACTAAATATATATCAAAATTGGCGGAATTTTTTTTCAATACAGACTTTAGGATCTTGACCTTTTCAAATTATAAATTTTTTATATAAATTTTGTGTCATATAATTTTATTCCACCTGTAAATGGTGTTCTAAAGCTGAGAAAATGAACAAGAAATTTTATTCCTTCCACCTGTTTTCATGATGATAAAATAATGTTTAGAAAAAAATGAAACTATGACACCTTGAAGTCATTGCCACTTATTTAAATATTTTATGGTCCACAAAAAACATGAAATCACCCTAAAAAAGCAGACAAAGTGTGTAAAAATTACACTTTTTTGTGTTTGAATTAAATATTTGAATTTTTTCTTCTTTTATTTTTTTGTTTTTAAGCAAAAAAGTGTTCACAAAGAAAGATGAATAAAAACACAAGTAAGAATACCATATTCGGCCATGTCGAATCTTCAATATCCTCCACCATAATGCGTCTGAAGAAATATGGTTTTTCGTATATACACACTCACACATAGATTAAGAGATATAAACAATATATGAAAGTTTATCTTAAATTTAACACTTAATGAATAATAAAATTATAGTTTTGGATATAATTTTTTTTAACTGAACCGATTTTTATAATTTTTGGAATGGCAATGAAGTACATATAGCATAATATTGTGGAAAAATTTTATTCTAAATTGTTGTTTTATATAATTGATAATTTAAAAAAAATTGTTTGATTGAACTTAGAGGGTACCTCAAATATCGGTCTATATCTATTAATATAATGAACCGATTTTGCTGGTTTTAAACACCAAACTTCCAAGGAATGTAGCAAATACTTAGACCAAATTTCATTGATCTCTGTCATATATCGTGGAAAAGGCAGACAGACAAACAGACAGAAAAACAAATTGACTAAAATTTTGATTTCTGGCAGGAATATGTATACGAGATGATTCCTTTTTAGCGTTACACACGAAATGACAAAGTTAGTATACCCTCTTCACCAAAGTAAAAAGTAATAAACAAGAATAATAAACAATTTATGTTAAAAAATTAGTTAATTTATTTGTTTAAGCGTCTTGTAAGGGGAAATTTGTAACCATAAACATTTAATGTTATTTATTTTAGGAATTAGAGGAGGAAGAGAGGGAAGAATGAGAATATTATATGTATTTTTGTTTTCATAAGAAAAATTATATTTTAAGAGAAATTAAATGTAAATAGATCTGAGAAGAAATTTGTTATTTAAAACTGAATTTTTTTTTCATTTTCCATTAAAACTCTTAGCCCCCCAGTGTAATTGACTTCTTTTCCGGTTGTATTTGTAAAACATGTCAGTTATCATGTTAAATGTCGAACAAATGAATGTATTGTTAATAAGATTCAAATGAGTGATCAGAAAAAAATACGTACTAAAATTATTAAATATTTTTAACATATTTTCATTATTCTCAAGACCAAAAAAAATAGAAAAACATTTTCAAAAGTGCTCTCAAAATATCCGGTAGGAAAGCCCGGTTAACTCAGTTCTCGGACTATTTGGAATGAAAAATTAAAAGTTCTTAACAGAGATACTGCTAAAAATTTAAAGGCCAAAAAACAGAAGACGGAAACTAAAGTTAAGTTTTCATAAAATATTCCTGCTGCTTCTATTATGACGAAATGCTTGAGGGAAGTTTAGATCCAAATAGCAGTCAGTATGTCCCAAAAAATTCTTGTTAGGGCAAGCAATATGCAGTCAATCATTTATTAAAACGGGCTCTATAAATATTTAAATTTACATCAAGGAATGTTTCCATTCATATAACACTTCATAATGTGGCCACTTATTTTTAGTCTGATTTGGCATTCTGTCACTATGGTATACGAGCCCTTGTACAATAACAGTAATTTGGAATACCAAGAATTGCAAATCCTTAATTGAGCTCTTGTTAAAAGTGTATTTAAGAGTTCAAAAAAGGTGTCCAAAATGTGTGGATTTTAAACCCATTTTTGGTCTATCTTTTCGAGGAAAGTGAGAAAAGCTCTATAAAACCGTTATTCGAAATGTTTCCTAAAAAAGGCTCAAAACTTCACCACTAGTGATTAGAACTATAATATATTTTTTTGTTTTGTAAATTGTAATGATAATTTCAATCAAATAAAGTAATTTAAACTGTAATTTTAGTGGTTTCGTTTTTATTGTCATACATGTTTGTTAGAACTTTTCGTTCTCACTCCCTGATAAAGCACACAGTGACGAAAGCAAGAAAAGTTGATTTTTTTCAAATTCTGTAACTTTTGTTAGTGATAACTTAATCACAAACCTGGAATTGTGATCAATAAACAACCAGGAAATATTTTCTTGATCATTTCAGTGAAACAAAACAAATTTTTGAAAATTATTTAAACATTTGGGATTTTGGGTATTTCCACATAGAGAAATGGGAATCTTGTAAATTTTTTATTTCAGGAAAATGTCAATATTTTATAATTTTAAAAGTATTTTGTTTAAAATGTTCTTAATTTCTTCATAATTTTTTGACATCAAATTTCATTCCACTTACTTTTCTTTAAAAAACTGTGAATCCTTAAATTCTACTCTTTTCACAAATATTAAATATTTGTGACAAAAATGGTTAACCTGACTGAAAATTCGACCAATACAAATTGTTAAAAAAATAATTATTGTGTCGCGAAGCTGGATTCATGTTCAATTTATCCTTGATATATTAGCTACATATGCCAGGAAAACTATTTCTGTCCAACGGCCCTTTGTAATGGGAGGGTGATCATTTCAGTGTGGCACATTAAAATTTTATTTCTGCTTCTCTAAAATTAAGACCTGCGGGACGTCCCACAGACTGGCCAGTCATCTGGCTAGACAGACATTATGAATCATTTCAGGAAGTTATTCTGAAATATCAGTTCAGTCGGTTTACTTTAAGTTCAGATAGCATTTTTTGCATTACAAACTTCTGTACGAACGCATAACGTTCCAACCACTATAGTGATGTAAGACTTAATTAGTATTATTTTGAACATAACATTGAAAGTGGGTTTTAATTAGGCTGTAAATATTTCATGTATGTAACTATTAATTTTTTGGAAACTGTAGGCTCGATTCCCATTTGGGAATTTAGAAAATAAACTATAATTAATTCATCTACTCAGCTAATTAAGTCTCAAAATATTATTAATTGAATTATAATTGTATTTTTAATTGTTTAAGTTTGTTATGTGTAAATAATTATATTATTAATATTAGACTTTTTTAATGTTTTGTTTTTTTTAATTTCAGGTAAAACAATTTTCCAAAAAAATCCATTAATATTCCACTAAACGTATAAGTAATATTAAATTTATGGAACCACTGTACGTATGATCGATGTTATAACTTCTATTATAACTCTTATTAAAGTTGCTTTTATATTACAACAACAAATAAATTTTATGAAAAGAAACGTGTCCGAATTTCATAAAATATACGAAAAAAATAATCTATAAAAAATCAGACTTAAAACAAACAAAATAAAATAAACCGGATGGCAATTTACGTAAGAAAGACAATAAATGAAAATGTTCAAAGAAATTTCCTAAAGCCTCAAAAACCTTATAAACAAACACACATACACATACAAATATGGACAATATTTTTTGATGGGTATTAAACAATAAAATAAAGAGAATCTAAGAACATAAATGGGTGTCAGAGATCTCAAATACCCTTCACTAGCAATATTTTTGAAATTTAAAGAAATAATTTTTCGTTTTATCAGTTGAAAAGGCTCTTTCCGGAAAAAGGCTTTTTTTGAAACTATAGTCACAAATGAAGAGTTTCATAAATAATTGTTTTTTTTTTGGAACTTAATTATCTATATTTGGAAGAAGGACAACTTTTTGAAAGTTTAAATTGAAAACGGTCTCTTTGGACTCTTAGTTTTTATTTACCTTTGTTCATAAATTTTCTAAATGTAAATCTAATCCGATATTGTAAAACTGAAAATGTATTCCAAAAATATAAAAACTCCAATGACACTTGTAAATCTATTTAATTTGTCATTGCACAGTGGGGCAGAACCGGTTTTGTTGACAATTAATTTGTTATTTTTGATCGCCCGATATAGAATTCGTTGAATCTGTTGAATTGGAAACAAGTAAAAATGATATAATCGGTCAAAACCAACTATCTAATACCCTACACCACAATGTTCGTTACGAAAAATTAAGAAACCTTCTATAATTCATTCTGATAAATGCTTATGTGTGCAGTACATTATTGTGACACTCACTTTTATGTTTAATGTATTCTTTTTTAAACAATTTTTTCGGGAGGGTTATTTGGGAGCTTAAAATGCTTCATATTTAAAATTTTTTGAGCTGAAGACCTCATTCCGGGAGGACATTTGTATAAAGCTCTGAAACATATTTTCAAAGGGCTAATCAAGGGCTATAAAAAGTATAATGAATGTTCGCCAGAGACTCATAAAACAAAATTGTAGTAACGATAACGAGCTTAAGGAAGAGTTTTTCCTCTATTGTACTCGAATTTCTTTTAAATACACTTAATTAAAGTCTTATTTCAGAATATGAAAAACGTATCCTATTTTTGGAAAAATAAATTTTTATACTTCCACCACCACAAGTGGTGGCGAGAGTATATTAACATTGTCATTTTGGTGTAACACGAAGAGAGAATCATTTTAGACCCCATAAGGTATATTATATATTCTTGCACAAAATCAAAATCTGAGTCGATTTAGCTATATCTTTCTATGTGTCTGCCTGTGGAAACATTCTCACGCCTGGAATAATTGTTCGAATTAAAAAAAAATCGGCCACATTATTTGTTATTGTCATAAGTAATTTTCTATCTAGTTATATCGGGTAATCAGCATAAAAGTAAATAGACCGTTATCTTAAATAACCTCAAAATTTCAAAAAAAGAATTTTTCTAATATTTTTTCAACACAAAACATAAATTGATTTAAACAGGAACTAAACTACAACATACAATGATTTGTTTTCCATCATCGTGCAAAAAAATCATTAAAATCGGATCATGCGAAACTTTGATACACCCCCAAAAATCTGTGTCTCATATGGGTCGCAATTGTTAAGATAATTTACTGAAATTTGCATTATACATTTATTTTGATACAATAATAAACCCGAAGAAACAAGATTGTGCTGAGGTGATTATTTGTCGTAGATAGATATAAAGCCCATTCCCGAAATATGGTCTTAACTTATAAAACTCTTAAAAATAAACGAATTTTATTGAAATTTGGCACAAACAATTTTCGGATTGTCCTAAATACATGTTATTAATATAATTAATATCGGTTCATATTTTGATATAACTCCCATATCAGGCGCATTTTCGAAAAAAAGTTTTGAGCTTATAAAACATAAAGAACAATTCTATTGAAATTCGACACATTTATTTCTGTATCTAAAATAAATTATTAATTTGAAAAATCTCGGTCCATATATTGCTATAGCTTCCATATATGGCCACTTTTTTGATCTTATAAATTTAGTAAATAATGAAAAATTCTAGATAAATTCTGCTCAATAATTTTTTTAACTGTCTTGAATATAAGTTATTAATCTGACCAATATCGGTCCAAATTTTGTTATATCTTCCACATAACCCACCTTTGTTAAACTATTACATCAATAAACATTTTTAAATTGTCTTTCATATGTGAAACTAATTTGACAGTCATCGGCCATATTTGGATATTACTGCTTTATAATCCCACTTTCTGGTATAAAATATAAGCCAGTTCCATCGAAATTCATACAAATAGATAAATGTCTTCAATATAGTGGTGGTGGTGGAGGGTATGAAGATTCAGCACAGTCGAATATAACATTCTAAGTTGAGTTTTTTTAATTTCTAATTCAAATTAGTCCAGCTTTTTACTGGACTTCCATATATAAGATTTGCACATACAATTTTGTACATAATCGAGTTATATTATAAACATTTTTAGACAAATATTGAGTCCACCAAATTCAAAGAACTAAAAAATTATTCCAAATGTTATTTTAAACTTTGTTTTTTATTTTTATTTTTTTAGCAGCTTCTAAAGTTGTTTTATTAAACCTCGAAGTCGAGATTTGACGGGAAGCATTCATGTGTTGAAGATTGCGATTCAAGTTTTAACAAATTAATAAGGGCATGTTTAAAGCTGGTCCAAAAATGGTTAAACTTCAGGAGATATTCCACATATCAAGTTCTATTTTTGTAGCGAATCGTACAAACATTAAATATTGAAGTGAAATCAATATTGATTTTTGACAATGTTAATTTTTCTCATTCAGTTAAACATTCTTAAGATTGTGATGAAATAATATTATTATATTCTAATCTAACGATATTGATTTATAAAATTATAACGATCATTTTTTTAATCACTTTTTAATTGAAAAATTTTAAGGAAGATAATTCTCAAAATATTGCATTTATTGTGAAACAATGTTAAATAAAAGACTTTTATTTATAAAGCATAATTTAAATTTTTTGCAGTTGTGATTTTACTTCGAAGATAAAAAAGGGTTGAATCACTTTCTGAGTCGATTTTATGATGTCCGTCTGTCTGTCCTTTTGTCTGACTGTCCCTGTAAACGTTGTGAGCACTCTATAAGTTAAATTTTTGAGATATCTTGATGAAAGTTTGGTATATTATTTTGACCGATGCACGAAGCCTATAGTTGTTATGTTCAGTTTGATATTTTATGTACTTATCATACAAATGTCCACACGGACTGAGATTTTAAGCTCCTAAAGTTCTTTATATAAAGCAATTCGCCAAAAAATGTGCGAAATTATATGAGTTCAGTTCTTATTTTCTTTTAACTCCAATTTAACACCACAAAAATATTAAATATTAATGTTATTGTCACAATAATGTACTGCATATGTAATAATAACTCCGAAAATCAAATTATGCGAGTGGCGTTCATAGATTTTTCATTAATAACATTTATAACCAATATTGTTCTGTACATAATCGGGCTTGAGCGACAATAAAATTCTTACTCGAGATGACCAATTTTGGAAGTCTACCCTTTATCCCTTGGACTTACTAAAGGGTCTTACTTGGAATCGATTGAAGAACACTTCAAAAAATTTTTAAGGTCCACTTTGAGTCAACACATGTGGTTGTTTCACATTTTAAATTTCCTTTTAGTGTCACATTTAGTATGACATATTTAGCTCTTTCTTCCTTGTATTGGAAAATTTTTAGAAAAGTCCATATTCAGTATAAATGTTAAATAATAATGAGTTCAAAATAAAAAAATTACTCCTACAAAAGAGACCTTTAAAAAATCTCTGTCCCATTTACACTGTCTGACACGTGTAATATGAAAAGAATTTGTGGTCTTGTATTAAAATTCAGCAGCAATAAAAATTTTATATATAATAAAAAAAAACACCAACAAGAATATAAATAATTAAATAATCTGTAAAAGTAATCACTGTCGGTTTGTCTGAGTCTGTCCATCCATCCATCCGTCTGTCTGCCTGTTTATCTGCTGTTTTAATTTAAAAGATTAATTAATGTCTTTAGCCATAAATATGTATTTATCTTTAACTCCCGCTGGTTTACAAGTGGGAGTATTAAATGTTATTGTTACATAATAATCCCAATTAAGTTAACATGAAGTTCAATTTAACTGTGTGACTTATGCTCGCACACTGAGACACAATCACACACATACACATGCAAACAATAATGGCCTTGTTGTGTTGCGTTGTGTTGTGTGTCAAATGAATTAAATATTTATTATTGCAACAAAAATGAACATTTAATTACCTGCTGCTGCTTTTTTTCTTCTTCCCCTTCTTTTTCTTTTTCTGTCTCTTTAAATTGCAATAAATAACAACTTTTTGATATTAAAATCCTTTTAACTGTTTTGCTTTTACCTTTTTCTTCTTCTGTTTCCTTTCACCTTTTTTTGGTTTGTCCTTAGAGACAGTGGGAAAGAGAGAAAGAAAGGGACAGTGTGTAAAGTGATGTCCACTTTAAATATGATTTATTAATTTGCTGCTTTACTTTAAATTGTTGTCCTTTTTATTGTTGTTGTTATTTCTTTTAACGAGTTAAATTAATAAATTCTATAAAGAAATTATAGGAAAAGAAGGAGGAGGATAAAGTTAAGAATAATAAAAGTTGAAAATAACAGAAGTAAACACTAATTAGTTAAACGAGAAAATTAAATCCTTTTTAAAGAAAAATTGTTATCCCTTTTGTATTCGTCTTTTTTGTTTAATTTCCTGTTTAAACTTTTTAATCCTTTTTAATGGACTTATTTTTTTATAAAAAAATTGGAATTTGTTTTTAGAAGAAAACGAGATTGTGATTAATTAATAATTGAAAAGTTACACCTGTAGATAAACATAAATAAATTATATTTTAGAGATTCGATTTGAACGTTTATAGAGAAAAAGATATTAAAAGAAATTAATTTATACATAAAATACAGTTATATGTACTTCATCAACGTGTTAGATATCATCGAAATCGGTGCTTCTTATAGGTTGTAAGTTTGAAGATATTTTTCGGAAGTTTGTCCCATATAGACTGTGGTGGACTGTTATCAGATATAGTTCTCATGCAAGACCCTTTTCCAGATTTTGTTAGTAGACCTAAATCCCATAAGGGTTTAAGAGACAGTTTTATTGAAATTCGGCTTGATTATTTTTCTAACTAGTTTAAGTATGTATCGAAAATTTTTTCTAAACAGAAAATTTATCGAAAATTTTCTTTTAATAAATAGAAAATTTATCGAAAATTTTTCTAAATAAATAGAAAATTTGTCGAAAATTTTCTCTAAATAGAAAATTTGTCGAAAATTTTTTTCTAAATAGAAAATTTTTCGAAAATTTTCTCTAATAGAAAATTTGTCGAAAATTTTCTCTAAATAGAAAATTTGTCGAAAATTTTCTCTAAATAGAAAATTTGTCGAAAATTTCTCTAAATAGAAAATTTGTCGAAAATTTTCTCTAAATAGAAAATTTGTCGAAAATTTTCTCTAAATAGAAAATTTGTCGAAAATTTTCTCTAAATAGAAAATTTGTCGAAAATTTTCTCTAAATAGAAAATTTGTCGAAATTTTCTCTAAATAGAAAATTTGTCGAAAATTTTCTCTAAATAGAAAATTTGTCGAAAATTTTCTCTAAATAGAAAATTTGTCGAAAATTTTCTCTAAATAGAAAATTTGTCGAAAATTTTCTCTAAATAGAAAATTTGTCGAAATTTTCTCTAAATAGAAAATTTGTCGGAAATTTTCTCTAAATAGAAAATTTGTCGGAAATTTTCTCTAAATAGAAAATTTGTCGAAATTTTCTCTAAATAGAAAATTTATCGAAAATTTTCTCTAAATAGAAAATTTATCGAAAATTTTCTCTAAATAGAAAATTTATCGAAAATTTTCTCTAATTAGAAAATTTATCGAAAATTTTCTCTAAATAGAAAATTTGTCGAAAATTTTCTCTAAATAGAAAATTTGTCGAAAATTTTCTCTAAATAGAAAATTTATCGAAAATTTTCTCTAAATAGAAAATTTATCGAAAATTTTCTCTAAATAGAAAATTTATCGAAAATTTTCTCTAATAGAAAATTTGTCGGAAATTTTCTCTAAATAGAAAATTTATCGAAAATTTTCTCTAAATAGAAAATTTATCGAAAATTTTCTCTAAATAAATAGAAAATTTATCGAAAATTTTCTCTAAATAGAAAATTTATCGAAAATTTTCTCTAAATAGAAAATTTGTCGGAAATTTTCTCTAAATAGAAAATTTATCGAAAATTTTCTCTAAATAAATATATAATTAATCGAAAATTTTCTCTAAATAGAAAATTTGTCGAAAATTATCTCTAAATAGAAAATTTGTCGAAAATTTTCTCTAAATAAATAGAAAATTTATCGAAAATTTTCTCTAAATAAATAGAAAATTTATCGAAAAATTTCTCTAAATAAATAGAAAATTTATCGAAAATTTTCTCTAAATAAATAGAAAATTTATCGAAAATTTTCTCTAACTAAATAGAAAATTTATCGAAAATGTTCTCTAAATAAATAGAAAATTTATCGAAAATTTTCTCTAAATAAATAGAAAATTTATCGAAAATTTTCTCTAAATAAATAGAAAATTTATCGAAAATTCTCTCTAAATATATAGAAAATTTATCGAAAATTTTCTCTAAATATATAGAAAATTTATCGAAAATTTTCTCTTAATATATAGAAAATGTATCGAAAATTCTCTCTAAATATATAGAAAATTTATCGAAAATTTTCTCTAAATAAATAGAAAATTTATCGAAAATTTTCTCTAAATAAATAGAAAATTTATCGAAAATTTTCTCTAAATAAATAGAAAATTTACCGAAAATTTTCTCTAAATAGAAAATTTATCGAAATTTTCTCTAAATAGAAAATTTATCGAAAATTTTCTCTAAATAAATAGACAAATTATCAAAAATTTTCTCTAAATAAATAGAAAATTTATCGAAAATTTTCTCTAAATACATAGAAAATTTGCCGAAAATGTTCTCGAAATAGAAAATTTATGGAAAATTTTCTCGAAATAGAAAATTTTCTCGGAATAGAAAATTTATGGAAAATTTTCTCGAAATAGAAAATTTATGGAAAATTTTCTCGAACTAGAAAATTTATGGAAAATTTTCTCGAAATAGAAAATTTATGGAAAATTTTCTCGAAATAGAAAATTTATGGAAAATTTTTTCGAAATAGAAAATTTATGGAAAATTTTTTCGAAATAGAAAATTTATGGAAAATTTTCTCGAAATAGAAAATTTATGGAAAATTTTCTCGAAATAGAAAATTTATGGAAAATTTTCTCGAAGTAGAAAATTTATGGAAAATTTTCTCGGAATAGAAAATTTATGGAAAATTTTCTCGTATAGAAAATTTATCGAAAATTTTCTCGAAATAGAATATTTATCGAAAATTTTCTCGAAATATAAAATTTATCGCATCTTCTCTCTAAATGGAAAGTTCTGTTTTTTCTCAATATTAAATTAAGAAGATCTAAAATGAGAATTTATTGCCAATTTTCTCTTAGTAGAAAATTTGTCGTAAATTTATATTAAATTTATTGCAAATTTCTTCTGCGTAAAAAATTTATTTAAAATTTTCTAAAATAGTAAATTAAAAATTTTCGATAAATTTTATTCAAATAGTAAATTTATGAAAAGTTTTCTATAAATAGAAAGTTAGTAAAAATTGTTGAGAAGATTGTGAATTAATTAAAAAATCGCTCTCTGAATAAAACTCTAACGATATTTGATAAACTGATACCATAAAATAAAAGCTTAATTTTAGGCATTTAATTTGAATTAATCTTAATTTCTTAAATCTCAAAACAGAACGCAATTTTGAAAGACCTTATTGGTTGCTATTCAAATACAGACTAATTATGGAATCCATAGGCAAAAGTGCAACAAAAAGTACTTCACCAAGATCAGCAATTTATATTTTGAATCATGATAAAAAAATTGAAACCAAAAATGTTAAATTTCTTAAACTCAGAGAAGTTTCAGATTTGCTTAAACAGAGAATTTTTCTTTCTTCACGTGTTCTATTTCGGCATTTAAATTTATTAAACGATAAAAACTGCAATTAAATTTTAGTATTTCTCTTTATTTCACAGTTACAGACGGCGAGACATTCTCATCCAATTAAAATAAATTCTTATCTGTAGATAAAAATCTTAATTTATTTATATATGGAAATATATGCTACACTTCCGTTTCCTCCTCTTTCACCAAAAAAGGAGGAAACAAGACTGATTTTAAAATTGTGTCTGCAGTTTAAAAAAACACTTTTTTCTACATTTTCAAAAATTTTGAAAGGAATTTCCCTCTATTTAAAAGAGAAGAAAAAAAAAACCTTTTTAAAAATTCTTTTAGTTCTTTTAAAGACAAAAACAAAATAAAAGAAAAAAGAGTTTTCTTTTAACGTCAGTCAGTAATAGCATTTTTTATACCTTTTTCTACCGCAAATGTTGATGTGGGTAAACTAACTTTGTCAATCCGTGTGCAGCGGTAAGAAGGAATCATTTAAGATCACTTATTGTATATATTCTTGCATCAAATCGGAATCGATTTAGCTATATCTGTCTGTTGTTGACACACTCACATCCACAAAAATTGAAAGAGCTCTATTAAACTGGCCTAAGTATTCGTTATAGTCCTGAAATGGTTCCTATTTAAATCATCAAATCGGAACAGTACATCAAAAGGTATAGGTCGATATCTGAGGCAACCTCTAAGTTCAAGAAAAAACTTGTCAACTTTATCAGTCGATATAATAGAATGATATATATATTTTCACTACCATTGCAAAATTTATCAAAATCGGTTCAGTAGAAAAAATTATAGGCAAAAATATTACTGTTCCCCTCTGTGTTTTGTTTAAGAAAAAGTTTTATATATTTTGTGTGACTCTGAGAGTGTATGTACGAAACATAACGTATTTACTTTACACACATTTGTGGTGGAGGGTATTGAATATTCGGTATAGCCGAATTTAGCATTCTTATTTTTTTTGTTTCATATTCTGTTACATACAATATTGTTACAAAGACTGACATTTAGTGTATCTTTTCGGTTATTTTTGTGAACTTAAAAGCAGCAACAACAAACAACATCAGTAAGTAAGTAACCTGAACAAGACCATAAACTCTGTAAAGATGTTAAGATAAAGTTGCTTCAGTTTTATTTATTTTTTTTTTTTGTTACTTTTCTCCATTTTTATTTACGAAAACGTTAAAATAACATTATTTTCATATTTTCAGGTTAAAAAAGAAATAAAAATTATAGTTTTCTTTCAGTTTATATTTTGGCACATTATCTGTGAACAGTAACTATGATTAAAAAAAAAAGCCCCAAAGAAATATATAAATTTTCGTAAAATTTACCATTAAGTTTGTTCTTGTAAATGTTGTTGTTGCATTTAAGACTTCTTTCAGGTTTAAATATGAGTTAAATTTTTATGTTGAAGTACGAAATAAAGGAAATAAGTACGATTTATCAAGTGATTTTAAGAGTGGTAAATATGAACAGACTCATATCATCTGAGTTTTTTAGAAGTGATCTTAATAGAAGAAATTAAATTAATTTATAACTTAATTCAGGAATGATTGAAATTAATTATCGTAATACTGATGATCGATATAAAATGCTCTAATCCAAGTTCATTGAGTTTGATGTCCGTTTTAATGAATATCGTGTTTATCCAGAGTTGGAGGCTTGAAAAATTATGCATAAATTTATGCTGAAGAGAAAATTTTATAGAAATAAGTTCAATGTTGAATAATTTTAATTTTTTTAAACATTTTCCACTTAGAAAAAAATGATCTATAAATTTGCCACTAAGAGAAAATTTGTATGAACTTTCTTTTTACTGCGAAAAATATATTTCTTTTTTTTTTTTTTTTTGCTTTTTAAAAATTTTTTATTAGAAATTTTTTATTAAATTTTTAAGGAAAAATATTTGATAAATTTCACTTAAGAGATAATTTTTAAAAAAATTTTAATTTAAGAGAAAATTTTTAATATTTTTTAATGAAAATGTTTGATAAAGAATATTTTTGAAAATTTTTAATTTAAGAGCCAATTTTTGATAAAAAAGTTAAATTAAGAGAAAAATTTTATTAATTTTCCCTTAACCACATTTGTTGATGAATTTTCTTTTTAGAGAAAAAAATTGATTATTATTTTTGAGGAAATTTCAAATGAATTTTCTTCTAAGAGAAACTTTGAAATGAATTCTCTTTAAAAAAAAATTTCATATGAATTTTTCCTTGAGTGAAAATTTCATATGAATTTTTGTTTAAGGGAAAATTTCATATGAATTTCTGTTTAAGAGAAAATTTAAAGAGAAGTTTCTTTTTAGAGAAAAAATTTGATTTTGTTTTAAGAGAAAATTACAAATAAAACAAAATAAAATTTAAAATGATCATTTCCATTAAGAGAAAATTTCCAAATAATGTTTCTTTTGAGAGAAAATTTAAAACTAAATTTTCTTTAAGAAAACATTTTCGATATGTTTTATATCTAGTGAAAACTACCGATAAATTTTCTATTTAGAGAAAATTTTCAATAAATTTTTATTTGAAAAAAATTTTCCACAATTGTTTTATTTAGAGACAAATTTACTTTAAATTTTCTATTAAGGGGAAATTTAAGATAAATTTTAAATCTAGAGAAATTTTAAGATAACTTTTCTATTTAGGTAAAATTTAAGAAATTTTTTTTTTCAAAAGAAAATTTTCCATGAATTTTCTCTTTGGAGAAAATTTTCGATAATTTTAAGTTTTCTCTTTAAAGTAAAAATTGAATAAATCTTTTTTTGAGACAATATTAGATGAATCTGGGATTTAGAAAAATTATTTGATAAGTTAAAGACATATAAAAAATCTTCAATTTTTAGATTTTCAGAGAATTTTTTTTTAATTTTTTAATCCGATAAGTTTTATAATTTATCGATAGATTTGTGACTAAAGGAAAAACGTCAATAAATCTAAGATTTCAAAATATTTTCGATAAATGTATAATTCTTGATTATATAACAGGCATCTGTTTTCGAAGAAAAAATTGTCCTTTATTGAAAATATTAATCATACGTCCCCAACTTACAAATCTCAAAATATATTGATCATTTTGTTGATCGGGAACGACTTTTAAATTGTTTTTTTTTTTTTTTTTTGTTTTTAATATTGAATTTAGTAATTATGACATACATATACGAAATTTACGTGATCTGAAGACAACTCTGATCGAACTATCAAGATCATATGTTATATTTCAAAGCAATTTCTTCAGTATATATTAAATTTTGTCTTAAATATGTTATTCTTCTTAATTTTATAACAAAATTATATAAGATTCAAAATTTATATCAATCATACGCCAACATTGCTGAAAATTAAATTAATGTGTTTATAACTTTGAAACTTTTTTGAGGATATTTCATGAAATTGATACGGCAGCAGAGATCTGCTTATATTTTTGAAATTTGATCCTAAATTGTGCTTTTTTTTATTGGTGATGTTAAGAAAAAAAAAAACAAGTAAGAATGCTCTATTCAGCTATGCCGAATCTTCAATAAATACTGAAGCGATTTTGCTGGTTTTAATGGGAAACTACGCAGAACCATAAAAAAAATACCCAGACCAAATTTCTTTGAGCTCTATTATTTATTTTGGATGTGAGAATGTCAAAAACACGCAGACACACATAGCTAAGTCAACTTAGACTTAGTTAAAATACCCTTTTCACTACTCGTGTTGGTGGAATGTATGATAATAAAATTGGATCATTTAATCAAATGATCATTGAATCATTTAAAGATTATGTGATCTTCATGATGATCCCATGATTCAAAAAGTAAAAATACATGATAGACTGTCTTAAATTCCTCTTTATTTATTTCTTAAATAATTTCATTTTAAGTTTTTAATGTCTTATTTTACTCCATCTTTTGTGGCATGCCACATTTTTTAATGCATTTTCCTTTCACACTAAAGAATAGAGAGAGGTTGCATGTAGTTGTTAATATAACAATAAAAAATGAAGACAAAAAAATGCATTTAACAAAATATTCATTATAAAATTGAGTAATAGAGTCATAAGGGAAACTCAACTCATCACAAAAATTTCGTTGATTCTATATGAATAAAATTTGAGTGTGATGAAAGCTCCTTAAAACCCTCTTTTTATAAACTTTCGCCTCAATAATGGGTATTTTGAGTCATAAAAGTAACACAATTTTAACGATGACAACAATGCAGATACATTAATGGTTCCATTGTTGCATGTTGTTGCAACAATACAACAACATACAAGTTGTAAATAATGAAATTACAAACAAACGCATATTGTATATTTTATATAAGTAAGTAAACATACACTCATACATATGTGTTAATGTAACAGTTATATATAGTATTTCATGGGCATATATATATGTGTGTGTATTAGAGTGTGCGTGTGTGTTTGAACAGGACAAAAACTTTAAAAAAGTTTTTACAACAATGTAACTGTAAAATGAAAATATTTCCTTCATTTTTTTATAAAAAAACATGCAAAAACATGAATTAGTTTAGTGTTTGAATAGAAAACTATTTGTAGTTTTTAGTATTTAGTAGAAAAATAGTAGTAACAAACCAAAAATGACATACGGAAGTTGTGATAAACGGAAGCGGATATTGTATTTAAATTCACTTGTTTTGTTGCACTTGTTTCTCTTTTTTTATTACTTTTTTTTCAAAATTTCTTTTTTCTCTTTTCACTTATTCAATTTAATATAATTTTATTCAATAAATTTAAAAATATTTCCACATTTTTATTAAAAATTTTCTTATTTTCTTTATTTTTAAATTTCTCTTTTTTTCTTAAAACTTCATTGAAAATATTTTTTATAATTATTATTTTTTTAATTTTATTATTAATAGATTTTTTTTTGTTATTCACTTTTATTTTGAGAAAAATAATTAAATTTTATTTCTTTTATTATTATTTTTATTTAACGAGCACGAGTTTCAAAAACATTAACGTTACGTTAAGTGGTTGCACGACAACTAAATTGTTTCGTTTATTAACAGCAACTCTATGGTCCTGAAAATCCTCGGGACAAATCATAACATTTCGTCGAAATACGATTTCACACAGCTTCGTTAAACCAAAAATGTATAAAAACTTACAGAAATTTTTGGTCGATGTTTATGTTGTGCTTTGTGACAGCAACAATGTTGCTATGTTAGTAACATGTTGCAGAACATTAACTACTTGCTTATGAAATGTTAAACATGTTGTTAATAGAAAAAAGATGAATTAAGGGGGTTCACATAATAATAATTTATAATTTTACGAAAATGTTTCATTGGAATAACTTTTGTGATTCTGACAAAATTGTTGTTTAATATTTGTTAAAATTTGTTCCTTTGAGTCTTTAACAAAAGGAAAATTATTCTACAAAAATTGATTTAAGGTAAATATTCGTTACATAACTCTCTTAGACAAAATAATAAATTTATCCGGTAGATTTTTTAGTTACACATTTCATTTTATAAAAATTTTATATACTTTTATCTAGAGAAATTTTTTTGTATAAAAGTTAAAGAAAACTTTCGATGATTCTGTGATTTGGAAAAAATTTCGATAAATTTATTTAGAGAACATTTTGAATTAATTGAGATTTGAAAAAAATGTTGCAAAAATTTTAGAAAAAAAATTAGATTAATTTTCGATTTTGTGAAAAATTTAGTTAAATTTTAATTTAGAGAAAATTTACCATAAATCTGTAATTTGTGATTTAAAGATATGTTTGATAAGTTTGTAATTTCGAAAACATTATTAATGATTTGTGAACATTCGATAAAGATCTGTGTGATCTAGTCGTGATGAATTCTGTGACTTATCGATAAATATGAGATTTATATTATATTTTCGATAAATTTGAAATTTTCGATAAATTCTGAATTGATCAAAATTTACAGTAAATTTGCTACTAAAAGAAAATTTTTGAATAAATTTTCTATTTAAAGAAAATTTTCGATAAATTTTCTATTTAAAGAAAATTTTCGATAAATTTTCTATTTAAAGAAAATGTTTGAATAAATTTTCTATTTTAAGAAAATTTTCGATAAGTTTTCTATTTTAAGAAAATTTTCGATAAATTTTCTATTTTAAGAAAATTTTCGATAAATTTTCTATTTTTAAGAAAATTTTCGATAAATTTTCTATTTAAAGAAAATTTTCGATAAATTTTCTATTTAAAGAAAATTTTCGATAAATTTTCTATTTTAAGAAAATTTTCGATAAATTTTCTATTTAAAGAAAATTTTCGTTAAATTTTCTATTTATTTATTAAAAATTATTTTGAATGAAAAATTTTTATTTATAGAAAATTTTCATTCAATTCACAATTTAGCGAAAATTGTCAATAACATAGAAAAATTTCGAAAAATCTACTTCTTACGGAAAATTTTAGAAATAATCCTTTATTTATGAACCATTTCCTCTGTTAAGGGGAAAATATGGAAATAGAAAACTTATAAGATAAATTTGAAATTTATTTTTAAATTTGTAATGAATTTGCGGATGTCAGACATTTATGCATCATTTGGTATTGACTTAATTTAGTGAAACAGCAAGTAAGAATTTTGTAACCTGTTAAATCTAACTATTTAATATTCTACGCCACAATGTTGGTTAAAATGGTATTTGAGAAATATGAATACGACCCTCGTATGAGAAGCAATGGACCGATCCTGGCATGATGACATCGGTTTACAATATTAAAAAACTTATTTTACTAAAATTTCATTAAAATCGATTTATATTTAGGACATTTATAAGCTTAAAACGTCATACTGGGAGAATATTTGTATAGGAAGTACCTGAAATATTGGAACGAATATGACCAATTTTAATAAGCTTCGTCCATGTAATTAAGTGAATCAATTTCATTAAAATGTCTCAAAAATTGCGACCTTTAGAATGTTCACAACAGACAGACGGCCGGACGAACATAGTTAAATCGACTCAGTAAATGATTCTGAGTCGAACTGTGTATTATTGACTTGACAAAACATCACAATTTATAGACTATGAACCACACTTTTGAAGACTTTAGGTAACTTATGTAAATCAGATTTTTTCTCGGTTTAGTTCTTTGACTTATTCATGCGATTTTGATATTTTATGTGGATTATTTCTATAAAGGCAGACGTGAAACTCGGTTTATAAATTAACAAAAATTAAATATTATAAATTTCTGCTTCTTATAAAAAAGATATTGTTTTAATGAAAATATTTCAAATTAACTGCAGAATTTTCTAATTTCATCGATTAATTTCAAAACTTTTAAAGATGATCAAGGCCACTTTTCTGTCCTATAGAAAAATAATCCACATTAATTAATTACATGAACAAGGATGTTCCATAGAACAAATCAAGTTTTAAGTTAACAATATCTTAAATGAAGCCTTAGTTGGCCTTATAAAAATATTATTTAGCTTCTAAACATTCACTAGTTTTATTTTTTCTTAATCAAAAAAACAAAAACTTATGCACATTTATAAGAATATGCACCAGTTTATATTTCTGAAAATAAAGTCATATTTATGATGAATTTTATTCCAAATAATTTATTTAAAGGAGAAATTAAAAAAATTCGTTTCTTATATATTTTAAGGAAAATATTGTCTTTTCTCTGATATCTAAGTTTAAAATTAATTACTTTCTTAGCAAAGTAAATGATAAAATGTAATCACTATCTTCGACTTACAATTTAATTACATTTAAAACTACGTCAAATTTATTTAACAAGTTCATTTACTATCACAACTTTAATCAAGAATTTTTATGAAAATGATTTTTCATAAGAATGATTTTTAATCATAAATGTATTACATCATCACCTGTACAATTCCTTCCTCTCCCTCTCAATTACAATTGAAATTTCATTAAAATGAAAAAAACTCCTCCACTTTTAATCTTGATATTGAGTATTTTGATTTTGAAAGGATTTTTTTTAATCGGTTTCTTTAACAATAGAAACCATCTAAACAAATTACGATTTGAAAATTTGTTACATTACAAGAAGAGTGTGAAATAAAATAAAAGAAATGAAAGAAAAAATAACTGAAATATGTTCCACTTATCGCTGTCATTATGTCCTCCCCCACAATAAACTAACACACTTTTCAAAATGTTTTGTTTTTTCTCTTTTTTTTTCGTTTGCAATTTTATTTTTGTATTTTTAGCAAATGTGGCATCTTTTAGTCATTTTCGTCATCATCATCATCAACAACAACAACATTCGCTTTAGAAGAAACAATTTGTTTAAGAGTTAAAAGATGTTTTTTAATATAAAAGAAAAGTAAAAGGTGACAATAAGGTGACAAAACGATAAAAAAACACATATAAAGGACAAATGAAGTGACTGACAGTAATACAAACAAACACTCTTTAAACACACTTATACACATTGTCATATGTAGCTATGTATGTATTTGAGTGTGTGTGTGAGTTTTCGACACTTTTAATGAAATGTTAGTAATGACATCAACACGGCATCAACATCCACATTGACAACATCCTCCACCAAATAAAAACAATAACTTTGAAATGTTTATTGCTGTCATATGGGAGTATGTATATGTGTCATTATTTACATTTATATTTGTGTACGTATGAGTGTTAGGTTTTTTCTTAAGGGTGTTGTTGAGTGTTATAAACAATATAAATCCTTTTATTTTGATAATTTTATATGAATGTCGGTAAAAAGAAGATGATAAAAAATTAAGAAAGAAATTTGTTATTCGTTTGAAACCTTTTTAACTAAATGAATTGAAATTGAAATGAATTTTAGAAAGTGAGATTGCTGAAATTGTTTGTATATATGTGTGTGTGAGTGTAGGTTTATACTTAAGTATTGTTGTTGTTAGAAATTTATATTACTTTTGATAAAGAGATTTTTCTTTTAATTTAGAATAGAAATGTTTGTGTAAAATAAAGTAACAGAGCACAATGGAGCTGATAATACATTCAAAAGTTAAGATTAGAGATCACTTAAGAAAATTCTGATTATTCTTAAGGCAATACATAAGGTATCGTCTTACAGACTTAACTATAGAAGATTCTATGATCCACTAGACTAGTTTATGGAACTAGTTCACAAATCAATCTGTAAATAAACCAATGATTAATCTATCAGTTAAATCTATAGATCCCTCTATGGTATAGTCAATAGATCACTAGTCTAGACTTTATTTTATTCTATACACTGAACTGATTAATCTTAGAATATAGACTTGAGTAAAAATCATTCTTTATATTTCTATGCTCTATATACTAAGATTACTCCATTAACTAGCTTGTAGATTATTCTATAGACTAAACAAGACTAGACTATAGATCTTTCAATAGACCATGCTATATTTTACCTACACTATAGATCATATAGTTTGGACTATAGACTAATTATTCTATAGATCATAAAACCATATTATACTAAGTCAAACTACACTAAAAATCTCCCAACTATGACTTATTTTCTGCTTTAAAACATAAGGCCTGAGATCGAAAAATTCTTAACTTACATATATGGAAACAGTTTTAATTTTTATATTTGAATGAATTTATTATTAAAGTTTTAAAGAAAAAGTGATATTTTTTAATTTTTAATCACTACTAATGAAATTTTGAGCCTTCGGAAAACCTTCCAAAGTCACTTTTTTCCACTTTACTTGATCACGTAACCCAACTCGACCCTTGAAAATTTACCACATTTTTAACACATACTTTATGTTCTGTAATTCTCTTTATCTCCTCTCTCTACTGGCCTTTGTTCCGGAAATTTGGGAGGATTTGCCTTTAGTGGTACAATCATTACATTATTTTTTTGTTGTACTACTCAAAGGGCTGTTAACCATAGTGGCAAGATGCCAAGTCAGATCAAAAATAAGTGATGTAAATTTCGGTATTAATAGAGCACGTTGTAGAAAATGATTGGCTGTATTTATTGCATTTTTTTTTTAAATTTTGACTGCCTAAACTTGTCTGGAACTTTTCCTCGAGCATCAACAACATAAAATTTTTAATCGTTTCGTCAAAAATAGTTTTTTAGTAAATTTTACTTCAATTTTTGTATCTCAGCTTTTAGCAGAGTTTCTATCAGGAACTTTTTGAGCTTTGTATGATTTAGAACGTACTTTTCTCTGGCCACTCATTTTAATCAGATTACAAAAAATACATTTATTTAATTAAAATAAGGAACATGTTTTATAAAGATAACTTCAAATAATTCTTGGATTAAAACTTTTAGCGAAAAACGTGAGTTTAGAATTATTTTAGCTCAGCCCATATAAATCTTTCTATTGACTATTCTAAAGATAAATCATAGATCGTTCCATAGATTACTTTGTGGTACAATTAATAGTTTTTAAAATGATCTAAAGAGACTGTATACCATTTCATGGACTGGACTATAAATTGATTATTCTATAAGCAATGAAACAATAAACTTAATCGAACAGAACTTGTGAATTACTTCCTATATATGCCTTACATTAGACTTCATTTCCCATAGTGCACTCAAATTTGTTAAATATATATTTCTCCTTCAAAAATGAAAGGATACGTCAAGTTATTGTCTTGCTTTTAACATGATTATAAGAGATTTCTTACTCAAACTCACACACTTTTTCACATACATTTATATATCAATTCATAAAAAAACAACATACATAAACATAAATATGTATGTTTACATGTAGTGGTGCTCATTTATAAATGACTTTTTGTTTTTGTTGGGGAAAAGGTAACATTTTCTACAATTTGTTTAGTAATTTAACTAAATTTTCGCTTTTTTCCTTTTTTATTGGTTTTTCTCTTAAAATGACTCATTAATTTTCAGTTGTTTTTTCTGTAATTTCGTTAACAAAAAATCTAATATTTTTTTTTTTTAGAAATTTTGAATAAATTGATAGTTTGATAACGCGTCAATGTAGACACATTTTGACATAGAGAAAAGTTATAAACCATAAAATTTTATTAACTATAAATTTTTATGAAAACCATACAAATTTTCGAATATTTTTATTTGTGTTTTTAGTTTAAAAGGTGAATATTAGAGTTTTGAGATAATTTTGAAAAAACTTATCGAAGTAATTAAAATTTCGAACTTTGAAATGATAATTTTAGTAGACAAAAACATTATATTTTAAAACAAAACTTGTTTTAGTAGATAAAGCCCGAATATATAATACACTAAATCACATACTGGTTGTACAAAATGTTTTGAACGACCCTCGTTTAAACTGCTTTTCTGATTTTTAATTAAGTATGAAGTACATTAATATGATTTTTTTCTGGCGTTATATATCGGAGCTAGCAGAGATGATGGACCGACCCTCGTATAATTTCGAATATGGACTTTAGATTGTATTTATTATAATTTGATCAGTTGAACCTAAAGTATTGGACCGAATACGACAAATTTTAATATGGTATGGTCGTTGATTGATGATTGGAACGTATTCACAACATTTACATGGACAGCTAGTCGCACAGGCAGACATCCTTAAATCGACTGAGAATCACTTTCTGAATATAAAGATGTGTATCCATCAGTATGCCAATCCGGCCGACTGGCTGACTCTAGATATCTTGATGAAATTTGATATATAGTTTTATTTATGCCCAAGGACGAAGATAACTGAAATTGATTATGTTCGGTTCAATATAATGCGATTTTGTGTTCATAAAAGTCCTTAATACACATAAATTTTAACAAAGTTTGATAGAACTGAGTCTTATAATATTCTAAACTGTCAAACTATGCTTCTCATAGATCCCCTACAAGCCCGCTTCCAAATATCACTTTAAAGGTCATAAATCTTACATAGAGACTGGTATTGTAATAATAATTGGTCAAATTAAGACAAATATATGCAAAAATCGATATAACAACCCTACCTATTTAACCCTTCACAAAAATGTATTTTAATTACATAAATGTTAGTTTCACAATAATGTACTGCACACATAAAAATAAAACGGAAAATAAAATTATACGAGGATCATTTATTAATTTTTCGTTACTACCATTTATAGCAAACATTGTGGTGTAGGGTATCTCATGGTCGGTCTCGACTGACTAAAACATTTTTATTTGTTTAAATTTCAGTTACTTTTCCCTTAAATTTACTTTAAAAATCACCAAAAAAAATTATTTTAAATATTTTCCTTATTTTCTTTTAACCATTTTCTTCCATTTCAATATTTTATTTTACTTTATTCTCTTTCACTTTTATTTTTTCACAAAAAAAAAAAAACACTGAAAAAATATGATTATTACCATTTTTTGTTGTAGTTGTTGTTATTATTGTAACATAATTGTTCTTACATTTTCGCGTATTTGTTAAATTTTCTTTATTTTATTGTTCGCTATTTTTATATATATTAACTGCGTAAACTGGAAAAAGAGAGTATTATAGCGATTGTAACAATTGTAAGAATAAAATTTAACAATTGCTTATTTTTTACCTTACAAATATGCTTTTAAAAGCAGCTCACACACAAATACATACACAGATCGACAAAAGTCATCGCCATTTGAATTTATATGAGTTTAAAGAGACTCTGTTTCCATAAAAAACTGATATATAAAACTAGTTATAATTCTAGTTTTATATATATAAAGTAAATGCGTCATGTTTTATACATACAATTATCAGACACACACACTCACAAACGCATGCATTCTTAAATATAAGAATAAAACCCTAATAAGCCATCATTTTGATCATATGTGTGATGATGTCAATTCATAATTGTAAATTCTACGGATGATCTTCTCTTGAATTTAGAGGCTTCCTCAGATATCGGTCTTTATCTATATATACTTAACCAATTTTATTGATTTTGAATAGGAATCTTCTCAGTATATTAAAAAATACTCAATCCAAAATTGATCTGTTTCGGTTGTTGTCGTTGTGAGAGTGCGACCAACAAGCACACAGACATAGCTAAATGGACTTAGATTTTGATTTGATGCCAAAATTAAGATACCAGTCTCAAATTTACAAATTTACTAAAACCACTTCTATTAGAAATGATCATTCTATAGATGATGATTCTATTAGAACGATCACATTGTTTAATTGTATACATATCAACATTGCTGAAATTATAAAAAGTTTTAAAGAAGACCCAACATGTGAGTATCAGACAAGAAATACATGACGACTAGAACTGTCTGTTCGGGAAAAAATAAATAGTAAAATAATTAAAAAAGAGTCTTTAACTTTATCGTCCAAAACTATTGTAATGTTAAAGGAAAGCATTGTCAAAAGAGCACATCAACTTGTTCTGACAATGATACTGAAATGGGAGACTTTGCAGAAAAAACACATGCAGTCGACTGTTTGAGGTTGTATCTTGGAGTCTGCAGTAAGGAAACAAGTATTTATTAATGAAGTTGTGGATAAAAATATTTATTTAAATATTCTAAAGATAAAAACTACCATAACTGCCCACACACTCTTAAAAGTCCTCCTGAGTCACCCGACATCAACCAAATAGAGCATTTGTTGTACCACTTGGACAGACGGATTCAAAATACTTCTGAAAATATATTTAAAGAAAAATTAATGGATGAATGGGGAAAGTTTGTAAGAAATTTTAAAAAGTAATGGCAATCATAACTTAAAATGATAGATGACGGTGACTTTTGTTCATGAGTGTATATAAATATACTATTAACATACTATTGCAGTTATGATACTTTACTTTTTTTGCTGGTATTTGTTTGTCTTACAGATGTAGGACGCGGAGTATTTGAGCATTTTTTGTATACAAAAGAAGTTACTCAATTATTCTTAATGGTTTGTAAATTTAAATTTTATTAAGTTCTTTTTTTATTTTATTATTTCTTTTATATAAAATTATATATATATATTTTTATTATTATCATAAGTAGCAATTAAAATGCGAATACGATATTTTTGTGAAACTCATCTGTTTCTTTTTGGTCTTTTTTATAAATTTTATATAAAAATACTAGTGAAACATATTAAATTAAGTTGAAGAAGATCTTTGATTAAAAATTATAAAGTTTATGGAAATGTTTAAAGAAGTAAGTGAATATTTTTATATATTTAAACAATTTAAAATGAAAGCTTTCTGCTGCTTTTTTAGTTATTCGGGCAGTTTTCAAAAGCAGGTGGTCATTTCAGTTTTAACGGTTCCATTGTGAACAACTGAAAAGAAATGTAAAACAAAGTCAAGTAAAATGGAGAAAAAGAAGAATACTAAAGGGAGAGTAATGATCGTATTATTAGCTAGAATGGCTTTTATATAGGAACTCTTATACAGTGGAATCTATACTACCACATTAAAAAAAACCTACATTCGTTAAACGTATTTTGGATATAAACTTTATTCAAAATATAAAAGACATAAGTCATGCAAAGATAGAAGCGACATAGTAAAGGTATACAGATGTGTTCAATATTAACGTGGATATCTACACTCTCGTCCTAACCCTACGTTGATCTTAACACCGGATGAGTACAATATACGAACTAACATGCCTGTTTCCTTATTAAAGAACACAAAAAGAATATCAGATTTTACTTTGTCTGGATATAAATCCCCTTTTACTTAGGAGTTGGAGTTATTCAATCTCCTGTCACACTATTGGTGACTTATGTTGCACTAAAACAGCACATTGAAAGTGTAACATCATCTTAGCGATTTTGTTATAAAACACAACCAGTAAATGCCTTGAAAGTCCTCACCATCAACCAGTCCAATATGACAAGACGATATGAATTCAGCCATATCAGGGGCTACTTGTTCAGGGTATATTAATCTTGTCATTCCGTGATTATTGCATAGAAGGAATCATCTAAGAAATTATCTACCATAATGTATATATACAATTAAATCAAATAAAAAATCTTCATCGATTTAGCTATGTTGATCTGTCTTTCTGTATGTCCTACTATCTGAAGTCAGTCCGACTGACTGTCAGTCTATCCGTCTGTCTATTACATGGGTTTCAGTGAAAATTTACCTGAGTATTTGTTATTATCCTCGGAAGTTTTCTATTTAAAACCGGAAAACTCGGTTCAGTATATTAAAAGATATTGACCGATGTTTCAGTTAATTTTATTTCATGAAATTTGATACATAATTTGTAATTTTGGGTTAATATTTGCACTCATTCAAAACCGTTTTTCGGGAAAGAGATGTTATACAGTTAGGAGTCCTAATTTAAGTATAAAATTCGACATAATATGCATTTCAAGAACAATGAAACACAATTGACTTTAGCTTCCTAATAGGAATACCTCCCTGAATAGGATTTTATGGCAAAAATATTAAAAAAAAATTATATATTTTTTCTTTGTTCTTCCATATAAAACTATTTTAGAATGGGATTTCATGCTAAACATCTTCATATCGAGAAAATTTTTCTTAAATATAAGTTGTGGAGGGTATTTAAGATTTGGAATTGTCAAATATAGCAAGTGTTGCCATTTAAAAGTTTATTTAAATTTGAAAAATCTTGAAATGTAGTTTTGCCCTGATCATCATTTCATTTTTTTTCTGAAATAATTCTTATACAGTGTATGACATAATGGTCTTTATTTTATTCATATGTAACTGTTCTCTTATGCTTCAAGTCTAAAGAAGCTCTAATAACACATTTAATATTCAGTATCTTATTATCTCTTATTACTTCTATAAATCGGCTTAAAAATCAAGTTCCTTTTATTTTTATATAATAAAACTTAATATTAAATCGTCTTTTAGTATTTCATTATTGTTATTTTTTAATATTTAATTGCTAGACAACTATTTTTCCATCTTCATCAGCGGAATATCCTTTAAATACAAAAACAGAAAAGAAAGAAAAATATTAAAATCATATACTGACTGCATACAGTTGTCATTATTTTGCATTAATTGTCGTTTGTTCTCTCTTTTGTTTTTAATATTTCTTTTTCTTTTTTGTTATTCATCTCTGTTATTATTATTTTTTTATTGTTGTTCTATTGTTTTCAGTTGTTTGGATTTAATGAAAAAAAATGTATATTTATTTGCGGTTTTCCTGACATTTCAACAAACTATGACAGTTCGTTTTTATTATTATTACAATTCATCATCATCTTCAAAAAAAAATCATAAGAATAATAATTTTTTATTGTAAAATCAGTGTTTCCTTTTATACAATACACATACATATGAAAGAAGTACAAATTTTTTAATCGTTAGTGGAGGCACATGTGAGAAGGCATGTTTAGTTCAGCAAGGATTTTGTATGGAATTACTAAAATTAATTAAAACTTTTATTAGTAGAATTGAAACGTAATTATATTAAAATAACACTGGTGCATATTCCTATAAACGCACATAACATTTGTAAATAATAAAAAAGAATTAAAGGAGAAAATATTTAGTGGATTAATAATATTTTAATGAAATCAACTAAGATTTTATTTAAAATATTGTTAACTAAAATCTTTGTATTTCGCTTAATTTTCTAATTTAATTCTAAAATTTAACCACCACTTATATAGGAATTTTCCTATAAATGCACTTAAGTTTATCATTTTCTACAGCATTATTAATATTTATTTTAAAAAAATGATTTGGCCTTGATTTTACTAATTCTTTAAGAAGATCGGACATGATTTCCTTTCAATCTTGATTTATTTTACTTTTCGCTTTGTTAAAGTCTTTATGTTTTCGTTTTGGTGTCAATGCGAAAAGCTTTTCTTTACGTGTCATGTGTCTCCACAAGCTTTACATTGGTTTTAATTCTGGACAGAAAGATGGCCAATCCAACAAAGGTGTTCTGTGTTTGTAAGACCATGAATTTGACTGCTTTGAAGTATGTATCGCAGCATTATCTTGCTGGAATATACAAATTTCAACCACATTTTCATCCACAAAAGAGGGAAGAGCTTTGCTGACTACAGCAAATGCTGTCCATACCATAACACTCCCATTGTCGGAATTACTTCTTGACATACGATCATTGTTTGATCTCAAATCGTACCAATAATATGAGTAAGGGCGATATTTTTTTCGCCAGAGATATTAACCCTTTTCACTCTTCTGTCCATTTTTGAATTTTTAAGCACTGGTCTTTTACTTTGGTAAAATGTGGGCAACGAGTTCGGAGGATTTTGATTGCTATTTTTTTGCGAGAGTATTTCCCTTGGTAGGTTTTCAAATACCATAATTCTTTTCTCTTATCTCTTGAGAAACTTTCAACGTATAAACAAAGAACAATGTGTCTTTCCTGTATAAGAGTGTATTTGTTTGAACCTTATGGACGTCTAAACGGCTGCACTGATTTTCTTGGAAATTTTACATGGTTTCTCTGTATCTCTGAAAAGAAACATATGACAAAATATAGGATGAATAGAATCAGGGGAAGAGATACTTCCCATACATAGCAAATATAGATTATCGAGCACTGAAGTGAGAATATTAAGATTTAATTATATTGATTTTCTGTAAAATCGTTTCATGGGAAAATGATAAAATTTGGAAATTGTCGACAAAAAGTTCTTCGATAATTAATATTTGGCTGCCTCCCTTAGATCAAGTATTAACTACTGAATGTCTAAAGAATATTCCCATAAAACGATTTTACAGGAAAATTTTATAACGGATAGATTTAGGGGGTGATGAAGATCTTGTGTACAAAACAAATATTTACAATCAAACATCTAAAGAACTGTTGCGACAAAAATCATCCGTCGCATGATTTTTTTTAAACACGACGTTATTTATGATTTCATATCTGAATTGTGGACGGAGCAGTAAATCGCATCGCGTAAAGCAGGTTTATTACTTAGTAAAAGAAAATAGTTTTTTTTAAAGCAACTTCCAAGTGTGCGTTTATAGAAATTTTCTACATAAAGAAGCAAAAAGCATTTTTCACCGCATAAAGAAGACCAAGAAAAAATTTTGTAAACTTCGAAAAAGTACAGTAAAGTTGTCTCTCATTACTACTTTTGAAAGAGAACTACAAGGACAAAAAAACTAAATGCATTTATAGGAATATGCATTAGTGTATAAGTTTTGGTTATAAAATTATCACATAGATGGATCCAAATTAAAGTCCAATTTTTAAAATAGATTTTTAATATGTCTCATATTCTCTACCAAATTCTATATTTTTCTCTAAAATCGCATCCACTTGCATTTGCAATTTTTATATAAATTTATTTTATATTTTTTAAAAAATTATAATCATTTCCGCTTCTCTATTCTTTTTTATACAAATACATACAAATTCATTCTTTATGTTTGAAAACAAAATATTAGAAAAAACTGAAACCTTTAGGCATTCAATTTTTTATATTTATATATTTTTTTTAACTTCTAGTTCTCCATAGAAATACTAAGTCAACTGTATGAGTTGACTTCTGTTTTTGTTTTGTTTGATTTTTTTTTTTTTCATTTTCATTTGTTTCTATTGTTGAAGTGAAAGTTGTTGTTTGTTAAAATATAAAAAATATGTCCCTTCATATGTATGATTATGTCATGTGAATAATCGAAAAAAATTAAAAAAAAAACTAAAGATATGAAAATATGGAACAAAGTTGCAACATACAGGAAACCCGTAACTTTATAAAAAAATAATTTTTGAATATAACAATAACTGTAAATGAGGATATATAATCCTTAAATAGAATGAGACTGAAAAATCTTTGTTTTGAAGAGTGATAATAAGGAGTGAGATTGAAATATTCTTAACATACTATTTGACTTTTTTTGATCCAGTTAAATTTGTAAAACATGACAAACAAATGAATATTTTGTTAACCTGATTAAAGTGACCAGAGAAAGTATGTTCTTAATTATTAATTATTTTCAACAAAACCCAACTTGGTCCTATACAAGTTTGCCAAACATTTAAATGTTTGCGGTAAAACTGCTTTCAATGTAATTAAACAGTATCGAGAGAACTGGTACGTTGTTGAAAACCTGGTTCAAGTAGAGGAATTATCCAAACAATTTTTCTACAACTTAAAGTACTCCCAACACATCCTCCAGACATCAATGCATAATTAGAATTAATGCGGTTTTAAAAACCTGTATGGCTCAAAAAGTTCCTGACAGGAGCACTGCTAAAAGCTAAGAGTTAAAAGCAGAAAAGTCCAGTTCCTTTCAAAAGATATTCTTGCAGCATATTGGATGACGAGCCGTTTGTCCTGACAGATTTTTCGCAACTTCCTGGTCAAACATTTCATGTTGCTTATGAGGGGAAGTGGAAGACAAAATATGGAGCCAAAAGCTCCTTATTGACATGGCAAGCAATATGTAGTTGCGGCAAAAGAAGTCAATCATTTGCTACAAATTTACGTCATGGAATGTTAAAAAAATGTCATTCATAAAACTTAATAATGCATTTTATTATGTTGATTCGAAAGGAATAGACTTGGATCATTTGGTATGTAGTCCAAATTCAAGTGATTCTGGAGGTCCAAGTTCACTGGAGGTCTGGAAAGAGGAAACATCAAAAGATAGCAAACACTTAAGGGTTTTCAAAACTACATTCCGTTTTAAAATTCAGGCTTTAGCAGAAAGATCTGTCCTATTATATATGCGAGATGTATGGGACCTATAATAAACAACGAACTCGCATTATTTGACACTTAGGTTTAGGATAAAATCATACTAACTTATATTTAGGGTTCTTAAGGCTTAAATTCTCATTCAGAGCGGACATTGGTATAGAAGGTACCTGAATTATTGATCGACCATGACCAGTTTCAATAGACTTCGTCCTGCAAAATAACAAGATGTACTAAATTTTATTGAAATATCTCAAAAACTGCAACCTGTGGATTGTTCACAACATTTATATGGACAACCAACCGTATAGGCAGGCAGAAGGACGGACATTGTTAAATTGATTCATAAAGTGATTCTGAGTCGAACGGTGTAAAACGCTATTTTTTTAATGTTTCAAACAAAAGCACAAATGCATAATACCCCAAACACCTACGGTGGTGTAGGGTATAAAAAGTCGATTCAGTCCCAATATTTTCAAAAATTTATTAAAATTATCGAAGGAAAGAAATTTTTACTAAACATTTTTCAAAAAATTTTCAATTTAATTTCTTTTAACAAATTTTGCAATTCTTTAATTTCATTTTTACTTCCTTTTCCCTATTTAGTACAACTTTTTTTAAAGGGTACTTAAAACTTGCATAAAGAATGCATCACTCCATTTATCAGTCTGTTTCCGAAAATGTTCACATACATTTAGCTAAACTCATATATAAAACCTTCAACTCTCATTCACTCATACACATTCGATAAAGACTAAAAGCACGTATTATGCCCATATTACATGAAAATGTGTGGCGAAACCTATAAATCTGAATTTTCTTTTATTTTTTATCATTTTAAAGTTGTTGTTGCACAACAACCATTTACCTCCATAAACGATAGTTCTATGAACTTTTAAGTTTTCTTCAAAAAAAACAATCAAACTACAAATTCCAACAACTGGAAAAGGAGAAAAAGTCTCATTAATATTTCACTTTTCCGAATGTGAGTAAATGAAAATTTCACAAATAGAATGAGTGAATATAAAGGAATAGAAAAAAGGAAGATGTTGGAAAAATGCAATAAAAATCCTAAAGACAAAATGCAAAAAGAAGAAAAAACTACAACAATTTTAAAAAGCAACAAACCTAAACAAGGCGTTTAAGAACAAAAAAAAATTAAGAATAACCGGCCCAGCAACAACTTTAATAATACTTTGACTTTAATGTTTCGATACTTACACTTACACAATGATACAAAATAAAAGTAAAGTAAGCAAGTAAATGAATGCATGCTTGAGCATTTTAAGTACTTCCGACTTTAAAAGCATGTCACATCCGCTCTTTTCGGCTGCTCATTTCTTTGCTCTTCTTTCTTTTTAGTTTTTTTTTTTTTCATTTTTTATGTTTTGTTTTATGTACTTTTTTCTATCCACCAACAAAGTTTTCTTGTCGATTTTAATGTTGTATTTGTTATTTTGTTATCAAAGATATGAAGCATGTAATTAGATGTGAAATATGTCAGAAAAAAAGAGTTAAAAGTTTAGAGGGGGAAAAACCAAAGACTTTAAGGAAGGAAATAGTATTTTTAAATTATAAGGAATTTTGACAGGACTAGAAATATGCTAAAAAGAGAAAGTCATCTCTAAAGTTAAAAAAAATATTAATACGACATTGAAATTTTTTTTAGCAATTTTGTTTTTACCGGATCTGTGCATAATACTTTAAATATGTTTTCACCGGAAACAATAATGATACCGGAAATAATTTGGAAATGCATTTCATCGGAACCATTAACTATACCGGAAATAATATTTCAGCCAGATTTTAAATTTTAACCGGAAATTATCGATTTTTTTCTAAATAGAAAATTTATCGTAAATTTTCTCTAAATAGAAAATTTATCGTAAATTTTCTCTAAATAGAAAATTTATCGTAAATTTTCTCTAAATAGAAAATTTATCGTAAATTTTCTCTAAATAGAAAATTTATCGTAAATTTTCTTTAAATAGAAAATTTATCGTAAATTTTCTCTAAATAGAAAATTTATCGTAAATTTTCTCTAAATAGAAAATTTATCGTAAATTTTCTTTAAATAGAAAATTTATCGTAAATTTTCATTAAATAGAAAATTTATCGTAAATTTTCTCTAAATAGAAAATTTATCGTAAATTTTCTCTAAATAGAAAATTTATCGTAAATTTTCTCTAAATAGAAAATTTATCGTAAATTTTCTCTAAATAGAAAATTTATCGTAAATTTTCTCTAAATAGAAAATTTATCGTAAATTTTCTCTAAATAGAAAATTTATCGTAAATTTTCTCTAAATAGAAAATTTATCGTAAATTTTCTCTAAATAGAAAATTTTGTCTAAATGAAAATTGTGATTTTTTTAAAGAAATTTATCGTAGATATTTCCCTAAATAGGGATATTTTTCTTTAAATAGATCTGTCTCCGGCTTCTCTCTATACTTTGAGAGCATTCACTTTCATTGCCTTCAACTTTATTATTATTTCCGATTTAATTCAATTTCACTTAATTTGTTGTTAATATGAAAAAAGAACTCGAGTAGCAATTCACAAATGAAATAACATAATGACCCCTATTAAAATATTTAAAAAAGGATTTATTATTCGTTAAAATAGTTTCAATTGTCTGTTGAATAAATTATTTAAATAACCGCTAAAAAGTAAAATGAAAATAAAAAAATATATAAAAAACTACTTAAACTTTTATGCGTGAATACAACAAATAAAATACGTGAAAAGTACAAATATGTTTACAATGTTAATAATATGTTAAATTGTTAATAAAAGCAACAAAAAACCATAACAACAAACAAGTAGGAATGCTATAGTCAGCTTCGCCGAATCTTCAATGTCCTCTAACGTATGTTTCTTGAATATACACTCACATATACACTCACAGGCGTAAACAATATATAACGTTTTTTGGATGTATTTTTTTTCTACCAATTTTGCGAAAGTTCTTCGCTTAAACATAGAGGTTATTTCAGATATCGGTCTATATCTTTTAATATACTGAACCGAATTCACTTGCTTTAAATAAGGAGTTTCCCCAACAACAGACAGACAAAAGGAAAAACAGACGGACATAGTTCAATCGATTCAGATTTTGATTTGATGCAAGAATATACATTATGAAGTCTAAAATGATTTCTTCTTAGCGTTACACACGAAATGACAAAGTTAATATACCCTCTTCACCACTTGTGGTGGTGGAGGGTATAAAAAAATCAGCAATAAAAAAATCAAACACTTTAGCGCATAAATGCGTGTAATCGGTAGGAAATGACTTAAATGAATGAAATGTTCAAATTAATAAACAAGTTTTTATGATTTTTTAACATTTAATTCTTTTAGATTAAAAAAAAAATTAATTGTTTAAAAAAAACTGTTAACTGTTTTATAATTTTATGCCGGCATAAATATATTGTCGGCCACTTTAATATTAATAAAATTAAAAAAAATTTTAACAATTTATTTGTTCTCTTTCCTTTCACTTATGCCTATAAAATAAAGTTTTATTATAATTGTGTTTGTGTTTGTATTTGTATTAAACCACAAACTCTCTTGCAATTTGTTCATAAAGTTGTTTACACTGAGTAACAACTGATACGCCAAACAGGAGCAGACAAATGTAATTTTATTCATACTTTTTGTAAATGCATCTGTTACTACGTTTATACGATTCATAACAAATAAATATTTCTCGATTTTATACCAGATTCGATAGAATAAACTAATTCTTTTTCGATATCTCCTTTAAATCTTAAAATAACTCACAAGAAGTGGCTTTAGTCTTTAATTATGAGAAAATGCGTATAAACGTAGCACCTTTTATTTAATATTAATATATTGACATTCAATTGGGTAACAGAAATACTTTGCTACAAATATTTTTATACTCATGCATAAATGCCTTCATATGCTGCTGAATTAAAAACGCGATTTTAATAAAGATGATGAAAATTAATTACAAATGTTTTTATCTTGAAGTAAATTTATTTGAAATAATTAACTGGAAACACAAAAAGAAAGAAATTAAAAGATTCTCGTTTTAAAAATACATCTTACGAAAAGATAATTTTCACCAAAAATTTTTGGCAAAAAATAAATTTTCCGAATTTAAAGTTTAAACCATATTTCCGTAAAGAAGCCTAACATGGGAGCTATAACAAAATATGGACCGAGATTATTCAAATTAATAACAGTTAGAAAAATATTTTTTTCCGAATTTTAAGAGAATTGGTCCATATACATGGTCCTTTTAAGCTTAGAACCATATTCCGGGAAGTAGGCTTATAACAGAAGTAGGACAAATAATGATATCAACACAATTTAGTTTCTTTTATTTTGTTATACTTAACTAAATAAATGTGACACAATTTTAGTCTATAACCATTTCTCTATTGATACGATTTTGGAATGCATATATTCGTATTTTACGGTTAAATGCTCCCAGATATCGGTTTATAATTATTTTGCTAATATACCGATGGTTTTAAGTAGAAAACTCCCTAAGATAACAATAAACAATGTGGCCAACCCAAATGATCGGTTCAGATTTTGATTGAAGCATATACAAATATATAAACGTTATTAGGTCTTAGATGATTCCTTCTCGGCATTATATATGTAATCACCACTTGTGGCGATGGAGGATATAATGATTTATCTTTCTTCTTCTATTGCTACTCTTGGGAGCATATTATTTCCTTAAAGCATCTCAATCTGCAACGTTTTTTGCAATTTGCCACATAAGATTGCAGTGCCCAGATTTGGAGTATCGAATATATCTTCAGGATTCTACTGAAGTGCCATTCTGGTTATACTTTCCGGGTGTTCTATCATAGTATGGTCAATCCATAGTTTTATTTATATTTTGATGGGCTGTTTCTAGGAGGTGTGTTCAAATTTTTCATGGGTCCTTCTTGGCTTAACTTCACGATGATCTTAACACTAGGTGTGTACAATGTGCAAAATAACTCGATCATATCCTTATTTATGAATTTGAATTTTCATTGTGTGGATATAAAATCCGCTCTTGCTATGGGGTTGGAACTATATAATTTCCTGCAGCAGCCATCAGCTGCTCTTGTTTAAACCACAGCCAACACGAAACTGCCCGAAAGAAGTGGTAAACTGTACAAAGAAATTCAAGGCCATAAAAATAACTTTTCAAATATTGGTTATCGGTAAAACTCAACTATTTAAATGTCATAATGAGGACTTAAAATTATATACTTAATACTTACAGATTTATCTTTGGAAACATTTAAACCTTTAAGACTTTGCCCGAAAGGTCCATAAAATTCCATATAGTGAATATTTAGTAAAACAATTTAAATAAATACTTACAAGTCAAGCGTATGATTTAGGAAAAATCCTTAATCCAGCTAAACAATTTTCATGTTTTTGTTAGATTTTCCTTCATCCATTTTTTTTTTGTATAAAAAAATGTATTGATTTATTTTCATTTTTTCTCTTTAGCTAAACAAATACTTAACGGTAGAAATCTAGTCAATTTTCATGAAAATGAAACGATAAACAACATAGCAACAGCAACAAAAACAACAATAAAAATAACAACAGGAAGAATAAAAAACATTTTCCGCTTTTTATTATTCAACGTCTGTTGCATGTGTGTGCGTTGCATACTTAATAAACTGCTAACGTTATGAGTGTATGTGTATGCATGTATGTGTTAGCCAAATGCAAGAGTACGAGTATAATCAATTGTTAATGCTAAATCGTGTCGTGTGTTCTTTTTTTGTTGCTGTTGCTGTTTTTATATTTTAGTTTTCGTTGTTGTTGTTGCTATTTTTCAATTGAATAGTCAAATTATGTCTGATTGAATGAAAATCAATTTTAAAAGATTAATCGATTTACACCGATGAATGAATTCAATGAAGTAGAGTCGATTAGTTAAATATTTTTCAATATTTTTTTTTTTATAATTTTCAATTTAATTTCCACAAGTTATTTGTCAATGAAGGGTTTATGACAAGTTAACGTATGATTAATATTTTTGAAATTAATATTCCACATACGTTACACTTAACAAGTAAAAATGTTATAGTCGGTCACGAACGACTATGTAATAATCTACACCACAATGTTGGTTATTAATAGTTGTTATAAAAAATTTACAAACGATCCTCGTATAATTAATTTTCGGATTTATTATTAAGGGTACAATACATTATGGTGAAACTAATATTAATGACAAATGTATGCATTATAAAATCAATTTTACTGGAGGATTATATGGGCACTAGAAGAATATATGGATCGATTATCGTATAATTTTCACATTGATTTGAATATCACTTAAAGTGATATTTAGAAGGGGCTTATATGGGACCTATAAGAAACAATGGGCCAATCCTCGCATATCATCCTGGAATATCAAATTTTTGCCAAATTTTGTTAAAATCTCTTTATATTTAGAACTTTTGTATGGGAGGTACTTGAAATAATAATTCATCAAGATATCTCAAAAATTGCGAGCTGTAGGGTGCTCACAGCGTTTACATGAACAGCCAGCCGGACTGACCGAACAACAGGCGGACGGACAATCGAATCAGAAATTGATTCTAAAATCGAACGATGTACTTAAATGTGGTTGTAACGCCATTTTTCCTGTATGTTCCAAACATAAGCACTAGAACATAATATTCAAAACATTAACGGTGGTGCAGGGTATAAAAATATGTGTGATTTATTATTTGAAACATGTTTCTATAGAACGGATTAGATATTTAATAATAAAATAAATTAAAAAATAAATTTTAAATATTGTGAATTAAAAAGAATTCATTTAAATAAAGTGCTTATCATTATATCACTTAACACCTTAAATTGTTTACAATAAACCCCCTCCCTTCTCCAAAAAAATCCCAAAACAAAATAAATAAATCCAGGTATTAAAAGAAAAAACAGCGTTATAAAACATTTCCTGTTCAACACTCATTTACAAAGCCATAACAAACACTTTAAACACATTAAATCCTAAAGCGGAAATAGAAATACCTTCACCGTAAACAAAAATCAGCTACATTAAATTTACACACACACACACACACAAACACTAAATAATAATTATTAGCCAAAAGACCAGAGAAATCTTTTTATAAAATATTTTGCTATTTTTTTCTCAATACGGTCAACATTGTTTCATTTTGGTGAAAATTTCCTTCCCTCTTGAGTTTTATAAAAAACGGTTGTTGGACACAAAATAATTGCGTGACTTATGGCTGCAATTTGTACAACATTTTCTCCTCATTAATGAAGTGGAGTTTGTATGTGTGTGTGAAAAAATAAAAAACCTCTTAAAAGGAATTGTTTTTGGAGGGTCTTTTTTATGTTTTTGTTTTTAATGTTTGAAGTGTTAATAATCAATTATGTTTTATTAATTTATAGATTAAATGAAAAAGATTAGGAAATATTTGGAAGTGAGAAAATATGGATTATTATGGATTAAATGGTAGTGGAAATATGTAGCAGAAGGTTTACATTAAGTATCTCAAATATTACTTATATCCCCTTTTTAAATGAACGTACTTTTAATAGAATCCTTTAATAGACTTTTCGGTCGGGTATAGAATTTATAGCATATGGATCCCACAACAATATGTTTTATTAAAGAATCCTACAATAAGGTCACTCTGCAGCCAGAAGGTCTAAGGTAAAGTGAAATCGAAACCCAAGAATTATTTGATTTTTGCGATTGAGTTACCTTTGCAAAACATCTTGTACATCTGATTCAAATAAGTGATCAGAAAACACAAAATTATTAAATATTTTCAACAGCACTCAACTTGATCCTACAAAAAGTTGTCTATGCATTCAAAGGACTGCTTTGAATAGTTTTCAATGTTATATTAAAGTACCGAAAAAACTAATCCTTCTTAATGCTTCTAAAGCTTAGAAATAGAAAGCACTCTCAAAAGAGCAAAAGAGAAAAGTAGCCCGATTATCAAAGAGCTCTGACTTTATAATATGAAAAGTTAACTTTAGTGCAGATTTAAAAACATACAAGACAGAAAACGTTCCTACAAAAAACGGTGTAAAAATTTAGAGGCCAAAAATAGAGCTCGGAAATTGAAGTCTAGTTTTCTAAAAAAAATATTTTTGCTGCATAATGGATGACGAAACTTATGTTCCCAGGCTCGAGAGAATACTGAAGAAAAATTTAACATACAAAAGCAGTAATTACATAAATTTATATAAGGAAATCTTTAGATAAAATGCTGCTTCCATTCAAAAGACTTTATAATGTAAAAACATTAATTGTATGGTTTCCGAAAAAGATTCCAAAGGTCGCAGTTTTTGAGATATCTTGATGAAATTTGAAATATGCATTTTTTTATTTGGCTCCAGGATGTATTTAAACTGGTTATATTCGGTTCAATATTTTAGTAGCTCCCATACAAATATCCCTCCCGAATTAATGGTTCAATAATTTTTATACGTCCCATACAAGCTTCCTTTTAAATATCACTTTAAAAGACATAAAACACACATATACGTTGGTATTGAAACAACAACTAATAAGATAAATATAATTGAAAATCGATGTTTCAAATTGTACGAGGGACGATCCATAATTTCCATCGATTCCATCATTAAGCTACGATATAACCAGCCAGAAAAAATCCTTTTCAAATGCATAAATTTTATATAAATCTTGGCTTCACCAACTATAACATAATTACTTGTTTTGAATTCATTTAGACCGAACAGGCCACAATCAGCTTAGGAGCCTTGTAGCTTGCCCAAAGTTGGCCACCTCGGGTATATTGAAATCATAATTAATCCATTTATTAATTTCAAAATGATGGCAACTTTAATTCAATTTTTTATTTTGAACATTATAATTTGTTATTGTTTTATAAAGAAATTTTAACGAAAATGCGTGTAAACTAAATTAGTATGAAGTTGGGGAAAGGACCTGCCTACGAAATGCGTTTTTTAATTTAGTAAAATTCAAATCGCAAAATCGAATTCACCATTAAAATATCATTTATATAGAGCCCCATTAATATCTTCCACAAATTCAAATTCAAAATTCAGTGAAAATTAACGGTTTTAAACATGATCTGAATAATTTTATATATATCTTACATGATGTTTTAGCAAAGATCATGAGATATGTATTTAAAGACTTTTCATTCGATTTTCATATTTATATCGTGCACTTTGCCTAGGTCAACTTTATTTAAACCTAAATAATTCTTATGTCATCATTAGTTTCTTACACTTTTTCACTTTCACTCTTTTATATTATTTATATAATAAACGTATATTTTATATGTATAACAATTTTTTTTAATTTTATTTCCTTCTCTTTTGGGTAAAATTTCTAATTCCTTTAATCAATTGAATCAATTATTCATTGTTACCACCAAAAAAGGGGAATAAAACACAAAATCAATTACTATTGTTTCCATTTTTCCTCTTTTCTTTTAATCACTGATTACTGTAATTATCCTCGTTATTATTTCCTTACAAATTGAAACTTAATTTTCATTTCATTTAAAATTCTTTGCTCATAATTCATTGCATATTTCCTTTTTCTCTGACTCTCTATTCAAAAAAACTTTAAGGACTTCCTATAGGAAATAATAAAAAAGGAAACTTTAAAATAACTAAAAACTAAGAGAAAAGTTTTTTGACTCTTTTTTTTTTGTAATGATTTGAGTGAAAATATTGACTTTGATTTTGAGACAATAAAAGTTGCGACTGTGATTTAATTAACTTTTTGTTTTAATTTTGGATTTATTAGAGTTTAAAAAAAATTATGGAAATTGGGGAATTAGCAGTATAAAAGTTTGGAAAAGATTGTTATTAGTGGAAATATTAACTTATTGAATTTAAATCTTCACAGATAAAAACTACATTTTCAGCTGAATCAACTTTACGGTGGCAAAATATAATTAATTAAAGACTCCTGGATGGAAACAGGTTAATACAATTTTAAATGAGAAAAAATAGGTCAGTGCATTCATAATAACACACAGTATTCCAAAAAACGATTTTTTTGAAATTATTCTAAAACTCTTGAATCGTTCAAGATGACTTAATAAACTCTCACCATATAGACTCTTACGAGGTCATTAAAGAAGTGATATTTGACAGGGAGTTATTGAGACTTTTGAAAAATTATTAATCGATTGTCGTTTAATTTGGTACAAATTTTTAAAATCATTATAGAATTGATTTGTGACGAATTTCGTTTAAATCGTTTTGTATTAGAATTTTAGAAGATGAAAACCCCATTCCGGTAGGAATATGACCAATATCAATAGGCCAGAATAGTGACAAATGAAAAGTATCATCAAGATATCTCAAAATTGCATTTTGTTCAGAATTTAAAAGGCACAGCCAGATAGACGGACGGACAGATGGCCGGACATCATTAAATCGATTCAGAAAGTGATTCGGAGTTAAATGGTATAAAAGTGGATGTATCAGAATACAGAATATATAGATTTCTGTATAACTATATTTCTAAACACCAACCACCTACGATGGTGCACTACTGTAGGGTGTAAATAAAAACTCTAAATTACATAAAAAATTCCTCTACTTAAAAAAATTATATATTTTTCTAAACCCAATTTTTTTAAATGACAGCAAATATTTTTTATTATCATTACATAAATTATTTTCTTTGACCCCATTGTGCTAACTATACATAATACTATTTAGTCCATTATATATCCTTTTACAATAATCCTTTATTTTTCCATTGATTTAATATTAATTCGTAGAGAAAACAAAAACAAATCCTAACATTTATTCGTGTCTATTTACAAAAAGAAAAAATGGGAGAACAAATATCCTGGAAAAAATCAAATCAAATGAAATCAACAACCAAAACAATTCATTCAACCAAACAGGCAGTCAAAAATCATGTTGTTTAACAAAATAATATATTTCACTCCCTGTCAATGATTTTGCTTTTGTACATAAATGAGAATTTATGTATATATGTACGTGTGTTTGTATATTATTAAATATATGAACTTTATAAAGTCACGCAACAATTACCGGTAAAACGTGCCACAACTACTTCAAAAATACACAAACACTCGAACACTTTTTTTAATAAATCCATATATACTGAAAGTATAGTATACTTCTAGGGGGAGAAGGAGAGCCCAACATTATGACAGACTTGTTTATAATAATGTTGGAAATGAAATGAATGAACGAGCTTTTTTTTAAAAAAAAAGTGAAAATCACTAAAAAAACTCATTTGTTAAAAAAATAAAACGAAAAGGTTGTAACATTATGAACTGCCCATTCATGGCCTCTGCTTGACCAAATGCTTGATAATTGAATAATTATGGGTCATTGAGTAAAATGACTACTATTTTGTACTTTTGTTGATTATGGGCTGGTTATGTACGACATAATTTTATATACGATTTTTTGTTGTTGTTTTTTGTTTTTAGGTGTTTGAGGAGGAGACCGGAAATTTGAATTTTGTTTAAAGACAATAAGATTTTTTAAAGGGAATTTTTTATTTAATTGTTTCAAATGAAATTGAAAGGAAACGAAATATTAAAAAATATATATTGGAAGATTAGGAAATTTTATGTTAAAAATTAAATATTTGAAATGTAACTCTCTTTTAAATACTTAAAAAGTTTGATTCTTATTTAAGGTTGCTACCATGAAAATGAGACTATTTATACAACATAAGCCATTAATTACTTTATTTATTAAATCTTTTTAATATTAAAAATTTACAAGAATGTTACAATACGAGATATAGGTAAATCGCATCAGGTGTCCTTAATGATTTTGTCTTTACGTACGGAATGGCAAAATTAATAAAAATATTCATTCCAATTTCACGAAACATACGCGAAACTAGAAATTACACGAAGTAAAACTTTATTTTCAGTTTCAAAAAAATATATATTTTATTTTTATACTTAAAGTTTCCATTCGACACCCAGTTAACAGTTATATATTTCCTATATGACTTTTAAAAGGTGTTTAATATTCGATAACTCAAAAATTTGCATATTTTTTTAAGTTATTTTTATACCCTACACCTTACGTCTGATTGATTTTTGTTGGTACACCTATATCCGCATAAATGTACAGAGCTCAATGAAATTTCAACCAGAAAAAAACTTGAAGCAAAATCAACGTTGAATATAGTTGATTTAAGATTGAATATTTTTTCTTTTCATTTAGTTAAAATTGAAAGTTTTTACGTTTGTGGTGAAATAATATTGTACATATTAGAATGTTTCGAAGTTAACATATACAATTATACAATAATAAATTTTTAAAATTAATTTTAAGTTCTAAAATTTCAAGTAGTAAAAACTCAAGAATATTCTGAAGCAACTGTATTTACAGTGAATCAATATCAAATAACCATTTTTTGTCCACAAAGCAAAATCAAAACTGAAAGAAGTGAAATATTTAATATTTTACTTAAATTTATATTGTTTTATTTCTATGTGTTGGCCTGTATAGTCCTATGAAGATTCCAATTTGAAATTAGCAAAATCAAAACTTTCGAAAAATTAGAATGAAAAATTATATTTTAATTAAGTGTGCACCATTACCATTCCAAAAAATGATCAAATACGGTTCAGTAGAAAAAAGTTAAAGCCAAAAATATAACTGATTTTACATTAAAACAACTTTTATTTTAAATTGAATATGTTTGTGAGTGCATGTGTAAATGTATGTATGAGTGTGTATGTTCGATGATAACACATTTGTTTTACACACATTTGTAATGAACAGTTTTGAAGATTAAATCATTCTCACTTGTTTATAATAAAAAAATCTCTGACTTTCGAAATGAATTGAATTTTTCGTTAAATTCAATAAAATTCGAATTAAATTTTTTTGTGAATTATAAACTAAAAATTCTAATTTTTTTATAAATTCGAACATTTTAATTTTCAATTAATTTGACAATTTCGAATTTTCTGTAAATTTTGCAATTTCGAATTCCTTATAAATTGGAAAACTTAGATAGTTTTTATAAATTCGAAAATTTTCTCTAAATTCGAAAATTTTCAAATTTTTATAAATTCGAAAATTTTCAATTTTTTATAAGTTGGACAATATTAAATGAGAAAAATGTTCATAAAGTCCATAATTTATAATTTTCTGTAAAGTTGAAAATTTCAAATTTCCATAATTTCGAAATTTTGAATTTCATTCAATTGGACACTTTCGATAAATCTCTACATTTAACTAAAATATTGATAAAGTAGTATTTTCTCTTTATTAACAAAAAATGTTGTTCTTATCTGAATTATTTCCAAATTGAAAAGTTTTTAAATTTCCAAAATTTTTTTCGATATTCGATAAAAAATTCCGAGAGGACCAGGGGGAGAAGTATTTCCAATATAAAGCAAAAATTGATTATCGAATATCTAAAGAACTGAAGCAGCAAGAGTTTTCAAATTTGGTCCCGACAACTTTCTCAAGGAACTGTTTTACTGGAGATAATGTAGGACGGATAAGGCCAGGGGAAGTGGTATCGCCCATACAAAGCATTTTTTGCAAAACAAAGTTTGCCGGACCTGATATCCTAATTCCATAAATTCAATAATTTGAAATTTTCGAATATTTCGAAATTTTGAACTTTCTTTATATTCGAAAATCTAGAATTTCTTTAAAATTGACACTTTTGATGGATCTCTACGTTTGACAAAAATCTTGTTAAAGTAAATTTTTTCTTTTAATAAATAAAAAAATTTGAAATTTTAAATATTTGAAATTGAAATATGTTTGATAATTTTTATTTTTAATTTAATTGAAATTTTAAATTTTTAATTTGCAATAAATTCAAAATTTTGAATTTTAATATTAAATTTCCGAATTAAAACAAAATGTTATTTATGTATTATTGTATTTTTGAAAATGAGTTTCAATAAAATTAAAGTTTCAGAAAGTGCTTTTAGCTAAGAAAAATCTAATGAATATAAATTTATTTATTGTCTTCAATTTTTAAATATTAAATTGAACAAATTTTAAATTTACCTATAAAAATAAATTTGAAACGCATTTTTTATTATTTGAAATAAATTTATTATCATTTGTTGTTAATAAAATAATTCCAATAAAACCTAGAAATGTTCTCTTTGAGCTCATTAACCGAAAATGTATTTAAAATGGCAAAAGTGTCAAAATAAATTAAATACACACACAATTGAAGCATACAACCAAATGTGGTTGTATTAAAGTGTTAGTCAAAATTACAATGAAACACACATAATACACTCATACAAATATGCACACAAAAACATAATTTTCTTATAAATTGTGGATGTGTAAGTGAGTTTGATAATTATATATACCTTGAAGATAATTGTTTAGACATATAAACATAATATGAACATAAAATGGCATGACATCCTTAGAGTATCAAAAGTATGAAAGGCAAACTCACATAAATACACACACACACACACTAACGGACCATACACATACCTATCAAAATGTATGAACATAGATGAATAAATGAATGGAACTTTCATTTAAACATAACCAAAATTATAAAGTCGTCGTATAACATTGTTAAACAAATTAATATTGTATGTTTTGTTGCATTTGAACTCATATTCAAGCGTGTGTTACTTATTTAATGAATCTTCCTTCTAATACACACACTCACACACAATCCCTTAACGCCAACACCATCTATTCTATCATTTCCTAATTCTCTAGTAGAACCACTAAATAACGCCCAAAAGCGTGAAGACAAAACCAACATTGTTAAAGAGTCGAGCAAAAGGTTTATATGTTTGTTTGTTTGTCTTAATACAAGTAAAAGTGTATGTGTTAATGTGAGTATGTGTGTATGTTGAACCAGTAAAAGTACAAGTGTTTTTAAGTGACAAGTGTGTATAAACGTAAGTATGTGTTTGTGTGGGTATGTTAGATAATCTGACACTTACATCCAGCCAACACTCACAGCAACAACACCAACAACATGTGAAATTATTTAATGCCTTCGGGACAAAAACATTGTACTGAATATGAATATGAAAATATTAAACAAATTATTCATTTACATGTGTTAAAGAAGAAAAGAGAAACAAAGAAAAGAGAGAGAGTAGAATAATATAATGTAATCTATGATTAAAATGTACAACAAAAACAACAGCAATAATTACAACTAGATTATTAACTAACAGAGATAAAAAGTAATTTAGTCATTAGATGTTTTTAGCCACATATAATTTTCAGTTCTTAAGATCGGATAAGTAAAGGATTACAACTCAATAATTTAAATCGAATCATTTTAGGACTTTAATTCTCTCAGTTATTTGATATATTATAAAGGAGCAAAATTTAAATATCGTCCTCTGTAGATACTCTTTTAAGTATTCAACAATGTGAGAGATCAATATCCATATTTTGATCTGAGCTCTAGACCGTCTGAAGAGTCGGTCCCTTAGTACAAAAACTATATTAATATTTTGCATAACATTGCAACTGTAATTTCTACATATTAACTGAATAACATGGATCTCTTTTACATTTACATTGATCTGTTGATGAATGAAAATTCCTCACCCCTATATCACATATAGAGGGCGTTTTTTTGTATCGAACCATAAACAGCAAAATGAATTACCTTCAACTCAGCTACTGCCAATCATTCACTTTGCTTAAATCGAATTAAAAAAAAGAAACTAATATAAAGCTTAATATTAAGTGCCTACATCAAGCTTTGTTTCGACCTTCCTCTTTTAAAGTCTTCATTAACTTGAGACAATCTTTTCCTTTGATCCCACCATAGGTCTAGTCAAGCTCTCAATTATATGGAAACAAGACCGTACCAAAAAAGTTTTTGCGTTTGAAACTTAAAAAATGCCTTCAATACTTTTAGAATATCAGAGTTTGTACCTCTCACCACATCGTAGGCACAAGAAGTTATACGTGTCTAATATTATCACAATACTGACGTTTTTGAGATTTAATATTTAAGCGTTTTTCATAAGCGGGTTGTGTATGGTGGCAACGTCCATTCCTACATTATTCTTCGAAACTTATTGTGATGGTTATTTAATTAAAATGTTTTCAAACCTGTGAGTTTTATGAACATTTGCATGAGAGCTATCTGAATCATTGGACAGATCAAAACTTATCTGTGTCAAATTTAAATATTGTCGAGATATTTCTAAAATTCCTGTAATTCCTGTAAAATGATTACAAAATTCAATGAACAGAACGGAAGCCTTTAAATCGGAATTCAAAATCGTAATCCTCCTACACCTTTGCATTTTTATCACCAAGATGACTTTTAAAGTAAAAAAAATCTATTAAAATCTGAAGTATCAAACTGTATTCTAAAAGTCATCAAAATTGTTTCCAGTAAATAGTTGTAATCAAAAATATGACAAAGAAAGTTATATTTGTGACTCAGTTTAAATGTGGTTTTTAAAGGGGACATGACTATCATATTGATAGCAATATAGAGGAAATGCTTTTTGGAAAGTCCTTGATCAATTGAGGAAAACACATTTTCTCATATATATATTGTAGCATATGGAATATTTACATACATTTCAAAGAACTTTGACCTTTTTATTTTTAAAAATTTTATTTAAATATTTAATTTTCTTGAAGGAATAAAAGCAATTTGACCATTAGTTTCACAGTTGTGGACAAATACTTCTATATTTTCATCGAATTTGTATTAAATGTATGGCATGTGCTTCATTTTTATGCAGAAATAAATTTTTTGAATTGTCTATTCGTATTAAAATAAAAAATCTGAAATTGATTAACATTTATTCGAGATAAATCTGCTTATGGACGCGTATGAGTATTATAGATAAAAAATATTAAGTATACGTTATTATGTTGGATTAATTTCACAAAGAATTTAGAGCAGAAAAAATGCAGCAGGGCACCATATCGACGTCTGTTTCAAAATAAAGGTCGCGAATTAATCTCATCTTTGTTTTGTACTTATTCTATCAATGTAGATTTTTCTTTATTTTGTTCGAAACTCTATTATAAAGGATAAATATATTGAAATTAATGTAAAATTATTTAACTTAAAACTGAAAAATTCAGAAATATGTGGCACAATATGTATTTTGTAATAGGAAGGAGAGCAATTTAAAATTTAATGACCTTTGACACTCTCTTTGGCGTAACCAAATCTCTCGAAAGAGCATTAATTTTCTTTGTTCATTTAAATCAGTATGCAAGGAATAAGATAACTGTGATCCACGGAACAACAAGCTTTTATTAAGACAGTCAAATAATTGTAATATTACTTTCTTCTTAATGTCATAGAATCTCCATTGGAGTTCATACTGTGCGCTGTAGTTGAAAATGGCTTATTTGTATACACATGACGGACGAAATATCAAAAATCGATAATAAGAACGAGTAGAACTTAAGAGACGATAAGAATATGCAGCCGGCCCGAACCTTTTTTAATTTACATTTATAAAAATAATTTACATTGTAAAGTTTAAAAAAGCCGTCCTTCAGAATCTTTAGGTTGCATCAGATATCGATCTATACTGATGATTTTAAAAAGTAAACTGGAAAAGAAAAAGTTTCGTTAAAATCGTTTTATTATTGTGAATGTGGCAATATTTCTAACAAAAATGATAGGCAAAAAGACAGACATATTTAGATAATTCCCTCTTGATGTCTCATACGGATTACCAATGTTAATAACCTCTCTTCACCATTTGTAATGATGGAGGATATGAAAAATTAAATTTAATCAATTAGTTTTAATAAAAATTATTATATTAAACTAATTAAAAATAAGATATCAAAAATCCAACAAATAACTCCTTTATATTTCTGTTACTTCATGTTATTTGTTTGTATTATTTTTATAAAATAAACAAAAATATATTAATAAAACCAACAAAAACAAGCAGAGAAAAAGGTGTGAATTAAACTGATATATGTTACATAGAGAAGGGGAGATAGTGTGAGAGTATAACTTCTATATTTTGAGTATGTGAGTGTGATACATCACACTCCCACAAAAGGTTTTATTAAAGAACTTGAGAGTATTTAAGTAAAACATGTTAATTACTGTTATCATTATGAATTGTTGTTGCTATTTTTTTCCTTTTTCTGTTTTTGCTCTTTTCCGCAAATTTCCCACATGTAGTTTATATATGTATGTGTGTTGAGGTGTTAGTATATGTATATTTATATATTGTATTATTGTTGATGCTAATTAGTGTGTATTACTTACTACAATTTCATTTGTTTATTTGTTAAATAGGGATTTATGTTTTAATGTTCACTTTTAACATATATAACATTCATACACATATACATAGACACAAATCAAATCACACAAATACATAGAAATATATATATATATATATATATATATATATATATATATATATATATATATATATATATATATATATATATATATATATATATATATATATATATATATATATATATATATATATATATATATATATATATATATATACACAATTTAAACACTGTTTCAAAACAAAGTTTTCTATAATTATTATACCCTCCACCAGCACAATTGGTGATGAGGGTATATTTACTTTGATATTCTGTATGTAGCGCTAAGAAGGAATCATCTCTGACCCCATGATGTATATATGAGTCGATTTAGTTATGTCGGGCTGAGCTCAATTAAAAATTGGTCTAAGTATTTCTTTTAGTCCTGTAAAATTTTCAATTATAAATCGACAATTTAGAATTAATTTTTGCTATAATATAATACTATTGCACTATATTACCATTCAAAAAATTATCAAAATCGGTTCAGTAAAAAAGGATTATACCCAAAAAATATAACTAATCTTACAACTCAATTTTATATAATGTATACGTCTGCGAGTGTGTATGTACGAACATAACGTATTGACCTCACAAGCATTTATGGTGGAGGGTATTAAAGTTTCGGTACACAGCATTCTTAATTTTTAGTTTTCCTATATATTTTTCACACATACATACATATAACAATTAAATATGTATATGTATTTTAATGATACACTGTATTGTTTCCTCTTTGTTTTCATGTTTCTTTCCCCCGCCAACAATTAAAAAATTGTTAATAATTGTGAATAAAACAATAACAATGAATAAAAAAGTAGAAAAACAAAAGCAAAACAAAATAACATTTTTTGTATTAAAAATTATTTAATGAATTTTATTTTATTTTTTACATTGTGTATATTTACGTGGTTTATGTAAACAATTTTATTAACAAGTGTATATTGTTTAAAATACATATTATATAAAAATTTGTAAATGTGTGTGTGTGTGAGAGAGAGTATGGGTGTTGTAAGTAATTGTGTAATCTTTGTTAAATAATGTAAAATTGTTTGTTTACATTGTCATTGTGGTTTTAGCATGAGTGATTCAATGTTTCATTATGAAATTTTATTTATAAAAATATTTGTGTGCATGTGTGTGTGTATGTCTAGTGGATAAATATTTAAATTTAAATACATACAAAGTTAATAAATATTGGAAAATTTTATTTAATTAAAAATAATAAAATAATTGTATGAATTTCAAAATTTCAAGTTGCTGATTTGTCCTGATCTCTTGTATGGTATTAAGGAGTGAAACCAAAAAAAGTTTACAAAATTTTAAAAATTAAAGTTTTTTGAAGCAACATTTTAACTTGGAGATTTATTTAGAAGTAGATGTTATATGAAGATTATAAGTAATTCTGAACTCATTCTATCAAAATTCGGAAAATTATGAGCTTAAAACCTTTTTCTAAGAGAAAATTTGAATGGAATCTTCCAAAGATATTGGACTTATCATCAAATATTTTAAATATTTCGACATGTATAGTGTTCGAAACTGGATTAAGGTGAGGATAGCGTTATTTTATCTATACCTCAACCACGTAGGGTGATGTAAGCTATTAAAAGTAAACAACCTTTAGCCTGTAGAAAACCAAAGCTACAGCTTATCATTTTCCGATCGAATGGAAGAAAATTATTAAATCGATTCAGGAATATATTCTTGTCAGCTTTTAAAGTGGAAATATTTAAAACATTTATAATAAATTTCCTTGAATTTAGATTATAGTACTTCTGAAAATATTTTAAACAGTCGCCCAAATAAGCAGACATAAATAACTTCTTCTGAAATTAGGAACTGTCGTACTGATCTGAAGAAGTATAAGCTCTCAGCTTACAGTAAATAGTAGGTGACCATAAAATTGTATATATTGGATCAATTATTTTAAAATAGCCAAATAGGATTGAAGCCTATCAAATCTTGCAAAAAAACAAAATTTAAAAATTCGGAAATGACTTCAAATTATCTGAATAAAACATCTGCAAATGCAAGATAAACTAAAAAAATTACACCAAATGCCCCTTTTAACGATAGAATTATAATCTCAATGAAAAGAAGTAATAACGCTATACTCGACTGTGCCCAATCTGTCTACTTTCCATCACTTAAATTGATGAAAAAAGAGCCTCAACTAAAGTGTCCCAGTGATTTGATATTTTCACGCGTTTAAATAAGTGATTACAAGACTTTTAAAGTGTCATAAATTAAAATTCAGTGAGAAAAATCAGCACTTTAATCTCATTTCTCAATTAGGTCTTCATATGGGCACTATTAAATGTTCACCCTTTCTGATTATAATGGGCATTGCTCTTGTGGCCGTGGAGGGTATTAAAATTAAAAATTAGAATACAATTTACACAGATTGAAATTTTGCTATTTTCATACGTAAAGTTGGATCGGTTCCACTGCAAACACATTTTAGACCGATATTTAAGACCTCAAAAAGCTTCAACGGTTTCAAGCAAAAATTGTTTTGTTTTTTTTGCTTCACTAAAATAACAAAAATTAAAAATTAAGGTCGTTTATAGCCAAAACTTATAAGAGTGTTCAAATCGGATAAGACCGACATACCCTACACTATTGCAGAGACCAGAAAATTATGGACCGAACATCGTAGAATCTGATTTTGTAATATTTAACTTATTTAAAATATTTTCTTCATTCTCACATACGTATTTAAGAGATTTATGCAATTTAAGGCCGATATGAGGAAGAAGGGGTTATATGAGAAATATATGAAATTATAAAGCGATAATTTGGTTACATAAATATTGAACCACGACAAAAAACTAAAAATTTTTGAGACTTTTTACTATAAAGTGAAGTGGGTCTGTATGACAGCTACGATCAATTGTAGATCGATTGTCTACAAATTTTTATGTAGACTTCGACAGTAACAAGACCTATTTGTGACATATAGATAGATTTCTGATTGTTAATTTTTTTCACTTTCTTTAATTAATGACAAAATAATGTATTAACTAATTTTCTTTATTTCTGTTTATTTCCAGGTGAGTTTTTTCTATGTTAATAAAATACTTCATATGGGGCGTATGAATATTATGTAATATAATGGTGCGTATAATTAATATTTTTAAAATGTTTGGTCCAAAAAGTCTGCTCTTTTTATTAACAATTTTATTATTAAAAAAATTATATTTTTTATAAAAAAAAAATGTCTTAATTAATTAAAAAAATATGAACCTTAAAATCATTAAATTTTATTTCTTTAACAAAAATCTCTTTCGTTTAATTCAAATTTACCTGAATTGTTGAGGTTAAATACAAAATTTTTTTTCTTTTTTTTTCGAAACATTTTAATCGAATTTATTTTAATATACAAAATACCTAAAAAACACACACACATACAAATGCAAATAAAAATCAACAAAAAACTGAAATTTCTGTTTGAGACATAAAAAATTAACATGACAATAAGCAATTTTTCCTAGACACACACACACACACACAACAAACAACCAAATCTAAACTTGAAGCAAAACAAACAGAAAAAACATTAAAAAAAATTCAACGTTTAAACTCTGGTTATAATCTCAGCAATTTTACAATGAAAACTACAATAACAACAACAACAAATACAAACAAATTTGAAATGAATATAGAAAAAAATTTTATATAACATAGATTTTCATTTCGATTGGAATTAATTCATATGCAAGAACATTTTTTCCTCGATTTTTTGTTACAACAAATCGAAAAGAATGAAAAGAAATGGAGAAAAAGTCTGTTTATGCTCTCTTTGCTTAACAGGAGGATTTAGATGATGACGATGACACTGAATTGTATACGTTTATAGTGCACTGAATTGTATTGTATTTATAGAAGAGGTGTAGAAGAAGGTGAAAAAGGGCAAGAGTTGAAAGTAATCATTTTATTTGTAGACAACAAATTGGCTTATAGACATTATTTAGTGATAAAAAAAAAAGGTAGAAATATGTATACGTGTATTTGTGTTCATATTTTATATAGCAAATTGTCTACAGAGGTGTTTTTGTGGTATTAAACAGGACTGTTTATACTCTACACCACAGCATGAATGTCCATCCTTCCGTTGTTGTTGTAACAGCTCGGCTGCATTCGATAGTTCTTTCTTGGAGAAAAACTGTCGTTTAATATAGCTGCCACTGGGTATAACTCCGGTCGTTTTGGAACGAAGATCCAATTATTGTGGGAGTGTCTGTTCATCTGTCCGGCTGGCTAAAGAGGTTGTAAACAGTCTACAGATCGGCCCAGTATTTCTCATAGGACCCATACAAACCCCATTCCAAATATCAATTTAAAGCGCATAAATCTCACATATACGTTAGTATTGTTATAATAATTGGTCAAATTAATGTGTAAAATTATACGAGGGTCGGTCTATAATTTCTTCACACTAATGTACTGCACATTTAAAATTAAGTCAGAAAATTTTTTAAATTATACGAGAGTCGTTCATTAATTTTTGGTAAATTTTATTTATAACCAACACTGTGGTGAAAGGTATTACATAGTCGGGCTTCATCGACTATAATTTTTTTATTTTTTGCTTTAATTTCAATAATTTTGTAAATTGTTGGTTTTATATTTTCAGGTATTTTTCTAATCTGATTTTAGGTTAAGTAATTTTTTATTTGTCTGCTTTTTTTATAGAATCTAATATTAATTCGTCTGGTTTGAGAGGATATTTAGATCTTAGATTTTTAGATTTGTAAAATGTAATTAAAATCTTAAATAGAAACCTTGAAAATTTAAAAAAAGATGGAGAATTTCGGTTGTAGATAATTTTTATTTATGGCTTAAGTTTGCTGTGTGTTTTATATTTAGGTAATGAGGATTCATGTTCTAAGAAGTGATTCCGTATTTACAACTATTATTAACTACTTCAAACTTATAAAATTAATAATTTTCCGTTATAAGAGCGTTTAATTATTATAATTAATTATTATTACTCATACGCTCGTATGGACTAGAAGTAACATTTTGAACTTTTACGCAAAACCCTTCCATAAATGTTTTTTTTATAGAGCTTTCTTTTGCTTTGTTTGAACAGGTAATCCATTACTTTGGACACCTTTTTTATGTTCTTCAAATCCTTTTTAACAATAACCCAATATCTCTCCCCTCTCTTTGCATCAGACAGTTTGGTGGATTTGCCTCTCTTGGTACAAATGCCACAAAATTGCTCTATGTTTACCATAGTGAACTAATTTCCAAGTCCTATGAGTTGAGGCAACCTTTTTCTTAAACATTCCTTGATGTAAATTCCTGTTTTTAAGGACCCTGTTGCAACAAATGATTGGCTTATTTTCTTTAATGAAAAATTCCACTGAACAACGTTTCGTCATCAATTATACAGCAAGAATATATTTTGAGAAATCATGACTTCTAATTTCTAGAATCTAAATTTTTAGCAGTATTTCTCCCCCAACTTCTTGAACCTAAAATGCTTTATCTTTTCGTAACAAATAACCTGAGCACTGGTTAGCTAGGCTACTTTTCTACCGGATTAATTGAAATCCTTCGGCCTTAAACATCATGTGGTCCATTTCAGGACAGACTTTCTTTCAAGTTCTCCCAATACTAATATCATTGGAAACAGTTTGACGGCAGACCTTTGAAGAATCAGTCATTTTTTCGTATGACCAAGTTGGATTTTGTTCAAAATTAAAAATTTTTATTATGGATATTTTCTAGTCACTCATTTTATTCAGATTAGAATAGAAAATCTAATAAAGAAAAATATGAGTTAAGAATTTTTCGATCTCAATCCTTATAATTCTTAACTGAAAGTAAAACAAACGCAAAAATAATGTTTTTTTTTTAACTTTTGCACGTTAAATTGATTTTCAAAATTGTATACCGTTATGGAGTTATGGGTGAAACCTTGCTGTATTCACACATTTCTACTTAAAATATTAAACCAAATACCATCAATTTCAATAGGCGTCGTTACTGGCCCTAACTGCACCTTAATCTTTAAAATCGCGGTAGCTCCAAAACTTGCTTTCTGTAGAATATTACCAACGTTATATGGACAAATAACCAACCAGATGTATATCGTAAATTCAGAAAATCATATTACACGAGGGTCGTTCATACATTTTTCGTAGCAGTTAATTAAAACCAACAAAGTGGTGTAAGATATAACATAGTTGAACTTTACCGACTATAACATTTTTACTTGGTAAAAAAATCAATTCTGTCCCATTGTGAGCTCTAAGCAACAACCAAACGGACATAGTAAAATCCATTAGGAATGCAAAAGCTTTCAAAGATACGATATTAAAACAAATTTCTCTTATCGTCACTTATACAATTTTACACTTAAAATTCTTTTACTCGTTGTTTAAGGTAGCGAAGAGCATAAAAACAGATTTCAAACGAAACGAATCATAACAGTTAGTAATTTGTTATGGAATTAATTACATTTCCTTTAATTGAGTCCGCAATCCGGAACTTTCCATCAAGGATTGCAATGGAATATATCTTTTTGTGACAAATTTCATTTAAAATCATCCAACTATTAAAAAGTACAGCCCAATTTCTGAAAAAGTCAACTTTGCCCCATTTGTAAGTAACAGTCAGATCTTAAAAGACTTTTATTGTCGTCACTTACCGCCTGTTATACTTAAAATATCCTTATTCGCCACCTCAATTAGTGTACAGTATAAAAATCAGTGCTTATTTTTGAGCTTTTGAAAACCACCAACATTTTACACCGAACGCAAAATGAAATCTTTTGAAGAATATTAAAGTTTTATTCTTAAATTGTATAAAATATAATAAATTAAGGTCATCAGCGATATATTCTCTAATCAAATCACATCGTTTTTTTCAATTGTTTTAGTTTCTTATAAATAATTGAATTTATTTGACCAGACTTCAGACTCATCATTTGCCATAAAAATTGTATAGTGATTTGCAATTAAAATCCTTTTTACGTTAGTCCCAAAAAAATAGGTAAAATAAAGCCATAATATTATTCAATTCAATAGAAATTTCACAAAAATTCATTTTCTCAACAAATAATAATAAAAAATAACCTAAAAAGACATAACTGGACTTAAAATAAACCTTTTTATCTCTTAATGCCATAAAAAGTTCAAAATGAATAAAAACGAAAAGAAAAAAGAAAGGATTTCAACATGATTGAAGCAGGGAGAGCTAATCAAGGTCATGGAATATATATTTTTTCATCTTATAATTCAATCACAGAAAAAGTAGCAGCAACAACAATAAGAACAACAACTAAAATAGCAATTGGCAGTAAAAACGAAAAGTTTATGTTGTTAACAACACAAAAAGTACTTAACGATATTAGACGTTATTTTCGCTTTTGTCTTTTTCTTTCCTTCTTTCATTCTTTTTTTCCTCGTTTTTGTTGTGATATTGATTGGTTATGCCAAACACGTACATTAAGCTTTTGAAAAAAAACCTTTCTATTGATAAGCCTATAATGTCAACACACAAATACTATAACATACATATGTGTATATGTATGTGTTTGTGTGTAATCATCGGATAGAGGGAGGTTTCTAACAAAGTCCCCAAGAAATTGAATAACTAACTGTTATGTTACGTTTTGTTTAAAACCTGATTTTAATACTGTACACTAATTAAGGTGGCGAATAAGGATATTTTAAGTATAACAGGCGGTAAGTGACGACAAAAAATGTCTTTTAAGATCTGACTGTTACTTAAAAATCGGGCAAAATTGACTTTTTTCAGAAATTGGGTTGTAACTTTTTAAAAGTTGGATGAATTTAAATGAAATTTGTCACAACTATAGCAAAGATATATTTCATTGCAATCCTTGGAAATTAGAAGAAAAAGTGGTTCCAGGGATGGAATTATGTGGACTCAATTAAAGGAAATGTAATTAATTCCATTACAAATTACTAACTGTTATGATTCGTTTCGTTTGAAATCTGTTTTTATGCTCTTCGCTACCTTAAACAACGATTAAAAGAATTTTAAGTGTAAAATAGTATAAGTGACGGTAATAAAAATTAGTTTTAATATCGTATCCTTGAAAGCTTTTGCATTCCTAATGGATTTTACTATGTCCGTTTGGTTGTTGCTTAGAGCTCACAATGGGACAGAACAGATTTTTTTGCCAAGTAAAAATATTATAGTCGGTCAAGTTCAACTATGTTATATCTTACTTCACTTTGTTGGTTTTAACTAACTGCTACGAAAAATGTATGAACGACCCTCGTATAATATGATTTTCTGATTTATAAATTAAATGTGCAGTACGTTATTATGATAAAATTTTTCTGGGAGCTTTTGTAGGAAAAGAGAAATAGTGGAACGACTCTCGTATAATAATGCACATCGATTTTGCTTATATTTGTCTTAATTCAACTTATAATTGTTACAATAAAAACTGATATATAAGACTTATACCCTTTAAAGTGACACGGTTGTATGAGACCTATGAGAAATAATGACCCGATCAGTGCATAATTTGACACATTGTTAAATCGCTTTTTATTTATTCCCTATTTGGTGGGGAATATTTGTATGGAAGCTAAGTAATCGACCCATTATCACTAATTTTAGAAGACATCGTCATTGGGTGAAGTCCCAAATGGACGTGACAGCCAGACGGACGCACATCGTTCAATCGACTCAGGAAGTGATACACAGTCTAACGGTATAGTTTAAAGTCGTGGTAGCACAATTTTTCTACCCGTTACAATCTTCCGCAAAATATGGTAATGTGGGGTATTACAACATCTTACAATGGGGTAGAGTATAATGAGCCTTTAACATTTTATTTGTCGATTGGAGTTTTACAAAATTTGTCTTTATTTCAATGTCAAAGTTATGGTGGTTCAGAAATTATCATCTCAGAAACTGACATTTTTTTTGATCGCTTGCCATATTTTAATTTCAATTATATATGTTTTGAAGAGATTGTACATCTCCAATCAGAAACTTTCCGTTCTAGTTTTTTTCAGTAAAACCGTTTCTTAGGAAATTGTCAGTATTTAAGAAATCTAAATGAAATATTTCTTTAGATATTCGATAATTCATATTTGGCTCTGCCTTTTTATTTGTATGGCTCTACTTTTTCCCCTGATCTTATCTACCATCAATTTTCTTACGGAAAATGTGTTTTAACTGAACTGGCTATAAAAGTTCTCTAGATTACCGTCATATATTATATGTTTTATGGCGAGGACCTGTCCCCATGATCTTATATGCCATATATTTTTTACAACAATTCTGCAAGCAAGTTATTGGAACCAGATTTTTAAACTTTCACGGAATTATTTATATATAAATATATAAAATATTTCTTTTTTCTAGAGGTGATTTTCGTGTGATTTTCTACTCTTTGAAATTTTCAAAAAATCGGTTCCTTGATTTACCTTTTCATAAGCCCTACAGATTCGTTTTTATATAAACTGTGAGCCATAAAACCAGTATCTTTCGAAAATATATAAATTATTAATTGCATCACTGGTTGTAGTGACACTTAAAATTCATCGTATACTAACATAAAATTCCAACTCCTTTTGTTTTCGTTATTATCAAAGCTACTGCCAAGGGTTATGTGAAATATGTGCTAAAAAATAGTCCTTTTCTTATATCCTATTTCATCGAACTTATGCTCGTTTATAGTTAAAAATGACATTAAGTAACACTAACACGTTTTAAGAGCAAACAAAAAATACATACAGATATCTACCGGCCATTTTAGGTGATGGCACTTTCTTTTCAATATTTTTTTCTGTTTATATTTTTTATTAAAGTTATCAATAGGATTCCATGACACACACATAGAAACATTCAAATTCATATTCATGTATTGAAACATAAAGTTCAATTTTTATTAGTTTAACAGTTGAACGGTTATAAAGGATGTCAACGTGCCAAAAGATTACTTTTTTTCTACTGATAAACTTAATGCAAATGATGAATTCCAAAATTGATAAGAGTTTTATGAAAAGAACGTTTAAATGGGAATATTATGAGAAACAATATGAAAAATGTAGTGAATCATTATGAAATTTTAAGGGGGAAGTTTAATGATAGAAATTTATGACAATCGGATGAAAATATAAATTGTAATTCAATTTAACTCTTTTGAAAAAAGTATATCAAGGACATTAAATTATTGTTCTTATTTGGGTTAAATATTTAATGTTTGTTAAGTTAATTAAAAAATGAAATATTTTCATTACCTGTAAAAGAGTTCTTAATTATGGAGATTTTGAAAATTGAGTAACAAATTAATTTTTAAATAAATGATTTTTTAACATCTTTATAAAGTGGGATATTTTGCACTAATCCTACCCATCAATCAAAATAAGGTAAGAGTGGTATCGAATCTTCAATATCCTCCACTAAAGACATGTGCATAGCAATACACACACACATATATATAGAATTAGTTTTAGAAAGAAGTGAGCGTGCCAAACAAACAAACAAACAGACTGCCAAACGGTCGACAGGCAAGCGGACATAAGTAAATCAAAAAAGATTTTGATATAGTGCAGGTCTTGGATGGTTTATTATTATTCTTGGTGTTGCTCGCGTAAAGACAAACTATGAATACTATGACCACATGATGTGTTGGTACGGAGTATAGAAAGCAACGATGTTATATTCTGCTACGCACAATTTCTCTCATTTGATGATATGGCGATTTTTTCAGGATTTACAAACTACTAAGCGATTTTTAATGGAACAATTATGCACATTGTGTCCAAATCGATTTTTGGAAATAATTTTGAAGTTTTGGAACCATTAGAGATATCTGCTAGGGCTGAGATATTGATAGATTCTGGATTACCATATTAATGCTTTAAGTACAAGCATCAACGAGATCCTCATGATGAGAAGGCGATTTTTTTTAAATAAAGTTAGAAAAAGTTAAATATAATATACAGGAATAAGATTTTGGGTATTTTCATATGGAAAAGTGGAAATTTTTGTTAATCTCTGATTCATGTATAAGTTCATATTTATCAATTGGAATAAATTTTGTCAATCGACTCAATTTTTTAAAAGCTTTAAATATTAATATTATTTAAAAAATAACAAAGTTCCAAATTTTACTTTTTCATACATTTTGGCCAGTAAAACAGGGAAAGTAATTGGATCCAATTTAAATACTTCCATTTTTACAGTTCTTTATATATTCGAAAATTAAAATTATCTTTGTATGGGTGTACCTCTCCTCTTGATCCTACCCGTCCTATATTTTGATCAGTAAAGCAAATTTTTGTGAAAGTCATAGTGTCGAATTTGGTTACTATTGCTGTTATAGTTATTAAGATATTATTTGCATTCTGTCCAGTAAAACAGTTACTTGAAAATTTTATTTGGACCAAATTTTAAAATTTTCAATGTAGTGATTCTTTAGATATTCGATTATCAACATTTTCTTTGTATGGAGTCTAGCTCTCCCTCTTTATTTTGTGTAGTAAAACAGTTCCTTGATAAAATGGTTCTTAAAATGTTCGACGATCAATATTTGCCTTGAATGAGGGCTACCACTTCCCCTGATTGATTTTTTTGATCTTCGATAATCAATACCAAAATTTTCTATCCCAATTTTTTTAAAGCTTATATTACTTTAGGGTATATGGGGATAATTCTGTGAAAACTTAGCACAATCGGTCTAGTTGTTTATCTGTCTATAAGTCCCAAACAAACAAACAGAGGAACAAGCACTAATTCATTTATATATATATAAATAGACGGTGGGAGTATTATACGTTCCTGAGTCAAATTTAACCATGTTCATGTATAGCAGGTTATCAGAAGCAGGTCGCAGTTTTCAAGACATTTCAATTACCCAATGATGAATCTTATATAATTATTTTTGATTTTGTGTGAATAAAATTTGTTTCAGCGTTTTAAAATGCATAAATTTCATACAAAACTTTTCATAGTCAGATTTGACTGAATCATTTTAAGAAAGAGATTTAATTTTCTTCACAGATTAATTTTTATCTATAAACATTTGTATCTTATTGGACAGGAATACGATTACTGACTTAGTTTGTGTTATGGTTTTCATTTCAGTTAACTTTCTTTTACATTCTCTTCATAAACTAAATTTGGATTCATTCGAAAGCAGGACATCATTTGGTTTTATATTTTTTTATCAATTGGTCCTTCGTAAAACAGTTACTTTTAAGTTGCAGACTATTAATGTCCGGTTTCTATATGTTGTAATTTTAGATAAAACCAATTTAAATTAGAATTGATAATGATTGTTAAAATAGTTCAAGTAGTTCCGAAATATTGAACCAAACATGGGATTTTTAAATTTAAATAAATCTCGTATTAATACATAATTTTAAATAGACAGTTCCAAAAATGACCATACCTTCCATATAAGACAAAGTTCCGATTAAAACATCGAAACATACTCCCAAAAAAGCAAAACAAACCAAAAATTATATTCGGTTAAGCCCAGATGTTTCGATCGGACGGACATTGTTAAATCGACAGAGAAATCTGTATTGATTAAATTTCTGCACAATACCCCAACCACTAATGAATGTGTAGGGTATAAAAATGGTGTTTTTGGTAGTTTGCACAATTAGGAATCTCATATTCTGAAAATCAGTTCATATTGTTCAAATCTCACATAAAGGCGATTATTATGGTAATAATTTGTACGAGTACTTACATATACGCGGTTTTTCATGACTCCCAAATGGTATAGGGCATTTTTCACTTATATTAATCTTTTCCCCATTTTTATCCTTTGAATTTTTGAATCTTCTACAAACCAACTTTTGTTATTCAAAAATTTTATCTTCTTTTTTGAAAATTAGCTAAAGTTATTTATGTTTTTTCTTTGCCATTAATTTTAAGTTTTAAAATTAATTTAAGAAAAATTATTATTAACTTCTTTTACTTAACAGCTCATTTAATCGTCCTTTTCTCCCGTTTCTCTTTTTTGCCATTTTGGCTTTAATAAAACCTTTTTTTCTGCCAGATTGTTAATTATAGAAACCCTCCTCTATATTTTCATACTTTTATTGTTTATTTTTAATTAATTTGTATTTTGTGTAAATTTTTACCTCCAAACACTTTATTTCGTTTAACAAATAATCAATTTTTGAACTAGAATCTATTAAAAAACAAGGCAACAACAACAAAAACAACAAAGAAAAGGAAGAATAATAATAACATAAAATATCCTTAGTAAGCTTATTTAATATTATTATTAATACAATTTTGTGTTTAGAAGTTAATCAACAAAAAATAATAGATTTTCATTTTATAAAATAAACATACACATACATACATATATACACACACAATTATTTAAGGATATTTTTAAAGGGTTCAATTAAAAAAGGCCTTAGTAAAAGTCTTCTTTTTTGGTTAAAGAAAGCAATAAACAATTGTTTTAATTACAAGGATATTGAAAAGGACTTGTTTATAAAAATATATATTTTTTTCACTTTCAAAGATTTTTATAGGCTTCTGAAGTAAACGCCTTCCGTTTCCCCTTGTTAACATCAACATTTACATACATTTAACTAATACTAACGCGTAAAGAAGGGGTTATAATGCAAACAAAATATCAGAGGTCATACAATAACAACAAAAGCACAAGCAACAGCAACTACAATAAGAACAACAGTCTACACCAGATATTCTACACAGAAATTCGGCTATGGTGAATTTTTAATACCCTACACCACAAGTGCATGTGAAGTAAGAACGTTATGTTTCGTACACACACATTCACAGACAAACGTATATAAAAATGAGGATCACTTTATATACAAAACCGATTTTACTGGTTTCATTGAGATCTGCAATTGTTATGGATGTAAATTTGGGATTTTATTCTTAGCGTTTCACACGAAATGACAAAGTTAATATACGCTCTTCCGCATTTGTGGTGCTGAAGGGTATAAAAATAAAAAAGTCCAAAAACACTTAAAGGTATTTGTTCTTGTACGTTTGTTTGTCTCTTTCTTTCATTCATTCTTTATTTGTTTGTATTGGTATGTTGTTGTTTACCAAGAAGATTTAAATGAAAGAGAAGCACATGATAATTTTCTTATGATGTCAGCACAAAAATTTTCACTTAATATTTATACAACACTTTGCACACACAAACACATAAACACACAAACAATTACTAACATAAACAAACACTAAAAAACAGGAAACAGTGACTGCTTTAAGGGTTCAAAGGTGTTTTTTAGGTTAAATATTATTTTTAATATTTTTATTTATTTCTTCTAATCCTTTTTATATTGTCTTTTCTTATTAGAGTTTACTGTTTGTAAAAAAATATTTACTTTGGCCACTTAAAGTTATTACGTATATTAAAAAGAGAGATACTTCATGTACACAAAAGAATGGAGAAAAAAGAGACAATCTTAAGATGTTTTTCATTCTTTTTCAAGTATGAAATGATACAAAAGCCATCAAATTGAAAAATTCCTTTCTTTGGCCTATTTTGTGTTTATACACTGAGGGAAATATTGGTGTTAATATTTTTAAAGAAAAAGTTTCAGAATATTTAAAATTTTAAATGGTTGGCGACACCGATGATTTGATTGTGGGTACTCCTCAGATCCACAATCGACAGAATGAGTGGGCGAAAATAGTTGCCTTATATTTTCTATGAACCATTTATCCGAAATCTCTGTAAAATTCTCCCGCTTGTAAATACATATATATTTCCTGAATATTCCGAATCGGACCCTGTATAATTTGGCTCATTGTTTTTGAATTTTGTTAAATTATTTTTATATTAAGAACTTAAATATGCTCAAAACCCTCTTACAGGTGAACTATTTGTATTGGGACTTGGTGAAATAATGAACTCATCATCAATAATTTCAATAGGCATCATCTATGGATCAAGATAATAACACATGCCAAATTTTATAAAGCTGAGCCTCTAGCGTCAGATAGCTTGGAGGTTTTGGACCTCCTAGAACAAGTACAAAGTTATTGCTTTTTTACTAGTCAAAGAGCTTGTTTACCACAGTGTCATGCTGTCAAGTCAGACCAAAAATTTGTGAATACATTACAAAGTCTTATGAACGAATGCAGCCTCTTTTTAAACATTCCTTCAAGCGAATTTCGGTATTTATAGAGAAAATTGTAACAAATGATTGGTTTAGTCACAACAAGAAGTATCAAGTATCAGCAATATAAATTTTTTGACCAGGAAATTTTGAAAAATCTTCCAGAACAAACGTTAAGTCATTCTTTATGCACCAAGAATATTTCTGTAGAAAATTCCTACCAAGAACTTTTTGAGCACCAGAATACTTTCCTATCGGATTCTTTCTTTTTGTTTGCCTTTATAAAGATCATGTGGACCATTTCTTCTACCAAAAACAGGTTTTCCATCAACGGAAAAGTTCTCCCGATTCTGTTTAATAACATTGGAAACAGTTAAATAGCAGACCTTTGAATGCTTGGCCAACATTTCGCAGGTACCAGTTGTTTCTGTTTTGTTGAATATCAGACCATATTTGACTATATCCTTTATATAGGGCCTTTTGGTGGAATCTTTGTTTCAAATAATTTTTTTAAAACGTAAGAGGTGGATGATGTTTAAGACTCGGCTTAGCCGGATATTAATTTTCCTGTTTATTTCTTACAAATTCACTTATTTTCATTTTTAGAGTGTATTTGTTTTTCAAACTCGTCTTCATCTTTGTAGACTGGATGAGAAGGTTTCTTGATATTGTGACATTATTCGAAAAGGAAAAAGTATATTTGCGTATTGAAATTGAGTGACAAGCAAAAGGACATGATTTTAGAGACAAAAAAGAACTGTTTATGGTTTTCAAAACAGCAGCAACAACAGCAGCAAAATAATAAAAATAATAAATGATAAGACGATATAAAGTATCTTTTATTTTACTACTTACAAGTGGTAAACAAGTAATCGACACTTTTACTTTCATTCTAACAAACACTTGAACATTTCCTGTTATAAACTTAGAAATTTACTTCCATTTCCTTACTCCTTCTAAAATGAGCAGAAGAAAAAAGAGCATCAATGTACTTTTAGAGCAGAAAATTGAAAATTGTTTTGGTAAATATTAGTTTATTTACACTTATACACACATACATACTCACATACCATAAAACTAAAGAAATACAAGTAAAAATCTTATAGTCGGTCAAGTCCGTCTATGTAATATCCTACACCACATTATATGAGACTGCTACAAAAAATTTATAAATGGCCCTCGTATAATTTGCTTTCCTCATTTTATTCGTGTGTGTGAAATAGATAATTATGTGAAATTTGAGCTCTTTTAAAGGAATTTTTCTGGAGGGTTATATGGGAGATACCGACCCTCGTAAAATTTCGATCAGTATAATTTGGTACATCGTTTTAAAATAATTATAAGACTTATTTTCGCAAATTTTTAATTAAATAATTAAATATTTAATAATTTTATTGACTAAAAACCTCTATTCCGGGAGGACATTTGTATGGGGCCTATATGAAATAATGGACCTATGATAAGTAATTTTAATAGACATCGTCCTTGAGCCAAAATAATAGCACATGCAAAATTTCATTGAAATATTTTCAAAATTTTACGAACAAGTTTTACATGAACATCCAGCCGGACAGACGGACGCACATGCCTTAATCGTCATAGGAAGTGATTCAGAGTCGAATGGTATAATTATGGTGGTAGGACTCCCCGTTACAAACAGCGGCACAAACTCATAATACCCCACCACCTATGGTGGTGTAGGATATAAAAACCAAAGTAACTAAATAAGTAAGAAAGTATGAAATATAATTTTCTACACACACACACACATACTCTCTCACTCACCAACACTTAAATAAGTGTTTGATTGTATATTTTGCCATTAAAAGGGTTATATGACACTGAATGTCTTATGCAAAAAAAAAGGTTTCCCTTTTTTGTAAGTAAATAATTTTATGCTTGTATCTTCTTTTGAGTGTGTCAGTGTGTGTGTGTGTGTGCATGTAGCTTTATGTATGTGTATGATTTTGCGGTTAAGTAATAAATTTGTTTTTAGAAATCTTTTTGTGGTTTTCGAAAGGGTTGATTTTTATGACATTGTTTCTTCATGTCATGCGATTTTCGTCTTCTTCCTTTTTTTGGAGATTTTTTTTTATTTTCCTGAAAGAATTCATTTTCCTCTTAAATTTTTTTCAATTAATTTTATGTTTCATAAATTTTATAAAAAAAATTTTTTGTTAAATTTAAAGAAATTTTTATTTTGATTGATTTTAAATTTTATTAGATTTTCTTTTTTATATGTAAAACTTGTTAAAAAGCTGTAAATTTATATTTTATGGAATCACTGTTTCAGTGGAGATTATAATATTAATTCTTATGCATAAACTTGTTTCGAAGTATATTGCGTTTTTATGGGTGAATCGGTTACTGATTTGCATATTTATGGACTAAGAGCTAATTTTGTGCATAAAATTGTATTTCGATTTTTTATATCGTGATTTAATCGCTTCTTTAATTTTAAAAGGGGTTTTATCGTATTCTTTAGTTAGATGTATATGAATGTTCTCATTCAAAACTGAGAGCATCTAACGCATACATCAAACACATTTATTTTTAAATAAATTCACTTTTAAAAAATAAGAAACTTAAAATCAGTTAAGCCCAATCATGAAATACTCTACATCATATTATTGCAAATTATGAAAGGATCCAACCTGTCTTTTGTTAAGGAGATGTCACTCCTGTGCCTTATCCGAAAATAGTCCACAATAATGTGTTATCAGATCACTATTCATGTGAGCCCTTCCCTCCCCGTAGAACTACAAAAAATATCAGCCTGCTGAATTTCATAACAGAAGAAGATTTCTCAGATATCGGTCTATAATTTTTTTTCAAAAACCTTATGATTTTTTATCAATTTTCTATACGAAAATTTTGGGAGATATATTTTCCGTGTATCTGATACAAATTAATTGATTTATTGAACATTAAAAATTTGACAGTTTTAATTTTATCGCTCCGTAAATTTTCCGAAAATTAACTCGTTTGATATAATTCGGATACAAATGAGATTATATAATAGTTTAAATTTAACGACTTATAACATCTGAATATGTTCCAGAATGTACATTCCATTAGAATGTATAACATCAAAATAATTGAACAAACATCACATGGTAACGAGGGAAAAATTTAAATGCCGTCAAAACCTGAGAGATTCAGTCTTTTATAAACTGCAAAATCGCTTTAAAGTAGCTGAAAAGAATCCATTTTATTTATTATTATAAAAGTCAATAGATTTTTAAAAACTAGAAACCCAAGAGTCCGCAAATCTCTCTGTTCCTTTTCCAGATTTTTTTTAAGATTCAGTCAATAGTCGTACAATAATTATTATATAAATAAAATAATTTAGTTTTCATTTTAACATTTTTCATAAATATCTTATGACCCGGTATTTATCACTTCATTATTACGATTATTTATTTTAATAAAAAGAAATCATATGAAACTAAATAAAATTCAAGTGATTTTTTGAAGATTTTTTAATAATATTTTATTTTTTAAGGACATACACACACACACACACACACACTAACACATAAGCATATCTTTACACAAAAACACGCACACATGTTTGTTAAATGTCCCCTGGAGCGTCGTAAGAAATAAAATGACATTTTATTTCCCTACGCCACCGTAAGCGGTTAAGGTATTATGCGTTTGAGCTGATGTTTGTAGCATAAAGAAAAAATGGTGTAAAATCCATCTTTAAGTATACTGTTCGATGTATAATTACCTTCTGAGACGATTTAACGATGCCGTCCGCCTATCTGTCTTTCTGTCCGGTTCGCAATTTTGAGGTATCTTGATGGAATTTGATACATTTGGTTTTTTTGATACAAGGGCGAAGCTCCCATTTCAGATAGCTCCCATACAAATGTTCTGCCGGAATGGTTTTTTAAGGTCATAAGAATTCTAAGTGCAAAGCGATTTCAACAAAATTTTAACACTGATGTGTCTTATGATGTCTGTAAATGGATGTGGCAAATTATCCCAGGGTCGGTCTATTACTTCTCATAACTATAATTTTGAAAGGCATAAAATCAATATTACATAAATCTAATTATCATAAAATGTATTTCACACTTCCTAATAAATTCAAAAAGCGAATTATACGAGGGTCATTCATGAATTATTCGCAGCTGTCATTTATAACCAACAATGTGGTGTAGGAAATTACGTAGTCGTACTTGAACGACAATAACATTTTCACTTGTTTCTATCTTGGGGTTTGTTGTAAAATAGAATGTTATATAAAACATATAAAGTTTATACATAACTACCAAATGTAAAATATAAACACACATACTTATAAGATATACATAGATATATAAGAAAAAAACATATACAAACAATAAAATGCGTGATTATTTGTTGTTTCTGTTAGGAATTTTTTCATTTCCTCTATTGCTGTTCTACTCATGTCGTTTTATTTTCTTTTTTTTATTTCGGATTCTCAATAGCAACAACTATAATACTGTTCATTGGAAGATACACTCACACACACACACATGCATACATGAGCATAAGAATGTTTGTTTATTTTTTTATTGAACAATTTCTATAAAATATGTTTCATAGCCTTGTCTCCTCTGTTTGTACACTCTTGTGTGCGTGTGTGTATGTGTTTGTGTTTATAAAAGTGGGTGGGTGTTAGTTTGTATTCTTCTTTTCCTATAAAATGTATGTGAAATATTTTGCTGCAACGATTTCAAATCACTGTCAAACTTATTTGCGGATATTGCGTTTTTTTTCTTCATGTTCTTTTCAATTTTTTTTCCTACAATTTCCACTGGTTTTTTGTTTTGCTTTATTCTTTTTTTATTTTTTGAAATAATATTTATTTTATTTTTTCTTGCACACATACGCATATTCTGCTTACATGTAAGTGAAAAACTCTGGGGTTTTCTTCATTAGTGTGGGTTGGGCAATTTTTGTTTCGTTTCTTTTTTTTTTTTCATTTTTTAATAAAAATTTCGTATACAAAATTTTTGTATTTTTAATATGAAATTTAAACGAAAAAATTGAAGAAAATAACAAAAATTTTATTAAAAAATATTTTTAATAGTTGGTAAAGATTAAAAGCTGAAATAATATTATTACAAAAAGATATTCATACAAACAAAGCACCTCGAAGAAGTTAGTTTTTAAGCAGTGAGCAGGAGTGAGATCGAAAATTTTTTGACATACATATATGTCATTAAAAATAAAACCACTTAATTTACAGTGTTAATTGGTTTTTTATATTATAGAAATTGTTATTAAAATTTACAAAAAAAAAATTATTTTTATAGTTGAAATTTTGAACGTTTTTCAGAAATTTTGATATCTTTATCTGTCACCATGCTCGAATCCGTAGGGCATCATCCTTTAAAATGTTTCACATTTTTGGACATCTGTTTTGTGCTCTTTGATTCTCTTTAAACAAAAAGCCAATATATCTCCACTAACCTCGCTCCAGGAAATCTGGAAGATTCTCCTATCTTGGTACAAATACTCAATGCAACCCAAAATCTTGTTCTATCATAGTGACAGGCTGCCAAGTCAGGCCAAATATAAGTGAACATATTATTATTAAGGTTTAAAAGTATCCTTTTTATGCAAACATTCCTTGATGTAAATTTCGGAATTTATAGGGTCCGATCTGTCAGAACATACATTTCGTAATCTTTATTTCCATTATGATTTCTTTATCGAAATACTAACGATTATAGATAGAAATGATTAATAAGTGAAAATAATAATTTATAAATCTTAACAAATGATTAGAAAGCGTGTCCTTAAGTGCAAACTTAAAGCTCTATATACCAAGATATTAACGATTTTATGTGAAGCTTAAAATTTTTTGAAAATTTCAAGAAGTGATTACAGATGAAGATCACATCTGCATTTGGGGGCTTATTTTCCGAGATTTGAACGATTTCAAAAAAATTCACGATTTTTCAAAATTTTCCAAAAGTTATTACAAATGGAGGCCCTTTTTGCATTTGGGGGATTATTTACCGAGATATTTACGATTTTATAAAAAATTATTATTTTTCAAAATTTTCAAAAAGTGATTACAAATGAAGGCCCTTTTTGCAGTTGAGGGCTTATTTACCGAGATATTAACGATTTTATAAAAAAAAATTATGATTTTTAAAAATTTTCAAAAAGTGATTACAAATGGAGGCCCTTTTTGCATTTGGGGGCTTATTTTCCGAGATATTAACGATTTTATAAAAATTCACGATTTTACAAAATTTTCAAAAAGTGATTACAAATGGAGGTCCTTTTTGCATTTGGGGGCTTAATTACCGAGATATTTACGATTTTATAAAAATTTATTATTTTTCAAAATTTTCAAAAAGTGATTACAAATGGAGGCCCATTTTGCATTTGGGGGCTTAATTACCGAGATATTTACGATTTTATAAAAATTTTTGATTTGTCAAAATTTTCAAAAAGTGATTACAAATGGACGCCCTTTTTGCATTTGAGGGCTTATTTACCGAGATACTTACGATTTTATAAAAATTTATGATTTTTCAAAAAGTGATTACAAATGGAGGCCAATTTTGCATTTGGGGGCTTATTTACCGAGATACTTACGATTTTATAAAAATTCATGATTTTTCAAAATTTTCAAATTAAAAATGGAGGCCCATTTTGCATTTGGGCCTTATTTACCAAGATATTAACGATTTTATAAAAATTTATGATTTTTCAAAAAGTGATTACAAATGGAGGCCAATTTTGCATTTGGGGGCTTATTTACCGAGATATTAACGATTTTATAAAAAATTATGATTTTTCAAAATTTTCAAATTAAAAATGGAGGCCCATTTTGCATTTGGGTCTTATTTACCGAGATATTAACGATTTTACAAAAATTTATGATTTTTCAAAAAGTGATTACAAATGGAGGCCCTTTTTGCATTTGGGGGCTTATTTACCGAGATATTAACGATTTTTATAAAAATTTATGATTTTTCAAAATTCTCAAGAAGTGATTACAAATGGAGGCCCTTTTTGCATTTGGGGTCTTATTTACCGAGATATTTACGATTTTATAAAAATTTATGATTTTTCAAGATTCTCAAGAAGTGATTACAAATGGAGGCCCTTTTTGCATTTGGGGGCTTATTTACCGAGATATTAACGATTTTATAAAAATTTATGATTTTTCAAAATTTTCAAAAAGTGATTACAAATGGAGACCCATTTTGCATTTGGGGGCTTATTTACCGAGATATTAACGATTTTATAAAAATTTATTATTTTCAAGATTCTCAAGAAGTGATTACAAATGGAGGCCCTTTTTGCATTTGGGGGCTTATTTACCGAGATATTAACGATTTTATAAAAATTTATGATTTTTCAAGATTCTCAAGAAGTGATTACAAATGGAGGCCCTTTTTACATTTGGGGGCTTATTTACCGAGATATTAACGATTTTATAAAAATTTATGATTTTTCAAAATTCTCAAAAAGTGATTACAAATAGAGGCCCTTTTTGCATTTGGGGGCTTATTTACCGAGATTTTTACGATTTTATAAAAATTTATGATTTTTCAAAATTCTCAAAAAGTGATTACAAATGGAGGCCCTTTTTGCATTTGTGGGCTTATTTACCGAGATTTTTACGATTTTATAAAAATTTATGATTTTTCAAAATTTTCAAAAAGTGATTACAAATGGAGACCCATTTTGCATTTGGGGGCTTATTTACCGAGATTTTTACGATTTTATAAAAATTTATGATTTCTAAAAATTTTCAAAAAGTGATTACAAATGGAGGCCCATTTTGCATTTGGGGGCTTATTTACCGAGATTTTTACGATTTTATAAAAATTTATGATTTTTCAAAATTTTCAAAAAGTGATTACAAATGGAGGCCCATTTTGCTTTTGGGGGCTTATTTACCGAGAAATTAACGAATTAAAAAAATTTATGATTTTTCAAAATTTTCAAAAAGTGATTACAAATGGAGGCCCTTTTTGCATTTGGGGGCTTATTTACCGAGAAATTAACGATTTTATAAAAATTTATTATTTTTCAAAATTTTCAAAAAGAGATTACAAATGGAGGGCCTTTTTGCATTTGGGGGCTTATTTACCGAGATATTAACTATTTTATAAAAATTTATGATTTTTCAAAATTTTCAAAAAGTGATTACAAATGGAGGCCCTTTTTGCATTTGGAGGCTTATTTACCGAGATTTTTACGATTTTATAAAAATTTATGATTTTTCAAAATTTTCAAAAAGTGATTACAAATGGAGGCCCTTTTTGCATTTGGGGGCTTATTTACCGAGATATTAACTATTTTATAAAAATTTATGATTTTTCAAAATTTTCAAAAAGTGATTACAAATGGAGGCCCTTTTTGCATTTGGGGGCTTATTAACCGAGATTTTTACGATTTTATAAAAATTTATGATTTTTCAAAATTTTCAAAAAGTGATTACAAATAGAGACAATTTTTGCATTTGGGGGCTTATTTACCGAGATTTTTACAATTTTATAAAAATTTATGAATTTTCAAAATTTTCAAAAAGTGATTACAAATGGAGGCCCATTTTGCATTTGGGGGCTTATTTACCGAGATATTAACGATTTTATAAAAATTTATGATTTTTCAAAATTTTCAAAAAGTGATTACAAATGGAGGCCCTTTTTGCATTGGGGGCTTATTTACCGAGATTTTTACGATTTTATAAAAATTTATGATTTTTCAAAATTTTCAAAAAGTGATTACAAATGGAGGCCCATTTTGCATTTCGGGGCTTATTTACCGAGATATTTACGATTTTATAAAAATTTATGATTTTTCAAAATTTTCAAAAAGTGATTACAAATGGAGACAATTTTTGCATTTGGGGGCTTATTTACCGAGATATTTACGATTTTATAAAAATTTATGATTTTTCAAAATTTTCAAAAAGTGATTACAAATGGAGGCCCATTTTGCATTTGGGGGCTTATTTACCGAGATATTAACGGTTTTATAAAAATTTATGATTTTTCAAAATTTTCAAAAAGTGATTACAAATGGAGACAATTTTTGCATTTGGGGGCTTATTTACCGAGATATTTACGATTTTATAAAAATTTATGATTTTTCAAAATTTTCAAAAAGTGATTACAAATGGAGGCCCATTTTGCATTTCGGGGCTTATTTACCGAGATATTTACGATTTTATAAAAATTTATGATTTTTCAAAATTTTCAAAAAGTGATTACAAATGGAGGCCCATTTTGCATTTCGGGGCTTATTTACCGAGATATTTACGATTTTATAAAAATTTATGATTTTTCAAAATTTTCAAAAAGTGATTACAAATGGAGGCCCATTTTGCATTTGGGGGCTTATTTACCGAGATTTTTACGATTTTATAAAAATTTATGATTTTTCAAAATTTTCAAAAAGTGATTACAAATGGAGACAATTTTTGCATTTGGGGGCTTATTTACCGAGATTTTTACAATTTTATAAAAATTTATGATTTTTCAAAATTTTCAAAAAGTGATTACAAATGGAGGCCCATTTTGCATTTGGGGGCTTATTTACCGAGATATTAACGATTTTATAAAAAATTATGATTTTTCAAAAAAGTGATTACAAATGGAGGCCCTTTTTGCATTTGGGGGCTTATTTACCGAGATATTAACTATTTTATAAAAATTTATGATTTTTCAAAATTTTCAAAAAGTGATTACAAATGGAGGCCCTTTTTGCATTTGGAGGCTTATTTACCGAGATTTTTAACGATTTTATAAAAATTTATGATTTTTCAAAATTTTCAAAAAGTGATTACAAATGGAGGCCCTTTTGCATTTGGGGGCTTATTTACCGAGATATTTACGATTTTATAAAAATTTATGATTTTTCAAAATTTTCAAAAAGTGATTACAAATGGAGGCCCATTTTTGCATTTGGGGGCTTATTTACCGAGATATTTACGATTTTATAAAAATTTATGAATTTTTCAAAATTTTCAAAAAGTGATTACAAATGGAGGCCCATTTTGCATTTGGGGGCTTATTTACCGAGATATTAACGATTTTATAAAAATTTATGATTTTTCAAAATTTTCAAAAAGTGATTACAAATGGAGGCCCATTTTTGCATTTGGGGGCTTATTTACCGAGATATTTACGATTTTATAAAAATTTATGATTTTTCAAAATTTTCAAAAAGTGATTACAAATGGAGGCCCTTTTTGCATTTGGGGGCTTATTTACCGAGATATTAACGATTTTATAAAAATTTATGATTTTTGAAAATTTTCAAAAAGTGATTACAAATGGAGGCCCATTTTGCATTTCGGGGCTTATTTACCGAGATATTTACGATTTTATAAAAATTTTATGATTTTCAAAATTTTCAAAAAGTGATTACAAATGGAGGCCCATTTTGCATTTGGAGGCTTATTTACCGAGATATTAACGATTTTATAAAATTTATGATTTTTCAAAATTTTCAAAAAGTGATTACAAATGGAGGCCCATTTTGCATTTGGGGGCTTATTTACCGAGATATTAACGATTTTATAAAAATTTATGATTTGTCAAAATTTTCAAAAAGTGATTACAAATGGAGGCCCATTTTGCATTTCGGGGTTATTTTACCGAGATATTAACGATTTTATAAAAATTTATGATTTTTCAAAATTTTCAAAAGGTGATTACAAATGGAGGTCCTTTTTGCATTTGGGGGCTTATTTACCGAGATATTAACGATTTTATAAAAATTTTTGATTTGTCAAAATTTTCAAAAAGTGATTACAAATGGAGGCCCATTTTGCATTTGGAGGCTTATTTACCGAGATATTAACGATTTTATAAAAATTTATGATTTTTGAAAATTTTCAAAAAGTGATTACAAATGGAGGCCCTTTTTGCATTTGGGGGCTTATTTACCGAGATATTAACGATTTTATAAAAATTTATGATTTTTCAAAATTTTCAAAAAGTGATTACAAATGGAGGCCCATTTTGCATTTCGGGGCTTATTTACCGAGATATTAACGATTTATAAAATTTTGATTTTCAAAATTTTCAAAAGTGATTACAAATGGAGGCCCATTTTGCATTTGGGGGCTTATTTACCGAGATATTAACGATTTTATAAAAATTTATGATTTTTCAAAATTTTCAAAAAGTGATTACAAATGGAGGCCCATTTTGCATTTGGGGCTTATTTACCGAGATATTAACGATTTTATAAAAATTTATGATTTTTCAAAATTTTCAAAAAGTGATTACAAATGGAGGCCCTTTTGCATTTAGAGGCTTATTTACCGAGATATTAACGATTTTATAAAAATTTATGATTTTTCAAAATTTTCAAAAAGGTGATTACAAATGGAGGTCCTTTTGCATTTGGGGCTTATTTACCGAGATATTAACGATTTTATAAAAATTTTTGAATTTGTCAAAATTTTCAAAAAGTGATTACAAATGGAGGCCCTTTTTTGCATTTGGGGGCTTATTTACCGAGATATTAACGATTTTATAAAAATTTATGATTTTTCAAAATTTTCACAAAGTGATTACAAATGGAGGCCCATTTTGCATTGGGGGCTTATTTACCCGAGATATTAACGATTTTATAAAAATTTATGATTTTTCAAAATTTTCAAAAAGTTATTAAAAATGGAGGCCCTTTTTGCATTTGGGGGCTTATTTAGCGAGATATTTACGATTTATAAAAATTTATGAATTTTCAAAATTTCCGCAAAAGTGATTACAGATGGAGACCTTTTTTGCATTTGAAGGCTTATTTACCGAGATATTCACGATTTTATAAAAAATTTATGAATTTTCAAAATTTTCAAAAAGTGATTACAAATGGAGGCCCTTTTGCATTTAGAGGTTAATTTACCGAGATATTTACGATTTTATAAAAATTTATAATTTTTTCAAAAATTTTCAAAAAGTGATTACAGATGGAGACTCTTTTGCATTTGAAGGCTTATTTACCGAGATATTTACGATTTTATAAAAATTTATGAATTTCAAAATTTTCAAAAAGTGATTACAAATGGAGGCCCTTTTGCATTTGGGGGCTTATTTACCGAGATTTAACGATTTTATAAAAATTTATGATTTTTCAAAATTTTCAAAAAGTGATTACAAATGGAGGCCCTTTTTGCATTTGGGGCTTATTTACCGAGATATTAACGATTTTATAAAAAAATTTATGATTTTTCAAAAATTTTCAAAAAGTGATTACAAATGGAGGCCCTTTTGCATTTGGGGGCTTATTTACCGAGATATTAACGATTTTATAAAATTTATGAATTTT
>PYHX02000495.1:29530485-29567037 GCA_004302925.2 Cochliomyia hominivorax
TTGTCTTTTCTTATTAGAGTTTACTGTTTGTAAAAAAAATATTTACTTTGGCCACTTAAAGTTATTACGTATATTAAAAAGAGAGATACTTCATGTACAAAAGAATGGAGAAAAAAGAGACAATCTTAAGATGTTTTTCATTCTTTTTCAAGTATGAAATGATACAAAAGCCATCAAATTGAAAAATTCCTTTCTTTGGCCTATTTTGTGTTTATACACTGAGGGAAATATTGGTGTTAATATTTTTAAAGAAAAAGTTTCAGAATATTTAAAATTTTAAATGGTTGGCGACACCGATGATTTGATTGTGGGTACTCCTCAGATCCACAATCGACAGAATGAGTGGGCGAAAATAGTTGCCTTATATTTTCTATGAACCATTTATCCGAAATCTCTGTAAAATTCTCCCGCTTGTAAATATAATATATTTCCTGAATATTCCGAATCGGACCCTGTATAATTTGGCTCATTGTTTTTGAATTTTTGTTAAATTATTTTTATATTAAGAACTTAAATATGCTCAAAACCTCTTACAGGTGAACTATTTGTATTGGGACTTGGTGAAATAATGAACTCATCATCAATAATTTCAATAGGCATCATCTATGGATCAAGATAATAACACGTGCCAAATTTTATAAAAGCTGAGCCTCTAGCTCCAGATAGCTTGGAGGTTTTGCACCTCCTAGAACAGTACAAAGTTATTGCTTTTTTACTAGTCAAAGAGCTTGTTTACCACAGTGTCATGCTGTCAAGTCAGACAAAAATTTGTTGAACGACATTACGAAGTCTTATGAACGAATGCAGCCCTCTTTTTAAACATTCCTTCAAGCGAATTTCAGTATTTATAGAGCAAATTGTAACAAATGATTGGCTATTTGCCAACAATTGCATATTACTGGCACAACAAGAAGTATCAAGTATCAGCAATATAAATTTTTGACCAGGAAGTTTTCGAAAAATCTTCCAGAACAAACGTTTAAGTCATTCTTTATGCCCCAAGAAATTTCTGTAGAAAATTCCTACCAAGAACTTTTTGAGCACCAGAATACTTTCCTATCGGATTCTTTCTTTTTGTTTGCCTTTATAAAGATCATGTGGACCATTTCTTCTACCTAAACAGGTTTTCCATCAACTGGAAAAGTTCTCCCGATTCTGTTTAATAACATTGGAAACAGTTAAATAGCAGACCTTTGAATGATTGGCAACATTTCGCAGGTACAAATTCACTTGTTTTCATTTTTCGAGTGTATTTTTTTTCAATCTCGTCTTCATCTTTGTAGACTGATGAGAAGGTTTCTTGATATTGTGACATTATTCGAAAAGGAAAACAGTATATTTGCGTATTGAAATTGAGTGACAAGCAAAAGGACATGATTTTAGAGACAAAAAAAAATTATTTATGGTTTCAAAACAGCAGCAACAACAACAGCAAAATAATAAAAATAATAATGATAAGACAATATAAGTATCTTTCTTTACTACTTACAAGTGGTAAACAAGTAATCGACACTTTTACTTCATTCTAACAAACACTTGAACATTTCCTGTTATTAACTTAGAAATTTACTTCCATTTCCTTACTCCTATCTAAGAAGAGTAGAAAAAAAAACTCATCAATGTACTTTTAGAGCAGAAAATTGAAAATTGTTTTGGTAAATATTAGTTTATTTACACATATACACACATACATACTCACATACCATAAAACTAAAGAAATACAAGTAAAATCTTATAGTCGGTCAAGTCCGTCTATGTAATATCCTACACCACATTATATGAGACTGCTACAAAAAATTTGTAAACGGCCCTCGTATAAATTTGCTTTTCTCTTTTTATTGCGTGTGTGTGAAATAGGATAATTATGTAAAATTGAGCTCTTTTAAAGGAATTTTTTCTGGAGGATTATATGGGAGTTACCGACCCTCGAAAATTTCGATCAGTAAATTTGGTACACATCGTTTTAAAATAATTATAAACTTATTTTTCGCAAAATTTTAATTAAAATAATTAAATATTTAATAATTTTATGGACTAAAAACCTCTATTCCGGGAAGACATTTGCATGGGGCCCATATGAAATAATGGACCTATGATAAGTAATTTTAATAGACATCGTCCTTGAGCCAAAATAATAGCACATGCAAATTTTACTTGAAATATCTCAAAGTTGCGAGCTGTTTTTGCGAATAAGTTTTACATGAACTGCCAGCCGGACAGACGGACGCACATGCCTTAATCGTCATAGCAAGTGATTCAGAATCGAGATGGTATAATATAGTGGTAGGACTGCCTGTTACAAACAGCCGGCACAAACGCATAATACACCATCACCTATGGTGGTGTAGGATATAAAACCAAAGTAACTAAATAAGTAAGAAAGTATGAAATATAATTTTCTACACACACACACATACTCTCTCACTCACCAACACTTAAATAAGTGTTTGATTGTATATTTTGCCATTAAAAGGGTTATATGACACTGAATGTCTTATGCAAAAAAAGGGTTTCCCTTTTTTGTAAGTAAATAATTTTATGTTTGTATCTTCTTTGAGTGTGTCAGTGTGTGTGTGTGTGTGCATTGTAGCTTTATGTATGTGTATGATTGTGCGGTTAAGTAATAAATTTGTTTTTTAGAATCTTTTTGTGGTTTTCGAAAGGTGGATTTTTATGACATTGTTTCTTCATGTCATGCGATTTTCGTCTTCTTCCTTTTTCTTTTTGAGATTTTTTTATTTTCCTGAAAGAATTCATTTTCCTCTTAAATTTTTTTCAATTAATTTTATGTTTCATAAATTTTATAAAAAAAAGTTTTTGTTAAATTTGAAGAAATTTTTACTCTGATTGATTTTAAATTTTATTAGATTTTTTTTTATGTTAAAACTGTTAAAAAGCTGTAAATTTATATTTTATGGAATCACTGTTTCAGTGGAGATTATAATGTTAATTCTTATGCATAAACTTGTTTCGAAGTATATTGCGTTTTTATGGGTGAATCGGTTACTGATTTGCATATTTATGGACTAGAGCAATTTTGGCATAAATTGTATTTCGATTTTTTATCGTTATTTAATCGCTTCTTTTATTTTAAAAGGGATTTTTATCGATTCTCATTCAAAACTGAGAGCATCTAACGCATACATCAACACATTTATTTTTCAAATAAATTCACTTTTAAACAAATAGAAACTTAAAATCGGTTAAGCCCAATCATGAAATACTCTACATCATATTATGCAAATTATGAAAGGATCCAACCTGTCTTTTGTTAAGGAGATGTCACTCCTGTGCCTTATCCGAAATAGTCCACAATAATGTGTTATCAGATCACTATTCATGTGAGCCCTTCCCTCCCCGTAGCAACTACAAAAAATATCAGCCTGCTGAATTTCATAACAGAAGAAGATTTCTCAGATATCGGTCTATAAATTTTTTTTCAAAAACCTTATGATTTTTTATCAATTTTCTATACGAAAATTTTGGGAGATATATTTTCCGTGTATCTGATACAAATTAATTGATTTATTGAACATTAAAAATTTGACAGTTTTAATTTTATCGCTCCGTAAATTTTCCGAAAATTAACTCGTTTGATATAATTCGGATACAAATGAGATTATATAACAGTTTAAATTTAACGACTTATAACATCTGAATATGTTCCAGAATGTACATTCCATTAGAATGTATAACATCAAAATAATTGAACAACATCACATGGTAACGAGGGAAAAATTTAAATGCCGTCAAAACCTGAGAGATTCAGTCTTTTATAACTGCAAAATCGCTTTAAAGTAGTGAAAAGAATCCATTTTGATTTATTATTATAAAAGTCAATAGATTTTTAAAAAACTAGAAACCCAAAGAGTCCGCAAATCTCTCTGTCCTTTCCAGATTTTTTTTAAGATTCAGTCAATAGTCGTACAATAATTATTATTAAATAAATAATTTAGTTTTCATTTTAACATTTTCATAAATATCTTATGACCGGTATTTATCACTTCATTATTACGATTATTTATTTTAATAAAAAGAAATCATATGAAACTAAATAAAATTCAAGTGATTTTTTGAAGATTTTTAATAATATTTTTATTTTTTAAGGACATAACACACACAACCACACACACTAACACATAAGCATATCTTTACACAAAAACACGCACACATGTTTGTTAAATGTCCCCTGGAGCGTCGTAAGAAATAAAATGACATTTTATTTCCCTACGCCACCGTAAGCGGTTTAAGGTATTATGCGTTTGAGCTGATGTTTGTAGCATAAAGAAAAAATGGTGTAAAATCCATCTTTAAGTATACTGTTCGATGTATAATTACCTTCTGAGACGATTTAACGATGCCGTCCGCCTATCTGTCTTTCTGTCCGGTTCGCAATTTTGAGGTATCTTGATGGAATTTGATACATTTGGTTTTTTTGATACAAGGGCGAAGCTCCCATTTCAGATAGCTCCCATACAAATGTTCTGCCGGAATGGTTTTTTAAGGTCATAAGAATTCTAAGTGCAAAGCGATTTCAACAAAATTTTAACACTGATGTGTCTTATGATGTCTGTAAATGGATGTGGCAAATTATCCCAGGGTCGGTCTATTACTTCTCATAATATAATTTTGAAAGGCATAAAATCAATATTACATAAATCTAATTATCATAAAATGTATTTCACACTTCCTAATAAATTCAAAAAGCGAATTATACGAGGGTCATTCATGAATTATTCGCAGCTGTCATTTATAACCAACAATGTGGTGTAGGAAATTACGTAGTCGTACTGACGACAATAACATTTTCACTTGTTTCTATCTTGGGGTTTGTTGTAAAATAGAATGTTATATAAAACATATAAAGTTTATACATAACTACCAAATGTAAATATAAACACACATACTTATAAGATATACATAGATATATAAGAAAAAAACATATACAAACAATAAAATGCGTGATTATTTGTTGTTTCTGTTAGGAATTTTTTCATTTCCTCTATTGCTGTTTCTACTCATGTCGTTTATTTTCTTTTTTTTATTTCGGATTCTCAATAGCACAACTATAATACTGTTCATTGGAAGATACACTCACACACAAACAATGCATACATGCAGCATAAGAATGTTTGTTTATTTTTTTATTGAACAATTTCTATAAATATGTTTCATAGCCTTGTCTCCTCTGTTTGTACACTCTTGTGGCGTGTGTGTAGTGTTTATGTTTATAAAAGTGGGTGGGTGTTTAGTTTGTATTCTTCTTTCCTATAAAATGTATGTGAAATATTTGCTGCAACGATTTCAAATCACTGTCAAACTTATTTGCGGATATTGGCGTTTTTTTCTTCATGTTCTTTTCAATTTTTTTCCTACAATTTCCACTGGTTTTTGTTTGCTTTATTCTTTTTTTTATTTTTGAAATAATATTTATTTTATTTTTTCTTGCACACATACGCATATTCTGCTTACATGTAAGTGAAAAAACTCTGGGGGTTTTCTTCATTAGTGTGGGTTGGGCAATTTTGTTTCGTTCTTTTTTTTTTTTTTTTTCATTTTTTAATAAAAATTTCGTATACAAAATTTTTGTATTTTTAATATGAAATTTAAACGAAAAATGAAGAAAATAACAAAAATTTTATTAAAAAATATTTTTAATAGTTGGTAAAGATTAAAAGCTGAAATAATATTATTACAAAAAGATATTCATACAAACAAAGCACCTCGAAGAAGTTAGTTTTTAAGCAGTGAGCAGGAGTGAGATCGAAAATTTTTTGACATACATATATGTCATTAAAAATAAAACCACTTAATTTACAGTGTTAATTGGTTTTTTATATTATAGAAATTGTTATTAAAATTTACAAAAAAAAAATTATTTTTATAGTTGAAATTTTGAACGTTTTTCAGAAATTTGATATCTTTATCTGTCACCATGCTCGAATCCGTAGGGCATCATCCTTTAAAATGTTTCACATTTTTGGACATCTGTTTTGTGCTCTTTGATTCTCTTTAAACAAAAAGCCAATATATCTCCACTAACCTCGCTCCAGGAAATCTGGAAGATTCTCCTATCTTGGTACAAATACTCAATGCAACCCAAAATCTTGTTCTATCATAGTGACAGGCTGCCAAGTCAGGCCAAATATAAGTGAACATATTATTATTAAGGTTTAAAAGTATCCTTTTTATGCAAACATTCCTTGATGTAAATTTCGGAATTTATAGGGTCCGATCTGTCAGAACATACATTTCGTAATCTTTATTTCCATTATGATTTCTTTATCGAAATACTAACGATTATAGATAGAAATGATTAATAAGTGAAAATAATAATTTTATAAATCTTAACAAATGATTAGAAAGGTGTCCTTAAGTGCTTAAAGCTCTATAAAATTTAAAATTTTATGTGAAGCGAATTTTTATTTCAAGAACGATTAAATCATTATTTCGCTTATTTTCCATTATGATTTACGAAATACTAACGATTATAAAAAATGATTAATTTAAAATTTTAAAAATTTAACAAATGATTAGAAAGCTTCCTTTGCATTTGGGCTTATTTACCGAGATATTAACGATTTTATAAAAAATTATATTTTTGAAAATTTTCAAAAAGTGATTACAAATGAAGGCCCTTTTTGCATTTGGGGGCTTATTTACCGAGATATTAACGATTTTAAAAAAAATTACGATTTTTCAAAATTTTCAAAAAGTGATTACAAATGGAGGCCCTTTTTGCATTTGGGGGCTTATTTACCGAGATATTTACGATTTTATAAAAAATTTATTATTTTTCAAAATTTTCAAAAAGTGATTACAAATGGAGGCCCTTTTTGCATTTGGGGGCTTATTTACCGAGATATTTACGATTTTATAAAAATTATGATTTTTCAAAATTTTCAAAAAGTGATTACAAATGGAGGCCCTTTTTGCATTTGGGGGCTTATTTACCGAGATATTACGATTTTATAAAAATTGATTTTCAAAATTTTCAAAAAGTGATTACAAATGGAGGCCCTTTTTGCATTTGGGGGCTTATTTACCGAGATATTTACGATTTTATAAAAATTTATTTTTCAAAATTTTCAAAAAGTGATTACAAATGGAGGCCCATTTTTGCATTTGGGGGCTTATTACCGAGATATTACGATTTTATAAAATTTATGATTTTGTCAAATTTTCAAAAATGATTACAAATGGAGGACCCTTTTTGCATTGGGGGCTTATTTACCAGAGATATTAACGATTTTATAAAAATTTATTATTTTTCAAATTTTCAAAAAGTGATTACAAATGGAGGCCCTTTTGCATTTGGGGGCTTATTTACCGAGATATTAACGATTTTATAAAAATTTATGATTTTCAAATTTTCAAAAAGTGATTACAAATGGAGGCCCTTTTTGCATTTGGGGCTTATTTACGAGATATTTACGATTTATAAAAATTTATGATTTGTTCAAAATTTTCAAAAGTGATTACATGGAGCCCTTTTTGCATTTGGGGGGCTTATTTACCGAGATTATTTACGATTTTATAAAATTTATGATTTTTCAAAATTCAAAAGTGATTACAAATGGAGGCCCTTTTTGCATTTGGGGGCTTATTTACCGAGATATTTTCGATTTATAAAAATTTATGATTTTTCAAAATTTTCAAAAAAGTGATTACAAATGGAGACCCATTTTGGCATTTGGGGGCTAATTTACCGAGATATTTACGGATTTTATAAAAATTTATGATTTTTCAAAATTTCAAAAAGTGATTACAAATGGAGGCCCTTTTTGCATTTGGGGCTTATTTACCGAGATATTAACGATTTTATAAAAATTTATGATTTTTCAAAATTTTCAAAAAGTGATTACAAATGGAGGCCCTTTTTGCATTTGGGGGCTTATTTACCGAGATATTAACGATTTTATAAAAATTTATGATTTTTCAAAATTTTCAAAAAGTGATTACAAATGGAGGCCCTTTTTGCATTTGGGGGCTTATTTACCGAGATATTAACGATTTTATAAAAATTTATGATTTTTCAAAATTTTCAAAAAGTGATTACAAATGGAGGCCCTTTTTGCATTTGGGGGCTTATTTACCGAGATATTACGATTTTATAAAAATTTATGATTTTTCAAAATTTTCAAAAAGTGATTACAAATGGAGGCCCTTTTTGCATTTGGGGGCTTATTTACCGAGATATTTACGATTTTATAAAAATTTATGATTTTTCAAAATTTTCAAAAAGTGATTACAAATGGAGGCCCTTTTGCATTTGGGGCTTATTTACCGAGATATTTACGATTTTATAAAAATTTATGATTTTTCAAAATTTTCAAAAAGTGATTACAAATGGAGGCCCATTTTGCATTTGGGGGCTTATTTACCGAGATTATTTACGATTTATAAAAAATTTATGATTTTTCAAAATTTTTCAAAAAGTGATTACAAATGGAGGCCCATTTTGCATTTGGGGGCTTATTTACCGAGATATTTACGATTTTATAAAAATTTATGATTTTCAAAATTTTCAAAAAGTGATTACAAATGGAGGCCCTTTTTGCATTTGGGGGCTTATTTACCGAGATATTTAACGATTTTATAAAAAATTTATGATTTTTCAAAATTTTCAAAAAGTGATTACAAATGGAGGCCCTTTTGCATTTGGGGCTTATTTACCGAGATATTTACGATTTTATAAAAATTTATGATTTTTCAAAATTTTCAAAAAAGTGATTACAAATGGAGGCCCTTTTTGCATTTGGGGGCTTATTTACCGAGATATTTACGATTTTATAAAATTTATGATTTTTCAAATTTTCAAAAAGTGATTACAAATGGAGCGCCTTTTTTGCATTGGGGGCTTATTTACCGAGATATTAACGATTTTATAAAATTTATGATTTTTCAAAATTTTCAAAAAGTGATTACAAATGGAGGCCCTTTTTGCATTTGGGGGCTTATTTACCGAGATATTAAGATTTTATAAAAATTTATGATTTTTCAAAATTTTCAAAAAGTGATTACAAATGGAGGCCCTTTTGCATTTGGGGGGCTTATTTACCGAGATATTAACGATTTTATAAAAATTTATGATTTTTCAAAATTTTTCAAAAAGTGATTACAATGGAGGCCCTTTTTGCAATTTGGAGGCTTATTTACCGAGATATTAACGATTTTATAAAAATTTATGATTTTTCAAAATTTTCAAAAAGTGATTACAAATGGAGGCCCTTTTTGCATTTCGGGGCTTATTTACGCGAGATATTTACGATTTTATAAAAATTTATGATTTTTCAAAATTTTCAAAAAGTGATTACAAATGGAGGCCCTTTTGCATTTGGGGGCTTATTTACCGAGATATTTACGATTTTATAAAAATTATGATTTTTCAAAATTTTCAAAAAGTGATTACAAATGGAGGCCCTTTTTGCATTTGGGGGCTTATTTACCGAGATATTTACGATTTTATAAAAATTTATGATTTTTCAAAATTTCAAAAAGTGATTACAAATGGAGGCCCATTTTGCATTTGGGGGCTTATTTACCGAGATATTTACGATTTTAAATAAAAATTTATGATTTTTCAAAATTTTCAAAAAGTGATTACAAATGGAGGCCCTTTTTGCATTTGGGGCTTATTTACCGAGATATTTACGATTTTATAAAAATTTATGATTTTTCAAAATTTCCAAAAAGTGATTACAAATGGAGGCCCATTTTGCATTTGGGGGCTTATTTACCCGAGATTATTACGATTTTATAAAAATTTATGATTTTTTCAAAATTTTCAAAAAGTGATTACAAATGGAGGCCCTTTTTGCATTTGGGGCTTATTTACCGAGATATTACGATTTTATAAAAATTTATAATTTTTCAAAATTTTCAAAAAGTGATTACAAATGGAGGCCCTTTTTGCATTTGGGGGCTTATTTACCGAGATATTACGATTTTATAAAAATTTATGAATTTTTCAAAATTTTCAAAAAGTGATTACAAATGGAGGCCCTTTTTGCATTTGGGGGCTTATTTACCGAGATATTTACGATTTTATAAAAATTTATGATTTTTCAAAATTTTCAAAAAGTGATTACAAATGGAGGCCCATTTTGCATTTGGGGGCTTATTTACCGAGATATTTAACGATTTTATAAAAATTTATGATTTTTCAAAATTTTCAAAAAGTGATTACAAATGGAGGCCCTTTTTGCATTTGGGGGCTTATTTACCGAGATATTTACGATTTTATAAAAATTTATAAATTTTTCAAAATTTTCAAAAAGTGATTACAAATGGAGGCCCTTTTGCATTTGGGGGCTTATTTACCGAGATATTAACGATTTTATAAAAAATTTATGATTTTTCAAAATTTTCAAAAAGTGATTACAAATGGAGGCCCTTTTTGCATTTGGGGGCTTATTTACCGAGATATTTACGATTTTATAAAAATTTATGATTTTTCAAAATTTTCAAAAAGTGATTACAAATGGAGGCCCTTTTTGCATTTGGAGGGCTTATTTACCGAGATATTACGATTTTATAAAAATTTATGATTTTTCAAAATTTTCAAAAAGTGATTACAAATGGAGGCCCTTTTTGCATTTGGGGGCTTATTTACCGAGATATTTACGATTTTATAAAAATTTATGATTTTTCAAAATTTCAAAAAGTGATTACAAATGGAGGCCCTTTTTGCATTTGGGGCTTATTTACCGAGATATTAACGATTTTATAAAAATTTATGATTTTTCAAAATTTTCAAAAAGTGATTACAAATGGAGGCCCTTTTTGCATTTGGGGGCTTATTTACCGAGATATTAACGATTTTATAAAAATTTATGATTTTCAAAATTTTCAAAAAGTGATTACAAATGGAGGCCCATTTTGCATTTGGGGGCTTATTTACCGAGATATTACGATTTTATAAAAATTTATGATTTTCAAATTTTCAAAAAGTGATTACAAATGGAGGCCCATTTTGCATTTGGGGCTTATTTACCGAGATATTAACGATTTTATAAAAATTTATGATTTTTCAAAATTTTCAAAAAGTGATACAAATGGAGGCCCATTTTGCATTTGGGGGCTTATTTACCGAGATATTAACGATTTTATAAAAATTTATGATTTTTCAAAATTTTCAAAAAGTGATTACAAATGGAGGCCCATTTTGCATTTGGGGGCTTATTTACCGAGATATTAACGATTTTATAAAAATTTATGATTTTTCAAAATTTTCAAAAAGTGATTACAAATGGAGGCCCATTTTTGCATTTGGGAGGGCTTATTTACCGAGATATTAACGATTTATAAAAACATTATGATTTTTCAAAAAAGTGGATTACAAATGAGGCTCTTTTTGCATTTGGGGCATTATTTATCGAGATATTAACGATTTATAAAAATTTAATTTTCAAAATTTTCAAAAAGTGATTACAAATGGAGGCCCATTTTGCATTTGGGGGCTTATTTACCGAGATATTAAACGATTTTATAAAAATTTATGATTTTTCAAAATTTTCAAAAAGTGATTACAAATGGAGGCTCTTTTGCATTTGGGGGCTTAATTTACCGAGATAATTAACGATTTTATAAAATTTATGATTTTAAAATTTTCAAAAAGTGATTACAAATGGAGGCCCATTTTGCATTTGGGGGCTTATTTACCGAGATATTACACGATTTTATAAAAATTTATGATTTTTCAAAATTTTCAAAAAGTGATTACAAATGGAGGCCTCTTTTGCATTTGGGAGGCTTATTACCGAGATATTAACGATTTTATAAAAATTTATGATTTTTCAAAATTTTCAAAAAGTGATTACAAATGGAGGCCCTTTTTGCATTTGGGGCTTATTTACCGAGATATTAACGATTTTATAAAAATTTATGATTTTTCAAAATTTTCAAAAAGTGATTACAAATGGAGGCTCTTTTTGCATTTGGGGGCTTATTTACCGAGATATTTACGATTTTATAAAAATTTATGAATTTTTCAAAATTTTCAAAAAGTGATTACAAATGGAGGCCCATTTTGCATTTGGGGGCTTATTTACCGAGATATTAACGATTTTATAAAAATTATGATTTTCAAATTTTCAAAAAGTGATTACAAATGGAGGCCCTTTTTGCATTTGGGGCTTATTTACCGAGATATTTACGATTTTATAAAAATTTATGAATTTTCAAAATTTCAAAAAGTGATTACAAATGGAGGCCCTTTTTGCATTTGGGGGCTTATTTACCGAGATATTAACGATTTTATAAAATTTATGATTTTTCAAAATTTTCAAAAAGTGATTACAAATGGAGCCCTTTTGCATTTGGGGGCTTATTTACGAGATATTAACGATTTTATAAAAATTTATAATTTTTCAAAATTTTCAAAAAGTGATTAACAAATGGAGGCCCATTTTGCATTTCGGGGCTTATTTACCGAGATATTAACGATTTTATAAAAATTTATGATTTTTCAAAATTTTCAAAAAGTGATTACAAAATGGAGGCCCTTTTTGCATTTGGGGGCTTATTTACCGAGATATTTACGATTTTATAAAAAATTTATGAATTTTTCAAAATTTTCAAAAAGTGATTACAAATGGAGGCCCATTTTGCATTTGGGGCTTATTTACCGAGATATTACGATTTTATAAAAAATTTATGATTTTTCAAAATTTTCAAAAAGTGATTACAAATGGAGGCCCATTTTGCATTTGGGGGCTTATTTACCGAGATATTAACGATTTTATAAAAATTTATGATTTTTCAAAATTTTCAAAAAGTGATTACAAATGGAGGACCCTTTTTGCATTTGGGGCTTATTTACCGAGATTATTATACGATTTTATAAAAATTTATGAATTTTCAAAATTTCAAAAAGTGATTACAAATAGGAGGCCGCATTTTGCATTTTGGGGCTTATTTACCGAGATATTTACGATTTTATAAAAATTTATGATTTTTGAAAATTTTCAAGAAGTGATTACAAATGGAGGCCCTTTTGCATTTGGGGGCTTATTTACCGAGATATTAACGATTTTATAAAAATTTATGAATTTTTCAAAATTTTCAAAAGTGATTACAAATGGAGCCCTTTTGCATTTGAGGGGCTTATTTACCGAGATTATTTAACGATTTTATAAAAATTTATGATTTTTTGAAAAATTTTTCAAAAAGTGATTACAAATGGAGGCCCTTTTTGCATTTGGGGGCTTATTTACCGAGATATTAAACGATTTTATAAAAATTTATGATTTTTCAAAGTCTCCAAAAGTGATTACAAATGGAGGCCCATTTTGCATTTCGGGGCTTATTTACCGAGATATTTACGATTTTATAAAAATTTATGATTTTTTCAAAATTTTCAAAAAGTGATTACAAATGGAGGCCCTTTTTGCATTTGGGGCTTATTTACCGAGATATTAACGATTTTATAAAAATTTTATGATTTTTCAAAATTTTCCAAAAGTGATTACAAATGGAGGCCATTTTGCATTTTGGGGGCTTATTTACCGAGATATTAACGATTTTATAAAAATTTATGATTTTTCAAAATTTTCAAAAAGTGATTACAAATGGAGGCCCATTTTTGCATTTTGGGGGCTTATTTACCGAGATATTTAACGATTTTATAAAAATTTATGATTTTCAAATTTTCAAAAAGTGATTACAAATGGAGACCCATTTTGCATTTGGGGGCTTATTTACCGAGATTTTACGATTTTATAAAAATTTATGAATTTTCAAAATTTTCAAAAAGTGATTACAAATGGAGGCCCTTTTTGCATTTGGGGCTTATTTACCGAGATATTAACAGATTTATAAAAATTAATGATTTTTCAAAATTTTCAAAAAGTGATTACAAATGGAGGCCCTTTTTGCATTTGGAGGGCTTATTACCGAGATCATTTACGGATTTATAAAAATTTATGATTTTTCAAAATTTTCAAAAAGTGATTACAAATGGAGGCCATTTTGCATTTGGGGCTTATTTACCGAGATATTACGATTTATAAAAATTATTGATTTTCAAGAATTTTCAAAAAGTGATTACAAATGGAGGCCCATTTTGCCTTTGGGGCTTATTAACCGAGATATTTACGATTTTATAAAAATTTATGATTTTTCAAAATTTTCAAAAAAGTGATTAACAAATGGAGGCCATTTTGCATTTGGGGGCTTATTTACCGAGATATTTAACGATTTTATAAAAATTTACGATTTTTCAAAATTTTCAAAAAGTGATTACAAATGGAGGCCCTTTTTGCATTTGGGGCTTATTTACCGAGATATTAACGATTTTAATAAAATTATAATTTTTGAAAATTTCAAAAGTGATTAGAAATGGAGCCCTTTTTGCCTTTGGGGCTTATTTACCAAGATATTACGAATTTTTTAAAAATTTATGATTTTTAAAAATTTTCACAAGTGATTACAAATGGAGGCCCATTTTGCATTTTGGGGGCTTATTTACCGAGATATTACGATTTTATTTACCGAGATATTTACGATTTTAATAAAAATTTATGATTTTTCAAAAATTTTCACCAAAGTGATTACAAATGGAGGCCCTTTTTGCATTTGGGGGCATTATTTACGAGATATTTAGATTTTTATAAAAATTTTATGATTTTTCAAATTTTCAAAAAGTGAATACAATTTTTGCATTTGGGGGTTTATTTACCCGAGATATTACGATTTTATAAAAATTTATGATTTTCAAATTTTCAAAAAGGTGATTACAAGTGGAGGTCCTTTTTGCATTTGGGGAGCTTATTACACGGAGATATTAATGATTTTATAAAATAAATTTTTTTGAAAATTTTCAAAAAGTGTATTACAAATGGAGGCCCTTTTTGCTTTAGGGCTTATTTACCGAAGATATTTAACGGATTTTATAAAAATTAAAATTTTTTGAAAATTTCAAAAAGTGATTACAAATGGAGGCCCTTTTTGCATTTGCGGGCTTATTTACCGATATATTAATAATTTATAAAAATTTAAGATTTTTGAAAATTTTCCAAAAGTGATTAACAAATGGAGGCCCTTTTTGCATTTGGGGGGCTTATTTTACCGAGATATTAATGATTTATAAAAATTTAAAATTTTTTGAAAATTTTCAAAAAATGATTACAAATGGAGGCCCTTTTGCATTTTGGGGGCCTTATTTACCGATATATTAATGATTTTATAAAAAATTTAATTGTTTTTAAAATTTTCAAAAAGTGATACCAAATGGAGGCCCTTTTTGCATTTGGGGCTTATTTACCGAGATATTAAGATTTTATAAAAATTAATTTTTTTGAAAATTTCAAAAGTGATTACAATGGAGGCCCTTTTTGCATTTGGAGGCTTATTTACCGAGATATTAATGATTTTATAAAAATTAAAATTTTTTTTGAAATTTCAAAAAGTGATTACAAATGGAGGCCCTTTTTGCATTTGGGCTTATTTACCGAGATATTAATGATTTTATAAAAATTAATTTTTTTTTTTGGAAAATTTCAAAAAGGTGATTACAAATGGAGGCCCTTTTTGCATTTGGAGGCTTATTTACCGAGATATTAATGATTTTATAAAAATTAAAATTTTTTGAAAATTTCAAAAGTGATACAAATGGAGGCCTTTTTGCATTTGGGGGCTTATTTACCGAGATATTAATGATTTTATAAAAAATTAATTTTTTTGAAAATTTCAAAAGTGATTACAAATGGAGGCCCTTTTTGCATTTGGGGGCTTATTTACCGAGATATTAATGATTTTATAAAAATTAAATTTTTTTTGAAAATTTCAAAAAGTGATTACAAATGGAGGCCCTTTTTGCATTTGGGGCTTATTTACCGAGATATTAATGATTTTATAAAAATTAAAATTTTTTGAAAATTTCAAAAAGTTGATTACAAATGGAGGCCCTTTTTTGCATTTGGGGCTTATTTACCGAGATATTAATGATTTTAAAAATTAAAATTTTTTTTGAAAATTTCAAAAAGTGATTACAAATGGAGGCCCTTTTTGCATTTGGGGCTTATTTACCGAGATATTAATGATTTTATAAAAATTAAATTTTTTTGAAAATTTCAAAAAGTGATTACAAATGGAGGCCCTTTTTGCATTTGGGGGCTTATTTACCGAGATATTAATGATTTTATAAAAATTAAATTTTTTTGAAAATTTCAAAAAGTGATTACAAATGGAGGCCCTTTTTGCATTTGGGGGCTTATTTACCGAGATATTAATGATTTTATAAAAATTAAATTTTTTTGAAAATTTCAAAAAGTGATTACAAATGGAGGCCCTTTTTGCATTTGGGGGCTTATTTAACCGAGATATTAATGATTTTATAAAAATTAAATTTTTTTGAAAATTTCAAAAAGTGATTACAAATGGAGGCCCTTTTTGCATTTGGGGGCTTATTTACCGAGATATTAATGATTTTATAAAAATTAAAATTTTTTTGAAAATTTCAAAAAGTGATACAATGGAGGCCCTTTTTGCATTTGGGGGCTTATTTACCGAGATATTAATGATTTATAAAAATTTAAATTTTTTTGAAAATTTCAAAAAGTGATTACAAATGGAGGCCCTTTTTGCATTTGGGGGCTTATTTACCGAGATATTAATGATTTTATAAAAATTAAATTTTTTTTGAAAATTTCAAAAAGTGATTACAAATGGAGGCCCTTTTTGCATTTGGGGGCTTATTTACCGAGATATTAATGATTTTATAAAAATTAAATTTTTTTGAAAATTTCAAAAAGTGATTACAAATGGAGGCCCTTTTTGCATTTGGGGGCTTATTTACCGAGATATTAATGATTTTATAAAAATTAAATTTTTTTGAAAATTTCAAAAAGTGATTACAAATGGAGGCCCTTTTTGCATTTGGGGGCTTATTTACCGAGATATTAATGATTTTATAAAAATTTAAATTTTTTTTGAAAATTTCAAAAAGTGATTACAAATGGAGGCCCTTTTTGCATTTGGGGGCTTATTTACCGAGATATTAATGATTTTATAAAAATTAAATTTTTTTTGAAAATTTCAAAAAGTGATTACAAATGGAGGCCCTTTTTGCATTTGGGGCTTATTTACCGAGATATTAATGATTTTATAAAAATTTAAATTTTTTTTGAAAATTTCAAAAAGTGATTACAAATGGAGGCCCTTTTTGCATTTGGGGGCTTATTTACCGAGATATTAATGATTTTATAAAAATTAAAATTTTTTTTGAAAATTTCAAAAAGTGATTACAAATGGAGGCCCTTTTTGCATTTGGGGGCTTATTTACCGAGATATTAATGATTTTATAAAAATTTAAATTTTTTTGAAAATTTCAAAAAGTGATTACAAATGGAGGCCCTTTTTGCATTTGGGGGCTTATTTACCGAGATATTAATGATTTTATAAAAATTAAATTTTTTTTGAAATTTCAAAAAGTGATTACAAATGGAGGCCCTTTTTGCATTTGGGGGCTTATTTACCGAGATATTAATGATTTTATAAAAATTAAATTTTTTTGAAAATTTCAAAAAGTGATTACAAATGGAGGCCCTTTTTGCATTTGGGGGCTTATTTACCGAGATATTAATGATTTTATAAAAATTTAAATTTTTTTTGAAAATTTCAAAAAGTGATTACAAATGGAGGCCCTTTTTGCATTTGGGGGCTTATTTACCGAGATATTAATGATTTTATAAAAATTAAATTTTTTTTGAAAATTTCAAAAAGTGATTACAAATGGAGGCCCTTTTTGCATTTGGGGGCTTATTTACCGAGATATTAATGATTTTATAAAAATTAAATTTTTTTTGAAAATTTCAAAAAGTGATTACAAATGGAGGCCCTTTTTGCATTTGGGGGCTTATTTACCGAGATATTAATGATTTTATAAAAATTTAAATTTTTTTTGAAAATTTCAAAAAGTGATTACAAATGGAGGCCCTTTTTGCATTTGGGGGCTTATTTACCGAGATATTAATGATTTTATAAAAATTAAATTTTTTTGAAAATTTCAAAAAGTGATTACAAATGGAGGCCCTTTTTGCATTTGGGGGCTTATTTACCGAGATATTAATGATTTTATAAAAATTAAATTTTTTTGAAAATTTCAAAAAGTGATTACAAATGGAGGCCCTTTTTGCATTTGGGGGCTTATTTACCGAGATATTAATGATTTTATAAAAATTAAAATTTTTTTGAAAATTTCAAAAAGTGATTACAAATGGAGGCCCTTTTTGCATTTGGGGGCTTATTTACCGAGATATTAATGATTTTATAAAAATTAAAATTTTTTTGAAAATTTCAAAAAGTGATTACAAATGGAGGCCCTTTTTGCATTTGGGGGCTTATTTACCGAGATATTAATGATTTTATAAAAATTTAAATTTTTTTTGAAAATTTCAAAAAGTGATTACAAATGGAGGCCCTTTTTGCATTTGGGGGCTTATTTACCGAGATATTAATGATTTTATAAAAATTAAAATTTTTTTTGAAAATTTCAAAAAGTGATTACAAATGGAGGCCCTTTTTGCATTTGGGGGCTTATTTACCGAGATATTAATGATTTTATAAAAATTAAAATTTTTTTGAAAATTTCAAAAAGTGACTACAAATGGAGGCCCTTTTTGCATTTGGGGGCTTATTTACCGAGATATTAATGATTTTATAAAAATTAAATTTTTTTGAAAATTTCAAAAAGTGATTACAAATGGAGGCCCTTTTTGCATTTGGGGGCTTATTTACCGAGATATTAATGATTTTATAAAAATTAAATTTTTTTTGAAAATTTCAAAAAGTGATTACAAATGGAGGCCCTTTTTGCATTTGGGGCTTATTTACCGAGATATTAATGATTTTATAAAAATTAAATTTTTTTGAAAATTTCAAAAAGTGATTACAAATGGAGGCCCTTTTTGCATTTGGGGGCTTATTTACCGAGATATTAATGATTTTATAAAAATTAAAATTTTTTTGAAAATTTCAAAAAGTGATTACAAATGGAGGCCCTTTTTGCATTTGGGGGCTTATTTACCGAGATATTAATGATTTTATAAAAATTAAAATTTTTTTGAAAATTTCAAAAAGTGATTACAAATGGAGGCCCTTTTTGCATTTGGGGGCTTATTTACCGAGATATTAATGATTTTATAAAAATTAAATTTTTTTGAAAATTTCAAAAAGTGATTACAAATGGAGGCCCTTTTTGCATTTGGGGGCTTATTTACCGAGATATTAATGATTTTATAAAAATTAAATTTTTTTGAAAATTTCAAAAAGTGATTACAAATGGAGGCCCTTTTTGCATTTGGGGGCTTATTTACCGAGATATTAATGATTTTATAAAAATTAAATTTTTTTTGAAAATTTCAAAAAGTGATTACAAATGGAGGCCCTTTTTGCATTTGGGGGCTTATTTACCGAGATATTAATGATTTTATAAAAATTAAATTTTTTTTGAAAATTTCAAAAAGTGATTACAAATGGAGGCCCTTTTTGCATTTGGGGGCTTATTTACCGAGATATTAATGATTTTATAAAAATTAAATTTTTTTGAAAATTTCAAAAAGTGATTACAAATGGAGGCCCTTTTTGCATTTGGGGGCTTATTTACCGAGATATTAATGATTTTATAAAAATTAAATTTTTTTGAAAATTTCAAAAAGTGATTACAAATGGAGGCCCTTTTTGCATTTGGGGGCTTATTTACCGAGATATTAATGATTTTATAAAAATTAAATTTTTTTTGAAAATTTCAAAAAGTGATTACAAATGGAGGCCCTTTTTGCATTTGGGGGCTTATTTACCGAGATATTAATGATTTTATAAAAATTAAATTTTTTTGAAAATTTCAAAAAGTGATTACAAATGGAGGCCCTTTTTGCATTTGGGGGCTTATTTACCGAGATATTAATGATTTTATAAAAATTAAAATTTTTTTGAAAATTTCAAAAAGTGATTACAAATGGAGGCCCTTTTTGCATTTGGGGGCTTATTTACCGAGATATTAATGATTTTATAAAAATTAAAATTTTTTTGAAAATTTCAAAAAGTGATTACAAATGGAGGCCCTTTTTGCATTTGGGGGCTTATTTACCGAGATATTAATGATTTTATAAAAATTAAAATTTTTTTGAAAATTTCAAAAAGTGATTACAAATGGAGGCCCTTTTTGCATTTGGGGGCTTATTTACCGAGATATTAATGATTTTATAAAAATTAAATTTTTTTTGAAAATTTCAAAAAGTGATTACAAATGGAGGCCCTTTTTGCATTTGGGGGCTTATTTACCGAGATATTAATGATTTTATAAAAATTAAATTTTTTTGAAAATTTCAAAAAGTGATTACAAATGGAGGCCCTTTTTGCATTTGGGGGCTTATTTACCGAGATATTAATGATTTTATAAAAATTAAATTTTTTTGAAAATTTCAAAAAGTGATTACAAATGGAGGCCCTTTTTGCATTTGGGGGCTTATTTACCGAGATATTAATGATTTTATAAAAATTAAATTTTTTTTGAAAATTTCAAAAAGTGATTACAAATGGAGGCCCTTTTTGCATTTGGGGGCTTATTTACCGAGATATTAATGATTTTATAAAAATTAAAATTTTTTTGAAAATTTCAAAAAGTGATTACAAATGGAGGCCCTTTTTGCATTTGGGGGCTTATTTACCGAGATATTAATGATTTTATAAAAATTAAAATTTTTTTGAAAATTTCAAAAAGTGATTACAAATGGAGGCCCTTTTTGCATTTGGGGGCTTATTTACCGAGATATTAATGATTTTATAAAAATTAAATTTTTTTGAAAATTTCAAAAAGTGATTACAAATGGAGGCCCTTTTTGCATTTGGGGGCTTATTTACCGAGATATTAATGATTTTATAAAAATTAAATTTTTTTGAAAATTTCAAAAAGTGATTACAAATGGAGGCCCTTTTTGCATTTGGGGGCTTATTTACCGAGATATTAATGATTTTATAAAAATTAAATTTTTTTGAAAATTTCAAAAAGTGATTACAAATGGAGGCCCTTTTTGCATTTGGGGCTTATTTACCGAGATATTAATGATTTTATAAAAATTAAAATTTTTTTGAAAATTTCAAAAAGTGATTACAAATGGAGGCCCTTTTTGCATTTGGGGGCTTATTTACCGAGATATTAATGATTTTATAAAAATTAAATTTTTTTGAAAATTTCAAAAAGTGATTACAAATGGAGGCCCTTTTTGCATTTGGGGGCTTATTTACCGAGATATTAATGATTTTATAAAAATTAAATTTTTTTGAAAATTTCAAAAAGTGATTACAAATGGAGGCCCTTTTTGCATTTGGGGGCTTATTTACCGAGATATTAATGATTTTATAAAAATTAAATTTTTTTTGAAAATTTCAAAAAGTGATTACAAATGGAGGCCCTTTTTGCATTTGGGGGCTTATTTACCGAGATATTAATGATTTTATAAAAATTAAATTTTTTTTGAAAATTTCAAAAAGTGATTACAAATGGAGGCCCTTTTTGCATTTGGGGGCTTATTTACCGAGATATTAATGATTTTATAAAAATTAAATTTTTTTTGAAAATTTCAAAAAGTGATTACAAATGGAGGCCCTTTTTGCATTTGGGGGCTTATTTACCGAGATATTAATGATTTTATAAAAATTAAATTTTTTTGAAAATTTCAAAAAGTGATTACAAATGGAGGCCCTTTTTGCATTTGGGGGCTTATTTACCGAGATATTAATGATTTTATAAAAATTAAATTTTTTTGAAAATTTCAAAAAGTGATTACAAATGGAGGCCCTTTTTGCATTTGGGGGCTTATTTACCGAGATATTAATGATTTTATAAAAATTAAATTTTTTTTGAAAATTTCAAAAAGTGATTACAAATGGAGGCCCTTTTTGCATTTGGGGGCTTATTTACCGAGATATTAATGATTTTATAAAAATTAAAATTTTTTTGAAAATTTCAAAAAGTGATTACAAATGGAGGCCCTTTTTGCATTTGGGGGCTTATTTACCGAGATATTAATGATTTTATAAAAATTAAATTTTTTTTGAAAATTTCAAAAAGTGATTACAAATGGAGGCCCTTTTTGCATTTGGGGGCTTATTTACCGAGATATTAATGATTTTATAAAAATTAAATTTTTTTGAAAATTTCAAAAAGTGATTACAAATGGAGGCCCTTTTTGCATTTGGGGGCTTATTTACCGAGATATTAATGATTTTATAAAAATTTAAATTTTTTTTGAAATTTCAAAAAGTGATTACAAATGGAGGCCCTTTTTGCATTTGGGGGCTTATTTACCGAGATATTAATGATTTTATAAAAATTAAATTTTTTTTGAAAATTTCAAAAAGTGATTACAAATGGAGGCCCTTTTTGCATTTGGGGCTTATTTACCGAGATATTAATGATTTTATAAAAATTAAATTTTTTTGAAAATTTCAAAAAGTGATTACAAATGGAGGCCCTTTTTGCATTTGGGGGCTTATTTACCGAGATATTAATGATTTTATAAAAATTAAAATTTTTTTGAAAATTTCAAAAAGTGATTACAAATGGAGGCCCTTTTTGCATTTGGGGGCTTATTTACCGAGATATTAATGATTTTATAAAAATTAAATTTTTTTGAAAATTTCAAAAAGTGATTACAAATGGAGGCCCTTTTTGCATTTGGGGGCTTATTTACCGAGATATTAATGATTTTATAAAAATTAAATTTTTTTTTGAAAATTTCAAAAAGTGATTACAAATGGAGGCCCTTTTTGCATTTGGGGGCTTATTTACCGAGATATTAATGATTTTATAAAAATTAAATTTTTTTGAAAATTTCAAAAAGTGATTACAAATGGAGGCCCTTTTTGCATTTGGGGCTTATTTACCGAGATATTAATGATTTTATAAAAATTAAATTTTTTTTGAAAATTTCAAAAAGTGATTACAAATGGAGGCCCTTTTTGCATTTGGGGCTTATTTACCGAGATATTAATGATTTTATAAAAATTAAATTTTTTTTGAAAATTTCAAAAAGTGATTACAAATGGAGGCCCTTTTTGCATTTGGGGGCTTATTTACCGAGATATTAATGATTTTATAAAAATTAAATTTTTTTTGAAAATTTCAAAAAGTGATTACAAATGGAGGCCCTTTTTGCATTTGGGGGCTTATTTACCGAGATATTAATGATTTTATAAAAATTAAATTTTTTTGAAAATTTCAAAAAGTGATTACAAATGGAGGCCCTTTTTGCATTTGGGGCTTATTTACCGAGATATTAATGATTTTATAAAAATTAAATTTTTTTGAAAATTTCAAAAAGTGATTACAAATGGAGGCCCTTTTTGCATTTGGGGGCTTATTTACCGAGATATTAATGATTTTATAAAAATTAAATTTTTTTTGAAAATTTCAAAAAGTGATTACAAATGGAGGCCCTTTTTGCATTTGGGGGCTTATTTACCGAGATATTAATGATTTTATAAAAATTAAATTTTTTTGAAAATTTCAAAAAGTGATTACAAATGGAGGCCCTTTTTGCATTTGGGGGCTTATTTACCGAGATATTAATGATTTTATAAAAATTAAATTTTTTTTGAAAATTTCAAAAGTGATTACAAATGGAGGCCCTTTTTGCATTTGGGGGCTTATTTACCGAGATATTAATGATTTTATAAAAATTAAATTTTTTTGAAAATTTCAAAAAGTGATTACAAATGGAGGCCCTTTTTGCATTTGGGGGCTTATTTACCGAGATATTAATGATTTTATAAAAATTAAATTTTTTTTGAAAATTTCAAAAAGTGATTACAAATGGAGGCCCTTTTTGCATTTGGGGCTTATTTACCGAGATATTAATGATTTTATAAAAATTAAATTTTTTTGAAAATTTCAAAAAGTGATTACAAATGGAGGCCCTTTTTGCATTTGGGGGCTTATTTACCGAGATATTAATGATTTTATAAAAATTAAATTTTTTTGAAAATTTCAAAAAGTGATTACAAATGGAGGCCCTTTTTGCATTTGGGGGCTTATTTACCGAGATATTAATGATTTTATAAAAAATTAAATTTTTTTTGAAAATTTCAAAAAGTGATTACAAATGGAGGCCCTTTTTGCATTTGGGGGCTTATTTACCGAGATATTAATGATTTTATAAAAATTAAAATTTTTTTGAAAATTTCAAAAGTGATTACAAATGGAGGCCCTTTTTGCATTTGGGGGCTTATTTACCGAGATATTAATGATTTTATAAAAATTAAATTTTTTTGAAAATTTCAAAAAGTGATTACAAATGGAGGCCCTTTTTGCATTTGGGGGCTTATTTACCGAGATATTAATGATTTTATAAAAATTAAAATTTTTTTGAAAATTTCAAAAAGTGATTACAAATGGAGGCCCTTTTTGCATTTGGGGCTTATTTACCGAGATATTAATGATTTTATAAAAATTAAATTTTTTTTGAAAATTTCAAAAAGTGATTACAAATGGAGGCCCTTTTTGCATTTGGGGGCTTATTTACCGAGATATTAATGATTTTATAAAAATTAAAATTTTTTTTGAAAATTTCAAAAAGTGATTACAAATGGAGGCCCTTTTTGCATTTGGGGGCTTATTTACCGAGATATTAATGATTTTATAAAAATTAAATTTTTTTGAAAATTTCAAAAAGTGATTACAAATGGAGGCCCTTTTTGCATTTGGGGCTTATTTACCGAGATATTAATGATTTTATAAAAATTAAATTTTTTTGAAAATTTCAAAAAGTGATTACAAATGGAGGCCCTTTTTGCATTTGGGGCTTATTTACCGAGATATTAATGATTTTATAAAAATTAAAATTTTTTTGAAAATTTCAAAAAGTGATTACAAATGGAGGCCCTTTTTGCATTTGGGGGCTTATTTACCGAGATATTAATGATTTTATAAAAATTAAATTTTTTTTGAAAATTTCAAAAAGTGATTACAAATGGAGGCCCTTTTTGCATTTGGGGGCTTATTTACCGAGATATTAATGATTTTATAAAAATTAAATTTTTTTGAAAATTTCAAAAAGTGATTACAAATGGAGGCCCTTTTTGCATTTGGGGGCTTATTTACCGAGATATTAATGATTTTATAAAAATTAAAATTTTTTTTGAAAATTTCAAAAAGTGATTACAAATGGAGGCCCTTTTTGCATTTGGGGGCTTATTTACCGAGATATTAATGATTTTATAAAAATTAAATTTTTTTGAAAATTTCAAAAAGTGATTACAAATGGAGGCCCTTTTTGCATTTGGGGGCTTATTTACCGAGATATTAATGATTTTATAAAAATTAAATTTTTTTTGAAAATTTCAAAAAGTGATTACAAATGGAGGCCCTTTTTGCATTTGGGGGCTTATTTACCGAGATATTAATGATTTTATAAAAATTAAATTTTTTTGAAAATTTCAAAAAGTGATTACAAATGGAGGCCCTTTTTGCATTTGGGGGCTTATTTACCGAGATATTAATGATTTTATAAAAATTAAAATTTTTTTGAAAATTTCAAAAAGTGATTACAAATGGAGGCCCTTTTTGCATTTGGGGGCTTATTTACCGAGATATTAATGATTTTATAAAAATTAAATTTTTTTGAAAATTTCAAAAAGTGATTACAAATGGAGGCCCTTTTTGCATTTGGGGGCTTATTTACCGAGATATTAATGATTTTATAAAAATTAAAATTTTTTTGAAAATTTCAAAAAGTGATTACAAATGGAGGCCCTTTTTGCATTTGGGGGCTTATTTACCGAGATATTAATGATTTTATAAAAATTAAATTTTTTTGAAAATTTCAAAAAGTGATTACAAATGGAGGCCCTTTTTGCATTTGGGGGCTTATTTACCGAGATATTAATGATTTTATAAAAATTAAATTTTTTTTGAAAATTTCAAAAAGTGATTACAAATGGAGGCCCTTTTTGCATTTGGGGCTTATTTACCGAGATATTAATGATTTTATAAAAATTAAATTTTTTTGAAAATTTCAAAAAGTGATTACAAATGGAGGCCCTTTTTGCATTTGGGGCTTATTTACCGAGATATTAATGATTTTATAAAAATTAAATTTTTTTGAAAATTTCAAAAAGTGATTACAAATGGAGGCCCTTTTTGCATTTGGGGGCTTATTTACCGAGATATTAATGATTTTATAAAAATTAAATTTTTTTGAAAATTTCAAAAAGTGATTACAAATGGAGGCCCTTTTTGCATTTGGGGGCTTATTTACCGAGATATTAATGATTTTATAAAAATTAAAATTTTTTTTGAAAATTTCAAAAAGTGATTACAAATGGAGGCCCTTTTTGCATTTGGAGGCTTATTTACCGAGATATTAATGATTTTATAAAAATTAAAATTTTTTGAAAATTTCAAAAAGTGATTACAAATGGAGGCCCTTTTTGCATTTGGGGGCTTATTTACCGAGATATTAATGATTTTATAAAAATTAAAATTTTTTTTGAAAATTTCAAAAAGTGATTACAAATGGAGGCCCTTTTTGCATTTGGGGGCTTATTTACCGAGATATTAATGATTTTATAAAAATTAAATTTTTTTTGAAAATTTCAAAAAGTGATTACAAATGGAGGCCCTTTTTGCATTTGGGGGCTTATTTACCGAGATATTAATGATTTTATAAAAATTAAAATTTTTTTGAAAATTTCAAAAAGTGATTACAAATGGAGGCCCTTTTTGCATTTGGGGGCTTATTTACCGAGATATTAATGATTTTATAAAAATTAAATTTTTTTTGAAAATTTCAAAAAGTGATTACAAATGGAGGCCCTTTTTGCATTTGGGGCTTATTTACCGAGATATTAATGATTTTATAAAAATTAAATTTTTTTGAAAATTTCAAAAAGTGATTACAAATGGAGGCCCTTTTTGCATTTGGGGGCTTATTTACCGAGATATTAATGATTTTATAAAAATTAAATTTTTTTTGAAAATTTCAAAAAGTGATTACAAATGGAGGCCCTTTTTGCATTTGGGGGCTTATTTACCGAGATATTAATGATTTTATAAAAATTAAAATTTTTTTGAAAATTTCAAAAAGTGATTACAAATGGAGGCCCTTTTTGCATTTGGGGGCTTATTTACCGAAGATATTAATGATTTTATAAAAATTAAATTTTTTTTGAAAATTTCAAAAAGTGATTACAAATGGAGGCCCTTTTTGCATTTGGGGGCTTATTTACCGAGATATTAATGATTTTATAAAAATTAAATTTTTTTTGAAAATTTCAAAAAGTGATTACAAATGGAGGCCCTTTTTGCATTTGGGGGCTTATTTACCGAGATATTAATGATTTTATAAAAATTAAATTTTTTTTTGAAAATTTCAAAAAGTGATTACAAATGGAGGCCCTTTTGCATTTGGGGGCTTATTTACCGAGATATTAATGATTTTATAAAAATTAAATTTTTTTTGAAAATTTCAAAAAGTGATTACAAATGGAGGCCCTTTTTGCATTTGGGGGCTTATTTACCGAGATATTAATGATTTTATAAAAATTAAATTTTTTTTGAAATTTCAAAAGTGATTACAAATGGAGGCCCTTTTTGCATTTGGGGGCTTATTTACCGAGATATTAATGATTTTATAAAAATTAAAATTTTTTTGAAAATTTCAAAAAGTGATTACAAATGGAGGCCCTTTTTGCATTTGGGGGCTTATTTACCGAGATATTAATGATTTTATAAAAATTAAAATTTTTTTTGAAAATTTTCAAAAAGTGATTACAAATGGAGGCCCTTTTTGCATTTGGGGGCTTATTTACCGAGATATTAATGATTTTATAAAAATTAAATTTTTTTTGAAAATTTCAAAAAGTGATTACAAATGGAGGCCCTTTTTGCATTTGGGGCTTATTTACCGAGATATTAATGATTTATAAAAATTAAATTTTTTTTGAAAATTTCAAAAAGTGATTACAAATGGAGGCCCTTTTTGCATTTGGGGCTTATTTACCGAGATATTAATGATTTTATAAAAATTAAATTTTTTTTGAAAATTTCAAAAAGTGATTACAAATGGAGGCCCTTTTTGCATTTGGGGCTTATTTACCGAGATATTAATGATTTTATAAAAATTAAATTTTTTTTGAAAATTTCAAAAAGTGATTACAAATGGAGGCCCTTTTTGCATTTGGGGGCTTATTTACCGAGATATTAATGATTTTATAAAAATTAAATTTTTTTGAAAATTTCAAAAGTGATTACAAATGGAGGCCCTTTTTGCATTTGGGGGCTTATTTACCGAGATATTAATGATTTTATAAAAATTAAATTTTTTTTGAAAATTTCAAAAAGTGATTACAAATGGAGGCCCTTTTTGCATTTGGGGGCTTATTTACCGAGATATTAATGATTTTATAAAAATTAAATTTTTTTTGAAAATTTCAAAAAGTGATTACAAATGGAGGCCCTTTTTGCATTTGGGGCTTATTTACCGAGATATTAATGATTTTATAAAAATTAAATTTTTTTTGAAAATTTCAAAAAGTGATTACAAATGGAGGCCCTTTTTGCATTTGGGGGCTTATTTACCGAGATATTAATGATTTTATAAAAATTAAAATTTTTTTGAAAATTTCAAAAAGTGATTACAAATGGAGGCCCTTTTTGCATTTGGAGGGCTTATTTACCGAGATATTAATGATTTTATAAAAATTAAAATTTTTTTGAAAATTTCAAAAAGTGATTACAAATGGAGGCCCTTTTTGCATTTGGGGGCTTATTTACCGAGATATTAATGATTTTATAAAAATTAAATTTTTTTTGAAAATTTCAAAAAGTGATTACAAATGGAGGCCCTTTTTGCATTTGGGGGCTTATTTACCGAGATATTAATGATTTTATAAAAATTTAAATTTTTTTGAAAATTTCAAAAAGTGATTACAAATGGAGGCCCTTTTTGCATTTGGGGGCTTATTTACCGAGATATTAATGATTTATAAAAATTATTTTTTTTTGAAAATTTCAAAAAGTGATTACAAATGGAGGCCCTTTTTGCATTTGGGGGCTTATTTACGAGATATTAATGATTTTATAAAAATTAAAATTTTTTTTGAAAATTTCAAAAAGTGATTACAAATGGAGGCCCTTTTTGCATTGGGGGCTTATTTACCGAGATATTAATGATTTTATAAAAATTTAAAATTTTTTGAAAATTTCAAAAAGTGATTACAAATGGAGGCCCTTTTGCATTTGGGGGCTTATTTACCGAGATATTAATGATTTTATAAAAATTAAATTTTTTTGAAAATTTCAAAAAGTGATACAAATGGAGGCCCTTTTTGCATTTGGGGGCTTATTTACCGAGATATTAATGATTTTATAAAAATTAATTTTTTTTGAAAATTTCAAAAAGTGATTACAAATGGAGGCCCTTTTTGCATTTGGGGGCTTATTTACCGAGATATTAATGATTTTATAAAATTAAATTTTTTTTGAAAATTTCAAAAAGTGATTACAAATGGAGGCCCTTTTTGCATTTGGGGGCTTATTTACCGAGATATTAATGATTTTATAAAAATTAAATTTTTTTGAAAATTTCAAAAAGTGATTACAAATGGAGGCCCTTTTTGCATTTGGGGGCTTATTTACCGAGATATTAATGATTTTATAAAAATTAAATTTTTTTGAAAATTTCAAAAAGTGATTACAAATGGAGGCCCTTTTTGCATTTGGAGGCTTATTTACCGAGATATTAATGATTTTATAAAATTAAATTTTTTTGAAAATTCAAAAAGTGATTACAAATGGAGGCCCTTTTGCATTTGGGGGCTTATTTACCGAGATATTAATGATTTTATAAAAATTAAATTTTTTTGAAATTTCAAAAAGTGATTACAAATGGAGGCCCTTTTTGCATTGGGGGCTTATTTACCGAGATATTAATGATTTTATAAAAATTAAATTTTTTTTGAAAATTTCAAAAGTGATTACAAATGGAGGCCCTTTTTGCATTTGGGGGCTTATTTACCGAGATATTAATGATTTTATAAAAAATTAAAATTTTTTGAAAATTTCAAAAAGTGATTACAAATGGAGGCCCTTTTTGCATTGGGGGCTTATTTACGAGATATTAATGATTTTATAAAAATTAAATTTTTTTTGAAAAATTTCAAAAAGTGATTACAAAATGGAGGCCCTTTTTGCATTGGGGCTTATTTACCGAGATATTAATGATTTTATAAAAATTAAATTTTTTTTTGAAAATTCAAAAGTGACTACAAATGGAGGCCCTTTTTGCATTTGGGGCTTATTACCGAGATATTAATGATTTTATAAAAATTTAAATTTTTTTTGAAAATTTCAAAAAGTGATTACAAATGGAGGCCCTTTTTGCATTTGGGGGCTTATTTACCGAGATATTAATGATTTTATAAAATTTAAATTTTTTTGAAAATTTCAAAAAGTGATTACAAATGGAGGCCCTTTTTGCATTTGGGGGCTTATTTACCGAGATATTAATGATTTTATAAAAATTAAATTTTTTTTGAAAATTTCAAAAAGTTGATTACAAATGGAGGCCCTTTTTGCATTTGGGGGCTTATTTACCGAGATATTAATGATTTTATAAAATTAAATTTTTTTTGAAAATTTCAAAAAGTGATTACAAATGGAGGCCCTTTTTGCATTTGGGGGCTTATTTACCGAGATATTAATGATTTTATAAAAATTAAATTTTTTTGAAAATTTCAAAAAGTGATTACAAATGGAGGCCCTTTTTGCATTTGGGGGCTTATTTACCGAGATATTAATGATTTTATAAAATTAAATTTTTTTTGAAAATTTCAAAAAGTGATTACAAATGGAGGCCCTTTTTGCATTTGGGGCTTATTTACCGAGATATAATGATTTTATAAAAATTAAATTTTTTTGAAAATTTCAAAAAGTGATTACAAATGGAGGCCCTTTTTGCATTTGGGGGCTTATTTACCGAGATATTAATGATTTTATAAAATTAATTTTTTTTGAAAATTTCAAAAAGTGATTACAAATGGAGGCCCTTTTTGCATTTGGGGGCTTATTTACCGAGATATTAATGATTTTATAAAAATTAAAATTTTTTGAAAATTTCAAAAAGTGATTACAAATGGAGGCCCTTTTTGCATTTGGGGGCTTATTTACCGAGATATTAATGATTTTATAAAAATTAAAATTTTTTTGAAAATTTCAAAAAGTGATTAAAATGGAGGCCCTTTTTGCATTTGGGGGCTTATTTACCGAGATATTAATGATTTTATAAAAATTAAAATTTTGTTTGAAAATTCAAAAAGTGATTACAAATGGAGGCCCCTTTTTGCATTTGGGGGCTTATTTACCGAGATATTAATGATTTTATAAAAATTAAAATTTTTTGAAAATTTCAAAAATTGATTACAAATGGAGGCCCTTTTTGCATTTGGGGGCTTATTTACCGAGATATTAATGATTTTATAAAAATTAAAATTTTGTTGAAAATTTCAAAAAGTGATTACAAATGGAGGCCCTTTTTGCATTTGGGGGCTTATTTACCGAGATATTAATGATTTTTATAAAAATTAAATTTTTTTTGAAAATTTCAAAATTGATTACAAATGGAGGCCCTTTTTGGCGTTTGGGGGCTTATTCAACCGAGATATTAATGATTTTATAAAAATTAAAATTTTTTTTTTGAAAATTTCAATAAGTGATTACAAATGGAAGCCCTTTTTGGCATTTGGGGGCTTATTTACCGAGATATTAATGATTTTATAAAAATTAAAATTTTTTGAAAATTTTCAAAAAGGTGATTACAAATGGAGGCCCCTTTTTGCATTTGGGGCTTATTTTACCGAGATATTTACAATTTAATGAAAATTTTATATTATAATCAATGGTAACATTGTTGATTTGCGTTTATGTGCCACTTTAAGACTTCGCATTCTATTAAACATAAACTTACACATTTATATCTAAAACTTTACATACACAAACGTATTTTGATATATTTTTTTCTGACACATTACAAAATTTTATCCAGTTGGTGAAAAAGTTTAATAAATAACATTTGTTTTCGTGTATATTAAAATGTATTCAATGTTTTGTGATTGTGAATCATAATTTTTATATACACACATACATACACAAACATCTCAATTACATCAAATTTTTGTTATTCTTTTTTATAAGTAAATTTTCTGTTTTGTTTCAATTCATTTGTTGTTGCTGGCAGCTCTAATGTTGTTAGCGGTATTTTGTTGTTGTTGAATTAAACCTTGACTTGACATTTTTATACCCTCCATCACTACAAGTGGTGGAAGAGAGTATATGTTATTTCCTGTGTAACGTGAAGGGGGAATCCGAGTCAATATAGTCAGGTCTGTCTCTCCGTCTGTTGTTGTTTCACATTCACATCCAGAATAAATGTGATTTGGCCTGAATATTTGCTATAAATCTGAAGACTTTCTTAACACCAAAAACAAAACCGATTTCATGACTCATTCATTTATTAAGTGTTAACATATTAACTTCATGTGCATTTGTAAAGGAGGGTATTGAAGATTCGACCTAACCGAATGTACCATTCTAAGTTCTTAGTTTTTTTGTACGCTCTCTGAAATGTCTTGATGTTGGTTGGATTAAACGTTTCAAGTCACTCGTATTTTAATTTTGTATTCAAAAAAATAAGCGCCAATTTTTCGGATATTTTTTGTGAGGATTGCTGTTTGTAATTTGTTCACTAGTCACGTGAGTTGCAACAGCGGTCATAGTTCGTGGTTTCAACACAAAAAATGTGTAACATTTATTGTTTTTCTTTATTTTCAGGAAAATTTTCCATATCATTATGAACAAAAACAAAAACAAAAAAAAGTATGCAAATGTTGTTGTGGGTATTAAATTTTTATTTCCGGTTGATTGTGAAAATTTTAATTAAAATAATTTATTTTGAAAACATGAGAATTTTTATTAAATATATTTTATTCTGGTTATGTTTATAGAAGATGGACTTTAAAATTTTGAATTTTAAATATAAAAAAAATGTTTTATTTTTATTTTGGCAGCCAATGAAAATTATATTAAAACCACAGATATTTGCCAATAATGCACAGTGGGTGTGATAAAAATAATTTCAGAAATCACTAAAGGATTTCTGAATAGGAATTCCCTTTTTTAATTTATTTGATCTAATGCATAATGGGGCAGAATGGATTTTTCTGGAAATACATGCAATTTGAGAAAATGGTTGCAAAGCAGTGTATCCTTTGTGAGTTTTGGACCCCATTGGGAGATCCAAAAGCCGAGTTATAGGGATGCAAATTTTGGCACCTCGAACAATTCAATTTTTTCATCGATTTTATTATTTTAAGTCGTTTATTAACGTTTAAGACCTTTAATAGGAAACATTTCTATACATGTTTTTATCTCTTATATTTTTTGAATTTTCCAAGATCTTGAGTCAACATCTTTAATAAATAACCACCGATCTGGTAAATTTTTTCCTTATAAAAAAATAAAAGTGAGATTGAAAAATTCTTAACATACATATATGTTAATAACAGCGAAACCCCTTTATTTACAGTGTCACTTTTGTTGAACTCACACTTTTGAATACCTTTTTCGTTCTCTTCATTTTTTTCTTAGCTGCGTTCAGCTTGGAAGAATTTGGCTTTCTTGGCACAAATACCACATAATTGTACCGTAGTGACAGGATGGCAATTCAGGCAAAAATTTATGGAACTTTTCAGTAACATTCCTTAATGTAAATTACGGTATTTATAGAGTCCATTGCCATAAATGATTAGCTTCTTTTATCTCCAATGCCTTTATTTGCCATACTAAAACTATTTGGGAAATTTAGACTGCTTTGGATCCTAAACTTTCTTCAACATTTCCTCGAGCATCAGCAACGTAAATTTTGATATGTAAGTAATGGAATATACGTTTCGTAATCCTTTATGCAGCAAGAAAACCTGACTTCAATTTCCGTGCTCTGTTTTTGGAGCCTACAAAGTTAAGCAGTGTTTCAGTCAGGAACTGTTTGAGCTTTTCGTAACAAAAAATCGAATACTGAGCTAATCGGGCTAATTTCCTATCAGATGTGTTGAGAGCTCTTTTAAAATCGTTTCCACTTTTTTTGGCTTAAAAGCATCATGTGGACCATACAGGTTTTCTTTCAACGGTCATGTTCCCTCAGTACTGTTTTACATTGGAATTAGTTTGACGGTAGGCCTTTGAATGCTACGCCAATTTTTGGTAGAACCAATTTGGATTTGATTACAAAATATTTTTATAATTTTAATACTTCTCCTTTACCTCTACATTCCATTAAATGGCATAATTTAACCTTGATATTATATATAAATCCTTATAAAAATTTTGGTCATCAATTTATATCTCCATTTTTGTATCTTTTATGTATTTTTTTTATTCCATTTCAGAAAAAATATCCATAATTGATTTATTTCAATAAAGTTTTAATATTTTAAATGTTTGACCACAAGGTCAATTTTACCATAACAACACATACACCTACACTCACACATACACACACAGACATTCATTTAATTATAAATCTTATGATTTATTCCAACAATTTTGTTCCATTTAACTGAATAAAGAGTGCGAAAAAAATGAGATATAAAAATACGATTCAATTGAATCAAATGCAAATAAATATTATTTTTTCATTGATTTATGCAGAAATTTGACACAAAATCAAGAGATTTTTCTAAACATTATGGGGTGAAAGTTTATGGTCCAAATGCATATAGAAAAAATGTACATGCATATGAAGGATGTCTAAATGAAGACATGAATGTATGATAAGCATGGTACGTTCTCTTTTCTGTTATTCTTCACAAAGATTGGATCTTTCAAAGAGTTTAATTTTAATTTTTAAAAAAGAGTTTTATTTTATATGAGTCAATATGGATTCTCTAGAGACCAAAATTCATGCAAATTTTTATTAACGAGTAGTTTTCGCTTTCACTAAAACAATACTGATATAAATATATAAAGAGTAATTAATAACTGTTGCTATTTATTGACAGTTTCGAAAATTAAAGAAATCAAAATTTAGAAAAAATAAGTTATTTTCTGCAACAAAATTTTATCCATAGATCCCATAGGAGGTTCAAAACATCGGAAAATGCGTTTTTACCTATAATTCGGAAAACTAATAGCCCGATTACTATAATGTTTTCAACTTAAAAATTTTCTAGCTATTTCCACGAAATTCGAGGAAAAAATTGGTAGTTTTCTGCGTGGCAACTATGTCTGAGCTGCCTTCAAGTGCCGGTCAGAATAAGATTTCACCCTGATCGTCGGAAACTAATGGCCCAAGTTAGTGATATCTTCAAATCATTATATTTGATCTAGTTTGGGTTTTCATTGTGTATTATAATTTTATAAACAACAACACACACATGGGTCTCAATTTGTAAAGAATTAATTGACCACATCTCGTTGGTTTATGAACCGATTTTGAAAAATGAAATAACCACGTCCATAGGTTCATAGGGGATTCAAATATATGAAAATATGTTTTTGTCTATAACTCAGGAACTATTAACCGCAAATTATTTGAAATCCATCTGTGAAAAAATTAAGTCCAAACTCTTTTAGATTTTCAAAAAATATAAAAACCTGAAAAAATTTGAGGTACCTTCAGTTTTTTGTTTTGGATTTCAATAGTAAAATTTTCGAAAGCATTTCACATCGTTTGATATACAAATCATATATGTTAACTATAGGTCGGCTTCATATAACTTGATTTCAACCCACACACGGAAGGACAGAGCTCAATTTTTTTCCAAAATATATACATTTGGCGGTCTTAGTCGAAAAACCTGTGGAAATCATAAATTGGAACAAACTTTTTTATACCCTTCTGACCCAGTCAGGCGAAGGGTTATAAAAGAGCGAAATCGAAAAAAAGTTAAAAATGGAATAATTCGCAGAAATTGTTTGAGTTGCATAAAGCAGTCAAAAATGTTTTTTTTTTTTAATTGAAAAAGGTGTATTTGTATGTTTAAAACGTTTGTATAATAATACAAACATACTCACATATTAATATAAATTAAAAAAATTTAATCGGAAAAAGAGTTTTATTAGAAGAGTAAAAATTAAAATCATTTGAAAATAAAAATTTTGCTTCCGGGTTTTTATACTCTGATGATAAGAAATCAATGATGGAATGAATAAATTGTTTTAAATAACAACAAAAAATACTGATATTATGTAACGAAAGTAACCTCAGGGTCTTGAGAAATAAAAATATCATACGTCTCACATATACAGGTTCTTTTTACTGTTAGGTAATGATTTTTTCTTTTTTTTTACCCATTTTTGTCAAACATTCACTTCTTCTTTGATTCTGATTTTGAATTTAGTTTTAGAAATGCATTAAACTATTTTTTGAAGCGAATTCTTTGTTTTTGTTTAATTTTATATTCAGTTAAGAAACTTGAAATGTCTTAGTTCTCGAATGGAAGTAAAAAGTCGATAAAAATATCAGAAAAACATAAAGGCTGATGTTTGGACAAGTAGAA
>PYHX02000495.1:29567137-29591222 GCA_004302925.2 Cochliomyia hominivorax
CGCACACACATGCGTGTGAAATTAATACGTTATGTTTCGTACATACTCATTCACACAAACACCCACAAATGAATGTATATATATAAAAAATTTCACCTAATTTATCGATTTATAATTGACAAATTTATAAAGATTTTCGTTTGAATTATCAGATATCGGTCTATATTTTTAATATACTGCTGGTTTGAAATAGGAAACTTTTCAGTTTACTTCAAAATTCAAGTCAAATTTCATTGAACTCTCTCAATTATTGTGTATAAGAAATTGCCAAAACGGACCAACAAACAAATAGACAGGCAGACAGACGGACATATTAAATCGACAAATTTTGATGTTATTGTAAGCTCTGTGCTTTTTATTTTGGTCCAAGACCAAACAAATCATAAAAAACTAAATTCTTTGAGGGTCAATAAAGAATTTTTAATATCTGCATCATGATCATACTCTTGAGTGTTTCATAGTCAGTCTCAATCGATTATTACACTTTCATTTGTTTCTTTTTTTTCCAAAGAGTATCGAAAAACTCGGAGCAAAATCTCTATTTTCAAATGATTTTTATTTTACTCTTCTTTTGAGAAGATTTAAAAAAATGAAACTCTTTTCTTTTCGATTAAAATTTTAATCCTTATTTTTTTTTTGAATCGAAGAAGAATTATTTATTTTCTTTTATCGAAGAGCAAAAAAGGAGACGTTTATTTTTTTACTCCTCAAAATTGCAAAATGTTTAAAAGAAAACAAAAAAAGAAAGAAGAAAAATATACACATACAAACATACAAAAAATGTCTTTTGCAGCAATTTTCGAATTTTTCTCTTTTTGGTTAATTTTTATCATTTTTTAAAATTAAACTTTTGTTTAAAGAGCGATAAAAATTAAAACTCGTTTTTAAAAATTTATATAAAACTCTTAGAAAGATCAGACAGTTTGAAGAATAAAAAAGGAGTCCAAAACCGTTCTTAAATCTCTTTGAAAATTATCTGCACATCCGTTTCCGCTATAATTTAAATTATTATTATGTTAATTATTAACTTTTACTTTCTGATCACAAATCATTTTTCCTCAGTTATTAAGTGTAATTTTGCATTATGATCATAAAATGAAAACTATTTTCATTTACTAAATATGAGTTTAACCTCTAAAAGTTACGTGAGCAAAATAAAAGTACTTTAAATATTTTCTATTTTATTTAATTTTTATTCTCTGGATCATAAATATTTTTTTGTCTTTATTCTAAAACATTACAATTCTGACACGCAATTCCCTATTTGTTGAGAAATTTGTTTTCATCATTTGAGTCCTTTATCACATCTAGAGAATTACTAGACATTTACAACATGTTGCATTTATTTAGTTTCCTCTTTTATTTGGCACGCAATTTTCCATTTTCCATTTCTATTTTTATTTCAGTTCACAAAAAGTTTTATCAGCTTTGAAAATGGTATTCACCCTTAAACTTTATGTCCTGTGACGTTCAATACATTTATATTTATACACTCAAATGTATTTTTAAAAACTTATGCATTTGTATTGCCAAGTAGATAAATATGTGTGTATGTATATATGTGTGTATGTATATGTTTGTGTATGGGTAGTTGTCAGTCGTCTAGTTTATTTGCATAGAGGTTAAAGGCGCCAAACCGTATTTTATTTACTATCATTTCCTTCCGTTTTTTTAACGGAACACACAATATTTTCAACTGCAACAACACAACAACAACAAAAACATGTGAAAATGTTGTACAAAAGTGCGAATGCATATGAAAAAGTACTAGAGTTTGGTATTTTTTTTTGTTATTTATTTGTTTTTACTTAAATATTATTTCATTTTAGTTCAGTTCAGGGTTGTAAAACAAACAAGTGTGATAGACAGACTAAGCGAAAGTCCAAACGACTGATAGTCAAATACAAATAAAAATTCTCTCTCTCTCTCTCTCACACTCACACACTACGGAAATGGAAATGGTATAATCGTAAAAACGTTATTTTTTCTATTTGTGTGCGTTTTTTTTTGTCTCGTGCTCGTTGTGTTTACATTGGAGTGACTTTTAATGGAATGTATGTTTGTGTTTCCTTTGAAGGAAATGTATGAGAATGTTTTTGTTTATAGAGTCAGGCAGTTAGTCAGTTTGTCAGCCAGTGTCTTTAAACATGCTTAACTTGTATGAATATTATGCGAAAAAAATAATAAAAAACCAGAATTAAATCAACAAAAAAAGTAGATTTGCTTTGATGTGGTCGTTTATTGGTTGTTATTAGATGATCAAAAGGTTATTCATATAAAAAAAAGCTTTTTTTTTTACAGTTCATTTTTATTACTGTGAAAGTCTTTAATAAAATTTTTATAATTTCAGATACTTTAGACAACATTTAAGGAATTAAAATTTTTCAGGTCTCTTAAAGTGGAGTGAGATCGAAAAATCCTTAACACATGTTTTTCATTAAAACTTTTAACTTAAGTATTGTTAATCTGATTGTAAAGAGTAACCAGAAGAAAGTGCATACTAGTATTATTGAATATTTTGATCAAAACCTAACTTGGTCCTATAAAAGGTTGGACAAGTATTCAAAGATCTGCCTTTAAACCGTTCCCAAAGTTATTAAACAGTACATGGAGAACTTAAACCGTTTATAGAAAACCTGGATCAGGTAGATGGAATAGTCCACAAGATGCCTCTAAAGGCAAAAAATACAAAGAATTCTCATCACATCCCGTGAGAAAGCAACTCTGCTCGATTTTCTGATAAAATTTAGAGACAAAAAACATAACACGTAAATTGAAGTCCATAAAGAAACGTATGTATTGGCAGCTTATTGGAACTTACAGGTCGAGTGAATGTTGAAGAAAAGGACCCTAAAGCATTACAAATTAAATTGCATATTGCATGCCATACAATATGCCGGCTTTTTAAATTTCAAAATGTACATCAAAATAAAATATATATTATAAGGCTGGTTCCACTCATAAGATTTTATAATATGACTACTTATTTTTGACCTGACTCGGCTTCCTGGTACTTTTGTATACAAGGGCATGAATGGTACAAGACCAATAATGTGGTTCTTGTTCCAAGAGATTAAAATCCTCCAAAATACACCGAACAGTTAAAGCAGAATTGGAGAGCACAAAAAAGTACTCCAAGAGAGTGGTAGATTTTAAAAGGAGATGGACTACATGATCGATAAAAATGCTAGAAAGTGCTATAAAAACGTTAATGGAAGGGTTTCTGGAAAAGAAAAAATAATATTTTTTTTGCTTAAATAATTTCAACAAATTGAAAAAATCAAAATTGTAAGTTTAGTGGTTTCTTTTTATGTTAAGAATTTTTCGATCTCACTTTTAGTACCATTCCATAATAGTCGTGGATGGAGTCTAGTATGTTATTTCGGCATTCGCTGAGGAGATTAATAACGTTACCTACAAGAGCGGTAGTGGTTACTAAATGATAATTCAAGTCGAATTGTGTTGCTTTTCTAACTCGCAGTACCCCATAATTACTGAAAGCAGCCGCCATATATTCTTACGACAATGATTCAGAAATGTTTTTGTTAGTCCCAGATTGGAGGCAGGTCATATGATCCTTGGCTTACAAAACTCTGCAAACATCGAGAAGTTTATATAAATAACCAATTTAAGATCAGGATATAAGACACCATAACCAACTTTAATACAGTTTGAGCCGTAACATGGATCCTAGTTTTGCATTTTCCGATTTAGTTACTCCAATTTAACTTTTAATAAGAGACTGCGGTGTTTTGTAACCTAATTCGAAGATTGTAAATAAGAAAACTTATATATTAAAGCTGAAGCTCTTTAAATAATTTTTATACTCTACTTTTTTCAAGATCATCAGAGAAGACATCAGACCCAATCGCGAAGACACCAGATCCAATATCAATACATTTTTGGTCCAAGTTTTGCAACTCCCGATTTAGTTTCTCAAATTCTACTATTTTGAAGAGCAAGTTGTAAGAGACAATGGAAGGTTGTAGTAGAATATTTCTTTTGGGAAAACGATATTAAAATTACAAGAAAAAATATATCAAAACTGAAGCCATTTCACAGATCGGTATTCACGAAAATGTTGGTTTTTGACCGACTTTAAATCCACAGTTTTTAACACATTTTAATAGTCTCAATAATAAATTCATTTACAATCTGTATCTATAAACAATACTTCAGATGAAGCCCTTCTACTCCAACTCATGTCAACAAGTATTTTAAATGAATTTAAATAAGAAAGAAAAACTCTTCAATTTCACTTGAAATTCAACTCAAAAAGTCAATATTCATGTTATTTAAAACTCAAAATGCATACACGATGGGATGACATGATCCACTCCAAGGTAAACGAATGGGAAATGAAATCAATAAAAAAAAGTTTTTTTTTGTCGATGAAGATGATGGAAAATCATCATCAACATCATCGTCATCAACTAGAGTGTTATTTTAGAAATGTTGCCAAAAAATAGATTTTTTTATCTGACAAAAAAGAGATTTTTTTCTATTTAAAATTACTTTTCTCATATATAAATGTATAAAGGTTACCTGGGCGAATTCTGTTCCTTTTTGTAATATATTTTTAGAATTTTTGGCTTTTTTACAAAAATTGGAAAAATATACTGATAAAAATAAAGCAAAGAACTGCGACTGTGGAAGTACACAGACGTAATCATCGATTTCTGTTACCATTTTAAATGAGCTGCATAAGTAAGTAAACATGATGTGTGTGCAACAGTGCACATTGGGGTAAATAATAGTGATAATTTTACCCTAAAATATATAGCTATTTTTGAATATTAAAGAGTGAGATTGAAATATTATTAACTTACTTATATGTTAATAAGAACGAAACCACTAAACTTACAGTTTTATACCCTACACCACCATAAGTGTTAAGGGTATAATGCGTTTGTGCACTTTTTAGTATACCGCTCGACTCAGAATCACTTTCTGAGTCAATTTAGTGATGCTCGACCATCCTTCTGGCTGGCTGTACACGTTAACCTTATGAACAAAATACAGGTCGCAATTTTTTCGATAAAACTTGGCACGTGGGAGTCATTATTTTGGTTCAAGGACAATGCTTATTACAATTGGTGATGATGGGGACATTATTTCACTTAGACTCTATATCAATGTATCTCCCGGAATTGAGTTTTAACGTCATAAAATTGCTAAATATAAACAGATTTTAATGAAATTGGACACGCATAAGTCTGATAATATTTTACAACGATGTGCAAATTATATGAGGATCGGTCCAATATTTATCAAATATCCCATACAACATCCCTTAAAAATAACACCTTTGAAGGCATAAATCTCATATATACATTGTTTTAAGGGTCGATTCCTCTAACTCCCGTATTATCATCCCCCTAAAAAGTCCTTTACCATAATATTAGGCATTTTTAAGCACAGATTACAAAAAATATTTATACGAGGATCGATCATTAATTTTTGATTGCCAACATTAATGTGGTGTGGGGTATTAAAAAGTCGGGTTTGACCAACTATAGTTTTTACATGTTTTTATTTGATTGAAGTTATGATAAAGTTTTGCTTACTTAATTCACACATTTTTATAGTTTTAAATCACTTGCGATGAAGTTTTGAACCCTTTTCAAATACCCTTTCTTTTATAGTTATTATAGTTCTCTCTGTCACTTTGCTCGAACAGATTATTCATCGCCGTTTAAAATTTACCTAATTTTTTAATAAGAGTCCGATGTCGCTCCACTGGTCTTAGTTCCGCAAAGTTAGGAGGACTTGCCACTCTAGATATCAATGTTTATTATAGTGAAAGGATGCCAATTTAGGTCAAAAATAAGTGGACACATTATAAGATCTTATAAATGAAAGCAACCTCTTTTTTAGATACTCTTCATTTTAGTTTCGGTATTTAGAGGGCTCCTTGCAACAAGCTCTCTTGCCACAAATGCATTTTGCTTGCCAAACCAAGAACTTTTTGGAAGATTTTGACGGCTTATGGGCCCTAAAGTTTTTTTTTTTTTTTAGAAATTTGATATATTTTTCTAAAGTCCATGTAATGTCCACCTATTTTACTTGATTCAGCAATAAGACCCAATGTGCAACATCTAAACTAAATTTGTACTTAAAAAGGACACAAAGTAGATCGAAATGAGTGAAAAAAAAATGTTTCATCATGTAATGCAAAGTAAAGTGCAGCTAAAAGGCAACTAAAGCCAGTAAGAGTCTTTCGTTTTGGATTTTGTTTCCAATTTTTTCGCTTGTAACAAAAACAACACACAATATTTCCCTAATGCTGCTTGCAACGTTATAAAACTTAAACAAACACATACACTCACACATACTTACACTTAAATACTGTGGCATTTTCACATGCATCTAAGATGAAAGAAAGTTCAAGTTACAACTTATAAATGTTGCAAAATAGAATTTTCTTCCATTTTCAAATCGCTTTTTGCGCTTCGTTTTTACACAAGAGTCTTCTTTTTGTTTAATATAAATGAAAAGACGCGCCAATATTATGAGTATTTATTAGAAACGTGCTGTATCTCGATAAATATGCATTTATTATTATGATTATTATTAAATATATATTTTGCTTCAGTTTTTCTTTTATTATATTTTTGTTCCTCGTATTCAGTTTGTAGTTCGTATCTTTTAGCTGAAGTATCTTTAGAGTGTATTTTTTGTTGTTATTGTTGTTGGTATGATGTCAATGATCGCTATCTTTTGTAGAATATTGTACACATTGAATGTGGCTGCTACGTGTTATTTTCACAATATGTACTACAACGACAACAAAAACAACTGAGGAAAGGTCTTAAATAATTGGCAATTTTGTGTATGAGAAAGAAAAAAAGAAAAGAAAAGAGACAACAAGCGAACACCTTGTTGATTGCAGCTGAATTGAACAAAAAAAATGTTTAAATATTTTATGTGTAAACAAATTGTTTTTCTCAGTTCACATTATTAAAAGTGTATTTAATTTCAGATTTTTTTAAAGGGAGTAATAGAAATTAAATACAATTTCAAATTTCAATTAAATGGAGGAAAACAAGGAATTTAATAAGACTGAAGACTGAACTGAAAGACGCAGTACACATTGTATATCGGAAGTGTCAACGCTTAACATTTATATTATATGAAAAATTCAAGGACCATTCAAAAGTTAATGTTTTTGAATTGATTTGGAAAAGTACAGGACCTTCTCTGGTCAGGAGTCTGGCCAAAAATTCAGTAGATTTTTTTTGATATTTTCTAAAAGAATGTGGCAACATTTATACACAAAAAAACGTGTTCTGAACTTCAGACTTTTATTATACCGTTTGTGCTCAAGAACGAAACCTATTGAAATTGGCTATATTCGCTCTATAGGGCTAAGTCCAGACCCCCTCAAATTCCACCTTTTTTATCGAAATTTCGAATTTAACTTTTCTCTTTAATTAAAAATCACAAAGGTAACATTTGTGAACATGACATGCAGAGAAATGACAAACACTTTTATATTCGCAGCGAACATTTATTGTTATCATTAACATGTTAATTTTTGAATTAATTGATTTTTGATAACAATTTCTTTGCTGTAATAAAATTGTTTATTTTACTGGCAACTGAATATGATTTTTTTCTTTAAGATTTTTTACAATTTGTGTTAACATGGATTTAAATTTTCTTAACTTAATGTTTACATACTTTCCAAAGGCATAATTTTCATACGAAAATATTTTTATTTAAAGACAAATTAATGCGAAGAAACAAATTTTTTATTAGAATAACAATATTTTCAGTTGAGATAACAATATTTTTAGTGGCGATAATAATAATTTTAGTGGCGATAACAACATTTTTAGTGACTATAACAATATTTTAGTCGTGATAACCATAACTATTTTTAATAATGCAAAATCACAATAAATTATTTAGTTATGAAAATAATATTTTTATTGGAATAACAATATTTTAGTGGTGATAACAATAACTTTATGGTTACCGCAAACAAATTTTTCTCTGCGTGTGTCTTTAACATTTTTGTTATTAGACCGATATTGCCTTAAATAGGATACTGTCAATAACGATAAGAGTTAATTCGGTAAATGTTAATTGAATTCGAACAATTAGTCTAGTTCAGATATCGGTCTATAACATTTTTGTTATTGAAAAATTCGGGAAATTTTGAATTTTAATAATTAGTTTAGAATTAGTGAGTTTGATTCACGGATTTGGTGCAAGAATATATATTCTTTTTGTGGTCATAGATGTTTCATTCTTGGCATTAGAAAAAAATTATATACATTTGTGATATTAAGGGCAATAAAATTATTTATACAAATAAAATTATTGATTTAACAAATATATATAGAATTTTAAGTTTTCTTATATCCGGTCAGATTATTACGGAGTTCATAAAAATCAATTAAATTTAAAATAAATTTCAAGATTTCTTCGCTCCAACTCTTTAACTACTTTAACCTTCTAAATCCATAAATTAGCTTTATAAAAAAACGTGTGTTAAATTTGGAAAATATGCTTATAATTTCAAATTTTGCCCCCCTGTTGCCTTAAATATGAGTATAACCCAAAAAAGAAAATCTCCAAAAAACATAATGTTACAAATATCATCACAATTGTTTAAATAAATATACATTCTTGTGCCCTTTGACTGTTTAGTATTTTATATTCCCCACTTCCACTGCCTTCCTTCCCAGAAATAAAACTTAAACTTCTATAAACAGACGTTTTTATTTAAACTCACACTATTTTATCTTGTGTCCCAGGACAGTAATTTACAATGACACATACTTCTAGGGACCAAGACAAATAAAATTACAATCACTCTGACATTTAAACAGTAAAAAAGAGAAAAATAAAAAAATGAAATAAAAAACAATAAAGTCAGCAGTTTTTACGATGTCTGGCTGCTACCGCTCACTTTTTTTTGCTCTCCTTAAACCCAACACCTACACAGAGACATACATATACTTAAACAAAACTCTTTCAAGCAGGAGTTAAATTCACTTAATTTATATAAAATCTAATGTTACTTTTTATACCCTCCACCAGCACAAGTGGTAAAGAGGGTATATTTAGTTTGTTATTCCGTATGAAATGCTAAGAAGGATGTATATAAATTCTTGCATCAAATTATCTGAGTCAATTTAGCTATATCTGTCTATATGTCTATCAGTTGTTGCCACGATCACATCCGCAATAATTGACAGAGTTTGATGAAATTTGGATTGAGTATTCGATATCCAACTTGAAGCAAAAAACTTTCGTAAAATTGTCAATTATAAATCGCCAGTTATAATAAATTTTTACCATAGTTTCAAGAAATACCTCATTACCATTCCATAATTATCAAAATCGGTTCAGTAGAAAAAAAGTTATAGCCAAAAATATAAGTCTACCTTTATCGGAGGCGCTTTACTGCTCAAAAATGGGCCAAATTTGAGAACTCTAGGTATTATACTTCTATTTAGATATTTGACAATTAACGTTTGCTTTGTATGGGGGTACGTCTCCCCCTGATCCCATCCCTCTCTCACATATACAGTCTGTTCTGTATTTATTTCTCGGACATTTGTGGTGGAGGGTATTAAAAATTCGGCATAGCCTAATAACCATTCTCACTTATTATTGTGTGTGTCTGCATGGATGTTTTTAGTTATTTTTCTTTCCGAATTTTATAGATAAATGTTAAAGTCTGCTACTACAGCAGTTGTAGCTGCTACTAACTATTAGTTGCAGTGTATGTGTGTGTGTGTGAATTACTTGTAGTTTGTAGAAATGTTTTTCTTGATGGAAAAATAAGAAATATTTAAAAAATTTGTAACCTTTAGACAGACTGTAGTTGAACTGTGTGTGTTACATTGTTTAGAGAATTAGAAGGCGTGAGCTGCTTAAATATTGGGTGGGTCGTAGAGCATAAATGAGCCAAACAAAATATATTATGTTGTATGTGTAAAAAATATATATAAAAGAACATTGTCATCATGTTTTGTGATTTTTTTTTATTTTTTTGGTTTATTAGTATTGAATGAGACAAATATAGAAAATTATTAAATCTTTAAGGATTCATTTTTAGTTTAAATATTAATTTAATCAACTTTATAAAATACTGATAGAAAAGTATAGGAAACTATTTGCTATTGATGTCCGTATATCGTTAAATCGGTAGCAGAAGTTATTTTCCAAAAAAGAGATGATAGAGGTGCTGAATGTTCAAATCCCTTGCATATAGTCCATAAAGGTATAATCAGTAGAAAAACTATAATTTATAGCTTTTTTTAAAAGCTTTATAATTACGAGACTTTTACAAAACATGAAATACGGTTTAAATCTTGTTTAACACCTTATTTCAGATGTACTCTTGATTCAAAAGCTTTTGACTTGAACTCTAACAATGGTAATTAAAAGTCATATAAACCATTATTAGAGTTCAAGTCATATAAATTATAGCTTTAAGGTAATTATATGTTACATCTGAATGTCAATTAATATTCTGAAAAAGTTGAGTTTAAAGAGTGAGTTTTGAGCTTAAGAAAAAAGCTCCTTATAAAACTAAGAATATTTTCTAAATATTTAATTATTTATTTTAAGCAACGTGTTTGTTGAGATTTTTCGAAAAAATGGGAACTTTTAAAATACAGTCGAACCTAAAAGATGATTAGTAAAATAAAAGTCGCCACAGGTTTAATTTATCAATAATTAACACATTTTTAATAGTTTTTAATTATAAATTTGCTTCGCTTCCAATTTTATTATGAACATTGTGCAGGAACTGTGTTACCGTTGGTGCGACTTTAGTCGCACTTTTGCAAATTGCCCCTTTTTTGTCCCATTTTTTATAATTTGGATTTTCGGCATAAAACTTCACGAAATTTCATTATTTGACTTAAAAAGAATATTTCAATAAATTTTATATAAATTATGGATGAAAAAATTTAAATTAAGAACGATTGAATCCAAAAAAAGACATGAACTATACTTCTACAAAACAATCTGGAAATCGAAATAGTGATATTTTAAGAAAAACCTAATTCAAGATTTTTTCAATATTAAACGTGAAATAATGCAAAATCATAATTTAAAAAAAAAAAACAAAAATGTTAATTTATGGCGAATTAAACCAGTGGCGAATTTTGTTCCTCAAATCACCTTTTACATGCGATTTTATTTTCCCCTTTTTGTGCGACTTTTTGAAAAATCTCGACTTTTTCGGTTTCCACTATATATTTTGCAAAAGTACAATACTTTTTTTTGCGTCTTCATTTGTTGAGAAAATTAAGTAGCACCTTAAGATGATTTGTGACACAAAGGTCGCCACAGGTTAAAATTCTCAAAAATCAACTATTTCGAATTTGCCTTGTTTTTCGTTTAATATAGAAAGATTATTGAATAATAGCCAACAATTAGTTTTTCTTTAATTTAACACTATTTCAATTTCCATTATTTAGCCCGAATACCGAAATTTCATGGAGTTCTATGCCAAAAATGCAACTTATAAAAAGGGAACAAAAAGGGGAAATTTGAAAAAGTGCACAAAAAATAACACGCAGTTAAAAAAATCGCAATTTACAACTAAAGTCACACCAATGGTAACACTGGTTGGTAACGGACAAAAAATATTGCTACCATACATCCAACTGGCAGACTGGCTGTCCATGTAAACTTTGTGAATAAAATGTAGGACGCATTTTTTGAGATATCTTGATGAAACTTGGCACGTGTCATTATTTTTATCTAGGACCAAAAAATTGACAATAAGTCTTTTATATCAAAAGCTTATATACAATTTATTAATTTGTCCTCTGTTTAGCAAAATTAATGAAATTTCACGAAGTTTTATGGTGAAAAGTGGAAATTATGAAAAAGCAATTTTTGACTGAAGTCGCACCAACGGTAACACTTTTTATTTATTTTTTGTAATTAACCAATTTCAGATAGGATTTGTGGGCAGACCTGTGCAAGTTCATCAAAATTTAGTTTACACAAAATTACGTTAAGATTTCTTTATAAAATAATAAATATTAAATATAAAATTTAGAACAAAAAACATGGTTTTATCTGTGAATAAATGTTGCCACCTTTTTGGAAAAAAATCCAAAAAATATACCGTTATCAAAGTTTCAATTTGGTTGGAAACTTATAGGAAATTAAGCCCACACTAAATGAGTTTTAAATGTATTTCGAATTAAATAGCTGTGAAACTATTAGAGAAAACAAAATTTCGCCAAAACTTCACAATCGAATTTTTGGCGAATTTAAAAAATGCATAATTTAAAATATAATTTGGAAATCAGCTCAGCTCAGCTGTAACCATTTATATATGCATGCAAAGATCAATAATTTTTCAAATGTTACAGAATTATTTTCCTTTGTTCATAACTTTTGATCAAATAAATCAGAGTTAAGCTTTTATTGTGATAAAAGCATTGCAAAGCTTTATCATACATTTAGATTTAATATTTTTAAAAGCATTTTTTTTCACTTTTTTTGCATTCAATTACTTATATGAACCTGTCTTATATGTGATTTGGAACTGTTAATTTAAATTCCTCCTACAAAACAGTTTAAATACTGTCGTGTGTGTCAATGTTGAATTTGCCTTAAAGTTCCTTAGAGTTACACCTTGTTTCCTTCCTCATTCCTTTCCTTTTCTACTATTTATTTTTGTTTTCCGTTTTTGTGTGTGTGTGTGTGTGTGTGTCCTTTTTTACGCATTCCTTGGGGTATTTTAAGTTGTTTTCTTACATTTTTTGTGTCCTTTGATTTCAGGTTGTAATTTTTTTCTGTTGTATCAGCAGAGTATAATGTGTCATTGACTATTAAAGACAATTGTTATGATTTTTTATTGTGTTCACTTGTATTTTTGTGTTCTGTTGTTGTTGTTACTTTTATTCTTTTTGGCCATAAAATAAATATTTGTCCAAAGGGAATTTCACACCTATAGCTACAATAACAAAGTGTTGGATATCAACACCTTTTTTTCTTCTTCTCCTTCTCTCTCTTATTCTTGTTGTTGTTTTTTGTTTGTTTCATTTGCTTTTCTTGATAACAATTTTCTTGTTCATTTCTCGTTCGTTTCTTTCTAGTTTATTTTGTGGTGATTTGATATGATTAGTTAAGGTATTTAAGGGAAATGTTTTCGGTCAATTAAAATGATTGGGATCAAATTTATAACATTTTCTGCTTATTATTGCTTAAAGACTGGACTTTTTGTAATAATAGTAATTGACATAATATTTTTTATCCTTTTATTTTTCATTTTATTTGTTAAAGTTTTATTTTCTGACTTTTTTTCTAAATACAGTCCCGAATAAAACTATTGGTACAGCAAGAATTTTTTCTAAGATTTTAATAAAATTTTAAAAGAAAAAATTGTTAAAACTGAATACAACCATAAGTGATTTGACTAATTTAAATACTAATTTTGCTTATAGACCAAATAATGGAACGAAGTCGTGTCACTATTAAAAGCGTATTGAATCGCTTTCATAAATAGTCAAGTTTCGAATGGAACGGCCGACCGTCCTTCTTCTACTGTTAATGGTGTGGGGCTGTATGTCATCTGCGGGTATATAAAGTAGTTTCATAGAAGTTTTTCATGCTTTTGTGCCGATGTTTGTAACATGCAGAAAAAAATGGTGTTACCTCTACTTATCGTTAGACTCCGAATCAATCCTGTGTCAATTTAATGATGTCCGTCCATCTGTCTTTCCGGCTGGCTGTGCATGTAAACGTTGTGAACAGTCTACAGGTCGTAATCTTATGTATTATTTTGACCTAGAGACGAAGGCCTATTGAAATTGGCTAAGTTCGGTCGAAATTTTCAGGTACCTCCCATACAAATGATGCTTTCGGAATGGAGTTTTAAGATAATAAAAGTCCTAAATATGAAACGATTTTAATAAAATTTAACACAATTAAGTATTATTATTTTGTAAAACAAAGTGCAAAAATATGCTAGGGTAGGTCCATTATTAGATCCCGTACAAACCCCCTTTCAAATATCTCTTTTAAGGTCACTAATCTCATATATTCGTTGATATTTTAATTATAACTGTTCAAATTCAGATTAATATAAACAAAAATCTATATGTAACATTATATGTAAAATGCAAAATTATACGAGGGTCGGTCCATAACTTTTCTACCTTTTATATTGGGTGATTATATTCTTTTAAAACTCAAATTTCACATAAATGTAAGTGTCACAATAATGTACTACACATTAAAGAAGAAATCAAAAATTAAATTGTGCGAGGGTCGTTTATTAATTTATCGTAGCTGCTATATATAAACAACCGGCTATCCTTAATTGTTTTAAAATATTTTAAAAGAAAATGTGAAAAACATTCAGTCCATAATGTGGCTACCGCACCCACCACAGTCCACAGACCAATTGAGCATTTGTGGAAAGAATTGGACACATGTGTCAAAAATACATCTAAGCGTCAAAAAGAGCTAAAGAAAGAATGGATAAAAATTGGAATAGGAAATTACAACAAATTTGGTTCATTCAAAGTCAAAGCGTTTGGATGAAGTTATAAGGCCACACAAATTTTTAAGCGGCTCAAAATTGGGAATATAGAAAATTACACTTGCTGTGCCAATAGTTTTATTCGGCACTGTATATCTTTCATTTAGAGATTTTATGCTTGAAAATGTTAAAAATGTATCTGTTTTATTTCTGTGAAAATGTTAAATGAGTTTCATTTGTTAGAAGTTTATTTAAGTTTTTTTTTTTTTTTTGTATTTTTACCACAAAATGTCAACATTTAATTGCTCAGTGACATATTTTTGCTTTTTTTTGTGTATTTTCTTCTCTCTTTATTTATAAATTTTTTTGTTTACATAACATTCTCATAATTTATCCTTATTTGTGACATTTAAAAAATTTTTGTTATTTTGTTTATTTTGGTTTTTAGTTTGAAATAATAATATTTCTATATGTCAGAGATCTCAGAAAAAAGCTTATTTATGTTGTTAGACATTAAAACCATTATCATAATTAGTTTTTTGAAATATGTGAACAGTTTCTCTTTGAAGAGTGAGTGAAGAATGGATATAGTTTTGTATGTAGATAAATAATGTAGGAAATCTTATGGGTAAATAATGACAAAAATATTTGATCCAAAAGAATTTTATACAAATTTGTGTGATTATGTGATTTTATTAAATTTGATTAAAGTGATTCAATTATAAAACATATTTAAACATTTGTCACCCTGTCATACTGAGGTCCCTACGGCAGAAAATACAGAAAATAATTTTAAGTAGACCAAATTTGAATAGGGTTCGTGGCCAGATTTTTGTCTCCAGCTTATCCGAATTTATAAAAAACAAGTAAAAGTTATAGTCGTTCAAGCTCGACTACTTAATACCCTACACCTGACTATTGTTTATTTATTTTTAGCTATCAAAAATTAATGATCGAAAAAAAGAATGATGACCAAAAAAATTTTGTTTGGAGATTTAAAAAAATTCGTTCTTGGTCACTTGTGGTGGTGAAGAGGACTTTGCACTTTTCTGAGAAAAATGCAATTTCCAAAAAAATGCATGTTTCTCAAAATAAATTTAACTTTTTCAAATAATTTTGTTCGTCTAAAGAAATGGGTATTTTATAAAGCAATTACCCTCTTTAGATAGAATTGCCCTTTCTGAAATAAATGTACTTTTCTAAAAGAATTTCACTTTCTGATAAGAAGTATTTCTGTTTCATAAGTGCACTTTTTTAACAAGATTTACTTCTTTTTCAACAATTGTGCATTTTAGAAAATGTTGCATTTACACTTGGTATTTAACAGTTGGATTGTCCTCTTCTCTGATAAGTGCCTCTTTGCACAACAAGTACTATTTTTTAGAAAATTAACACTTATCAAATATAATATTTTTAAAACTACACTTTTCTATGAAAATTACATTTTTCTAGAAAGAATATATTGGGATCTGAATTTTTTTAGGAAAATGTTTCGGGAACATTTGAACTTTTTCTAAAATTTATTATTTTCTAAAATAATTTCTTTACTATAGAAAACGGTAAATTCCTATGAACATTTTGCCCTTTTTTAAAGCAAAGTGCATTGCCTAAGAAATATAATCTCTTAATATTTTTCTATAGGAATTGCACTTTTTTAAAAATTTGAAATTTTGGCTTCTTTTATTTCTGCAAGTTTTTTCTAATTTTTTCTAATTTTTTTTAATTTTGGTATTTCAATTAATTTTTTCTATTTTTTAGATTAAATTTCATTTGTAAAAATTTTTTAAAATTTTTTCTTTTTTTTTTTTGGAAAATGCATTTTTTTACTGAAATTGCACTTTTTATTGAAAAGTTTTCTTACTATGAAAATTCAAGTCTCTAAAAATTTGAATTTTTAAAATTATTTATCACCCAGAAATTCAATTTTATCTAAAAATTTATTTAATTTTTTAAATTGCATTTTTCATAGGAAATGAATTTTTAATAAAAAATGGAAGTTTTCGGAAAATTTGAATTTCTTAAAAATTGCATTTTTTTGATTTTTATTTTTCTTGAAAAACTTTTTTTGGAAAACTAAATTTTGTCTATAAAATTAACTTTTCTCCCAAAATTTTATTATTATTATTATTATTATTATTATTCTAAAATTGCACTTTTTATTTAAACATGAATTTTTCTTATAAAATTGCATTTTCTTCAAAAAATGCGTTTTGCTTTAAAAAATTGCATTTATGTCAAAACAATTTTTTTAAAGATTTATATATTTTCTGAGAATTTCATTTTCTTTAAAAAATGGTATTCTTCCATGAAGAAATAAATTTTATATCATTTCAGTGAAATTAGATATTTCAACGAAAATAGCACTTTTCTTCGGAAACAACACTTTTCTATGAAAATAGCACTTTTCTTTGAAAATATAATTTTTCTACGGAAACAGCACTTTTCTACGGAAACAACACTTTTCTACGGAATCAGCAATTTTCTATGGAAACAACACTTTTCTTTGAAAAAAGTACTTTTCTTTTAAAATAGCACTTTTCTGTGAAAACTGCACATTTTTACGAAAATTGCACTTTATCCATAATATGCAGTATGCAATATTTAAACGCTGCTCAATTTGCTCTTTGGCGAAAACATTGATATGATTTTCCTAATGTATCTGTAAAGTCAAGCTTATCGACTCCCCGATAACTACCGAATTGAATTTTTTTTATCAAGAATTGAAATGATATAGAATTAATTCTAGACTGACCATTACAACAAATCTTTATATTTTGTTGCATTAAATAAACACAAACTAAATATTAAACATAAATTTAATTAATTATTACTTTTTTAGGTTTTTCTTGTTTTTTTTTCTTAAATATTTCAGAATTTAAGAAATTTAAAATTCTCAACTCTTGTCCCCAAAAAATTTCTTTGCATTTTTGAAAAGACAAATGTCCTCAATTCATTTGCAAGAAGAAAAAATAATAAAATTGTTTTTAATTTCATTTCTCTGTTTCATATTTAAATATTGACTCAAATAAGTAAACTATAACGAACAAATTTTAAAACATCACTATTTTCTAATTTAGAACAATGAACTCTGACTCTCTCACTCTGTCATTATGGAGACACATCATCATCATCATGGAGACATCAAGTCAAAAAACTTAAAGTTGATTTAATTTATTTTTGAGTTGTACTCATTTCTAAAGACCATAAAACACATTAACAAAAATTTTGAAATGTTTATAACTGACTTAAGTCTTTTGTTTCAAAATGTTCATCATCCTCTACTCATATCCTTTTAGAACAATTTAATATGTTTTTTTTCCTTGTTTTAACAAATCAAGACGAAAAACTAACAAAAAATGTATTTAATAGAAAAAAAGTTCTCATAAAGAAATTTATATGTTTTTTTTTGTTCTCATTGAAAGACAAACAAAATGAAAGTAACACTTTACGTTGACAAGTTGGAATAAAAACGTAATATATACAACAATGCAACATCACTTCCTCTGCTGATACTGCTGCTGCTGTCATGACAGCAAACACAACAACAACAACAACTATTCTGCTAAGGGGTTAAACAAATGAAAATGAAAGAGAGAGAGAAAGAGAGAGGGAGGGAAAATAAAACTTTATTCATTTTGTTGCATAAATGTTTTAACAAAATGTTACAGATGACCGACCATGTCTGCAATATAAACCGGAAACTTGGACGGAAGTTCAACAAGAAACATACCAAAATAGAAGAAGAAGAAAAAAATTACAAAAAAAAAGAGAACAGAATTCCATAGAATTCATTATGACACTAAGAGTATATGGAATTGTTTTTTTGTCTTTACATTTTCATCTTTATTTGAGAGTAAAATGAAAGAAGAAGAATATAAAGCAATTTTTAGTTGATTTTAGTAAAAATATGTGAATGTTGCATAAATGTATGAATGTGTTGCAAGTATAGCTTACACTTACTTAATATGTAAGAGTATTCATTTTTTTTTGCTTTTTGTATATAAATGTGTGTGTAATGATGTGTCATAGAAATATTTATGTATGTGTGTGAGTAATGATAAATACTAATGTAATAACTAAACTGAAAACATTCCTTTTATTAAAAATGACCCAGTAAACAATTTTTAATAAAAAAATTAGCATTTCTTAACAAAAATAGTTTTATATTACAAAATATGCGTTTTTATATGGAATAAATAGTTTTCTAATGAAAATGACTTATATATGAAAAGAAAATTTTTCTAAAGATATAAAATTTTCTCTGCAATAGCATTTCTCTCGAAAAATAAAATTTTATACAAAATAGCCTGTATCTATGAAAATAGCACTATTTTATGAAAATAGAAAATTTTCTATGGAAATAGCTACTTTATAAAATGGCAGTTTTCTATAAAATAGTTATTTTCAAGGAAAATAGCTCTTATGTTTAAAGTTGCTCTTTTCAATGAAATAGCTTTCATCTAGAATATAGTATAGTTGTTTTTTATGAAGAATATATTGCTTTTTTAAGAAAACAGCTATTTTAAACTAAACTATTTCTTCACTATGAAAGTATTTGTTTCCTATCACACTAACTTCTCCGGGGAAATATAAATTTATTATAGCAGTAACTCTATTTAATAAAAAAGATATATTTTTGACAAAAGAAAAACTCTTTTTAATATTTCATTAAAACTTCTTTCGGTGAAAATAGCTATTTTCAATTATTACAACTCTTTTCTATGAAAATAGTTATTTTTCTAAAAAAATATCTCTTTTCTAAGGAAATAATTCTTTTCTATCAAAATAGTTTTCTTTGTGAAAAAATTACTTTTTAATGCAAATAGCACATTTCTACTCAAATAGCTCTTTTCTATCAAAATATTTTTCTATCAAAATAGTTCTTTTCTTCAAAAAATATCACTTTCCTTTGAAAAAAGCTCTTCTTTTAAGAAAAATCTTTTTAAAAATGTTTCTTTTTATGAAAATAAAAATTTTCTTTGATCATAATATTTTTTTCTCTGAAAATAATATTTTCTTGAAAATCGCATATCCTGCCAGTCATAAAAAAAGTCTGATCGATATCGAAACGCTCAAATTTTTTTATTTGTGAAGTCTTTAATTATATCGGCAAAAATGGCTCGTTGTTACCGACGTTGTTTTATCCTTAATATAGTCTAACAATAACTACTACAACTTTCCTCTTTTACTTTTCCACTGGGTTGGTCCATATAGTCTGATTCTTGTCATGTATTAATGTGGGTAAATTCTTTATTTAAAAACAAATTTGTAAACAAATTTAATATGGACATGAGACAAACCTAAATGCACTAAGATTTCGTAAATTTCAATAAACATACACATACATATGTAGTATTTTATAAACACACACTAACACACATACACATACTGATAACTAGTTACAAAATATTTATACAACTGCATTGACAAACAAATAAGTTTTAGAGTAAATTTAAGTCGAAATCATAACATTTTCGAAGCAAAATAGAATGAAATTGCAAGAAGACGTGTTTAAAGGAACCAACTTGGCCAAAGGGATCTTATTGAAATTAGAGTTTATCCCGGAAATGTAATATGAGGGAAGATCAAAGGAAAATCGAGTATTAAGTCCTACCAAATGGTCGGAGATGGCAATGTTTTATTTTGAATCTATTTTTCGGCCTTTCAATTTTGTCCCTTTAAAGAAATTCGAACAAAAATATAATAATATATTTTTAAGGATATTTTGGCCACACATATGCTATGCTATATTGAGTGAGAAGTATCAATTTAAAATATATATTTATGTGGGAACTGTAACGAAATATGAATCAATATTTGTAAAATTAGTTTGAATATTAAATACAGTCAGAAAAATAATCGTACTGATTTTCAACGAAATTTATTTGTTCTGAAGACTTTTAAAAGTTTCAATCGGTATTCTGGGAAATGTTCTTTTATGAAACTATAGAAAATAATGTACCGTTATTAATAAAAATGGTAACATAAATTCCAGATAGCGAAATAATTGTGAAGAATTTCATTCCATTTGATTTGATTTAATTCAAAATTAAAAAATTTTATTTTGCATCAGATTTGGGTCCACAAATTTTGTTCTTCTGAATTTGATTTCTAGACATAATTAAAGAATAGCAGAGGGCCATGCAGGCCAAATATTGTTCAAATCATTTAATTATAGTGGACGTGAGAATATGACCTTCTGACGCACACAACTAACTTAGCACAGTTATTTGTTTGTTGTAGGAGTCTAAACTCCTTCTACGAGTTAATGTTAAAATGATTAGAAATTTTAAGTTAAACTTGATTTTATTTTATTTTAATTAACATCAAAGTAAATTGATCGATCCAATCCAATACGGTGAGACTGAAGTCTTGTATGTGAAGCATTCAATTTCAGATGCTTATCGACTTTCAAGGTTCTTGACAGGTATATATTAACAAGTAACAGTCGGTTAAGGTCGGCTAATATGATATCATTAATATTATGGACCGACCATCGTAGAATAATGTTTTCTATAAAACATACATATTTAAAATTGTCCCTTACATATATGAGTGATTCGTATCATTTGAAATGATTTTCTGAAACTTGGATTTGGAAATTATAGTTCCATTTTAGCTCGCAATAGTTGGACTGTGGTTTTTGGGTATGAATAAATCATAAACATATCAAGTATATCAAAATACTAAAATTTGTGTACCCTCAACAACCAATGAAGATAAAGGGTTTGTCATTCCATTTGTATCGCCAAGAGGAATCACCTAAGTCTGGCTGCCAGTTTGAAATATTCTAACGGTCATAAGTTAATTCGAATTCAATAAAATTAGGTCAGTAGTATTAGTTATTCTTCAAAGAATCTTGGCAAAAATAAAACAGTAAAATTATTCAAGTTGCAATAAAATTATATATCGATATCTGAACCAATCCGACATTCCAAAAAACTTTTTTCGGAAAAACTAGTTATTTAGATTAACAATAATGAAGCTTTTTTACTTATTAAAAAAATTTTTGCACTTATGTTTCTTGTATAGAAGTCATTTTATCGTCCGATATTTCATTTTCTATGATTTTTTATGAAAGTTAAAACCACATTCAGGAACATATTTGTCTGGCAACTACTTGGAATATTTTACTGAACAACAGTAATTTCTATAGGCCTTCGTCCGGACATCGTTAAATTGGCTCAGTGATTTTAAGTCGATCGATATAATTGAAATGGGTTAAATATATTTTTTCCATATGCTACAAATATCAGCACAAACACATTATGCCAAAAGAGCTATAGGGCATCAAAATTATACTGAAGTACAATTAGATTTTCATAAATAATTCTAAAATAATGTTGGCAACATTTTTTTCAAATTGTGAGTTTATGTGTGTGTGTGAGTGTGTGTAAATAATACCACAATAACACAACCTTTTTCATGTATCACATCAGCAACAAAATAATACAAACAAAAATCACATACACAGAATTTTATTCTTACCTACATTATATGTGTGTGTATGTATGTATGTGAATTTATTTCAAAAATATTGTATTGTTTTATTTAGAAACATACAAACTGAATATTTGTAGACATTTAATTTTTTTTTTATAAAACTTTAACTTGAAATATTTTTCACAAAATTCTTAACTCAACATTAAGAATTCAAATAGAGAAAAATGCAGGAGAAAACCGAAAACCGGAAGTGACATGTTTTGTGACAATGAAATAAATTCTTAAACATGTTTTAATAAATAATTTAAATTGTGTTTTTATTTCTGTTATTTTATTTATTTTTTTAAATTAAATCTTTATTTTAAGAGAGATTTTTTTATGTAGGAAGATTTAAATTTTAAATTTAAATAAATAAAAAGTAAAAAGTTTAAGTCGGCTAAGTCCGACTATTGAATACCCTACACCACATTGTTGAATGTAAATTAAAGCGACCAAAAATTAATAATGACCCTCGTATATATTTATTTTTACTTAAGTGTGCAGTAAATTATAAGTAATAATATTTTTAGGGAATTTCTGTGTTTTAAGATGATGTTTTTTCTGGACGGATTATGCTATAGAAAATTTGGGACCGTCTCTCGTAAAATCTCGCTTATCAATTTTTTGTTTATGTCTGTTCTAATTTGACCACATCTTATTACAATATTAACGTATATAAAATATTAAAGCCTTTAAACCGATATTGGGAATATGAATTTATGGAACCTATGAGAAATAATTGACCGATTCCGTATAGTTTCAATATAGTTTTAGAATATTAAAAGACTTATTTTTCCAAAATTCGGTAAAATCTTTTTATATGTAAAAAATTTATGACTTTAAAACCCCTTTCGAAAGGAACATTTGTATGGGGGCTAGATGAAATGATGGACCCATAATCGGCAATTTTAATAAATCTTAGCCAAAATAGTGACACATGACAAGTTTTTCAAGACAGGTACCGCCAGGTATCCGCCAGGTACCCATCCAGACGGACGGACATCGATTATTCGACTAAAAAGTGATTCTGAAAAAGTATTCTGAGTATACTTTAAAGTAGTGGTAGCAATAATAGTTCTCCCGTAACAAACTAATGCACAAACGAATAATACTCCAACCATCTACGTTGGTGTAGGGTGTAAAAACAAAGATCAAGTTTTATTATTTTATTTATTTATTTTATTTTTAAAAAAAATTTATATGAATATTTGTTTGCCCCCCCCCCAAAAAAAAAAAAAAAAAAAAAAAAGATATTTATATGTTGTCAGATGTATTCACATAGTTTGGTTATATAAAAAATAAAGGAATGAAAAAATTGTGTTTCATTTTTCCGTTTTGCTTTTAGGAACACAACTGCTGACCTCAGGATCTGCAGTAATATTTTGGTTAAAAAAAATTTATTTATTTTTTTTTAATTTGTATTTTTTTCCCTTTGTTGTGTGTGTGTGTGTAAGATTGTATATTATGTAAATATATATAATTTTTTACATTTGTTATTTAGTATTTGGTTTTGCATTACAGAGAGGAAAACTATAAAAAAGGATTAACAATTAAAAAGAATGTAAAGAGTACAAATTTTTAATTAAATGAATTTAAAATTTTAGAAATTTTTTAAGAATTTTTATAATACTTTAATCTCTCTATAATCCATAGCATATTCTAACTAACTTTTTAATCGTGGAATTAGATTAGAATGTTAAATATTTCAATTTACCTTGAACTGTCAACAAAATGATTGAATTAAGTATGAATTTTCAGAAACTTTTATCCAGCTAAAGTCGTTTATAAAATCTTTTGGTCGAAATCTTAAAAAAACATAAATAAATGAATAATTGACGTCTGTATTTAAACTGACTCAAAATTTCTTTGTGATAAATTTAAGAGAAATATTTTCACATCTGTGAGTTTATAAGCTAAAATCCCCATTCAGGGAAACATTTGATCTATTTGTAAGAGTGTATAATTTCAATAGGCTTCGTATTTCACCAGAATTATTATGTAACAAATTTCACCAAGATATCTCTCAAACATTCGCAGACAGACAGACGGAAATCGTTATATCGACTCAGTAATTGTTCTTGAGCCGATCGGTATGCTTTTAAAATTTGTGTAATCTTACATAAATTCCAG
>PYHX02000495.1:29591322-29631322 GCA_004302925.2 Cochliomyia hominivorax
AAGTATTATACATCTCCTATAGTTTTCGAGTTATTTACATTCGAATTTTTTTTTCGAGTTATTTAATTTTTAAAATTTTGCAAGGTGAATATCTCTGCTCAATCCATTTTTTTTTAATTTGAAACTTAAAAAAAATTTTAATTTTCGTGACTTTTTTTTTTGTCGAAAATGTGGTCTTCATTCAATTTCATATGAAACAAGTAAGAATGTATGATCACTCAAGCCGACTACCTAATACCCTACACCTCATTGTTGGTTAAAAAATGGTAGTTTACGAAAAAAATTAATGAACTACTCTCGTATAATTTGAGTTTCTGTTTCTTTCTTAAGTGTGCAGTGAAATATTGTAACACTAACTATATTTCTGGGTGGTTATATGGGAGCTACAATAAATAATGTACAAACCCTCGTATAATTTTGCACACCGATTTTTGGTTATATATCTTAATTTGAACCCATTTATTATTGAAACATCATTTTTATGTGAGATTTATGAACTTAAAAGTGTTATTTTGGTTTATATGAGATCTATAATAAATAATTGACTGACCCTCGCATATTTGTTTTATAATATGAAATTTCATTCCAGGAGCAAAGGAATGAAATTTATATGTACTAAACTTCATCGAGATATCTTAAAAATTGCTGAACCTGTAGAGTTGTTTGCAACTTTTTCGTGGACATCCAAGCCGGGGCAGACAGAGGGACGGACATCGTTTAAATCAATTCAAGAAATTTGATTCTGAGTTGACAGGTATACTACAAGGACGGTTGTAAGACGCATTTGGTTACAACAGATACAAAAACCGACATAATACCCTACTGGTATTGTAGCAGGTATAATATCATTTTCTTAAAGACATATTACGACGCACAGTGTTTCAAATGAAATGGAAATAAATGTAAACTTCGAATGGGGTGGTCCGATATCAATAAAATTTTCGCTAAAGAGATATAAGATGTATAGATGAGGTTTAAAGGGTTCTAATTTGGACACCTCAGCTCATATAAATATTTAAAACCGATCCAGATTTTTTGCTATATCTCTGTAACCGATATAGGGGATTTCATCTGTGCGATTTAAAATATAAAGCTGAAAATTGGAGTGTAATGAAAATAGGTAGAATCCGGGAAACACTGTTTCAACTAAAATTTAAGTTTTTGAAGAGAGTGGCAGCTACTTTTTTTGCAGAAAAAACTAAATAATTTTTAGGAAATCGAAATTTAAAATTTGTTCCAAAAATAAATATTTGTTAATTATCTAAAAAAATTGGTTAACATTTGGAGCCCGCTTATAACTCAAAAACCTCTTCAAGTTTGGTTAAAAAGTAATATTAAATTTTTTCGAAGCCAAATATCTCTTAACTTTACGATATAATTTATCATTTATTAGTATAAATTCATTAAAATCAGTTCGAATGGATGGAATTTTAATCATTTTAAATCTTGGGACCCTGTAGAGCAGCTCGCGTCAGCTTCATAAATTTAAACTTAAAACATAAACCTGAAAGTGAAATTGGAATCGTACAAGCCTTTCGGAAGTTTTAGATTTATTTCCATTTCACTTTTTATTTGAAACATTGTGTGATAGTGTAGCATTATAACTTTGGAAGTTTGGACTCTATAGAAGGGAGTTATGGGGCTACAAAAAAGAGTATCTCGGACATTCAACTTTTTTGAACGCACGACAAAGTCCATCATCTTATAACTCTTAATAAGAACTTGTCTTAAGTTTTCTCGTTATTTGCTTTGAATCATCAAAATTTCTTTTCCAACTTATTTAAAAAATCTGTAAATCGTAATCTAAAAGAAGTCTGTGTAACATTTAAATTATCTCGATTATTGTTAAAAATACTATACAATTTTTATACATATAATTTTGACCTTATTCTATATAAACCAACCAATTTCGTACAAGTACAATTCATAATATTACGAATTATTTTATTCATTCATGTCCCCAAGCTTCGCAAATCAATCAATATTGATAAAAATCTAATTTTCAGATAATTTACTTTTCAAAAAAAATTATTTTCTAAAAAAAACAGAAAAAAACTTTTGTTTATTTCTAAACAAAATGCAAATTACTGTTGTTGTTTTTAATTTCATTTCATTTTATTTAAGACCTAAATTAACCTCGATCTAAATTGTAAACAATTCATAAAGAAAAGCAAAAAATTAAAAAAAAAATATTCTGTCTAAAACGTGCGTAAAACTTTAAAATACTTCCATTTTAATAAAAAATAACATAAAACTTTAAAAAAATAGTTAAAATAGATTTTTGTATGCAAAACACAGATTTTGATTGATTGCCCTCAAACGCTTTGGTAGGGGGGTTTTGGGTTTGAAGCTTTAAAAAAAACAACACTGCAACATTTTTATGATTCAAAAAAACTTAGCAGCATAAAAAAGATAAACAAGTAAGAAGTTATGGTCGGTCAAGACCGACTATTTAATATCCTACACCACATTGTTGGTTATAAGTGGCAGCTACAAAAAATGAATGAACTACCCTCGTATAAAGGTATTAAATTATGCTAGGAGTTCAGTACTGTTACTAATATCCTTGTGGCATTAGTGCGTTCTAAAAGGATTTTTTTCTGTGGCTTAAAAGATATTATGTACCGACCCTCGTTATATTTCATACATCAATTTTGCTTGTATTCTTATTACAATACCTACACATATGTGAGATTTAAGACCATCAAAGTGACATTTGCAATGTGGGTTGTAAGGGTCCTATGAGAAGTAATTGACCGGTCCTCCAAATAATCTATTCCAAATTTCATTAAAATCGTTTTTTATTTAGGACAATGGACCCCACATCATCCTTGGCATCATCATCCTTGGTCTAAAATAATAGCACATGCTACATAAAAACAAATTTCATTAAAATATTTTTAAAATTGCGGCCGGCATTTTGTTTTCAAAAATTTACATAAACAACCCGTCAGTCAGCTATCCAGATGGACCGGCATCGTTAATCAACTCAGAAAGTGATCCTGAGTCGAACGGTAATTAAAGTACAATTTTTGCCCAAACGCTTAATACCCCAACCATGGTTGGGGTGTTATGATGGTGTAGGGTATACAAATTTTGAAATAAACATTAAATCTGTTTTTGGGGGGATGAATGTTAAATTTGCTAACATTATTCTTCATTTTAAAGTGCAGCAATAAAAACCCTTTTTTTGGGAGTTAAAGCTAAAATATTAGCAATAAATAGTTAATTGTTTTGTTTGTTGGATGGATGGATTGATAGTTGTTATTGTTGTTGCCTTCAAATTGGGTTTTTTTTATGTTGTAATGCACTTTAAATACATTTTTGTTTGTTGTAAATACATTTTTTTTTGGTTAAAATGAAATAAACGCAAATTTAAGTGCTTTGAATGTTAAGTTATGGCAAAGGTCACTCTTTTGAAGCAAAAAAAATAATAAAATAAAGAAATAAGAGAAAAAATAATGACTTGTTTATTTAAGTATGAGTGGAAGTTCTTTTATAGAAATGTATAAGTGTGTATGTGTCTAAACGGTAATTGTTAAAATCAGACATAAATGTTTTTTTTTTGTAGTTGTATTTGTTTTAGACATTCAATCATGCATGTTGCTTAAGTCTTTTGTTTCTTTCATTCATTTTCGTTTTTATTTTTGCAAAAAAAAAAAAAAAAAACAACAACAAAGATAATAATAAGTTAAGTCTAGTAGTTGGCCAACACCGAAAGGTGTTATTTTCAAAACCAGCTTTCGTTTTCAATGTTACTGTTATTTTAAGTTTAAAATAAAAATAAATATAAAAATAAAATTAAATAAAATATTTGCACATTTTGCAGTTAATTACTTTCATTAAATATTGGTCACGCTACACAAAATCACTGGGTGAATATTATAATGATCCACAACGAATTGTACATGTCCTCCAGTAACTCTCTTAATAAGTAAGAATCGATTATTGAAAATTCCGCTTGTATGAAGATACCAATTCACCATGTCCTATCTCAAAATATTTCGCCATTATCACTTCATCTATGCGCCAAATTTTATAAAATTTCCAGAACTATGCGATATTAAAAATATCGTTTGTAAGGGGGGAATTACACTCCCGTGCCTCATCCAACATTTTAAGAGTGTAACGTTTTCCATTAAAGGCATAAGCGTGCAATATTTTATGCGTGCAATATTTTATGTAAATTGAATTATCCGTTAAGTCATAATCGTTGATGAAATTCTTCAGTTCTAGCAGATTGTTTCAGATATCTGTCTATAACTTTTCTAGTAATGAACCGATTTTAAATAGAATTTTTTTAGGACAATTACAAATTCTAAGGGCAAATTTCATTGAGCTTTGTCAATTATTGCAGATGTGAGGATGCCAACAACATACAGACGGACATAGTTAAATCGACTCAGATATTGATTGAATTTATATACTCTTTGGGGCATTGGACATTGGGCATTGGATTATTTTTTTTTGTTAGACATGGAAAATCAAACTTAAAATACCCTCATCACTATTAGTGGTGGTGGAAGGAATAAAAACAAGTGAGAAAGTAATGCCCGACTATGAAAAACTCTACACCATATTGTTGGTTATAATGCTAACTACTAAAAATTATGAGCGGCCCTCATTTAAGTCGATTATCTGAGATATGCTAAAGTGTTCAATACATTTATTAGTTCTGATTAATTTGTTTTAAAACAATATTTATAGACCAACATCGTGCCATGACCAAAATAATGGCACGTGTCAAATTTTTTTATCAAAAAGTTTAAATTGACAGCTAACAGACAGACAGATTGATGGACATTATTAAATCGACATAAAAATTCATTCTGGGTCGATATGAATACTTAGAAGTGGGTACAGCACCATTATTTTTATTTGATACAAATATCAGCGCAAACGCATAACACCCACAACACAAATGGTAGTGTAGAGTATAGAAATATAAGTTTTGAGGTTATCTCCTATATCAGAATATTACTTCTAAACTACTGAACCGATTTGAATGTTTTTGTTTCCAATCTTTGTAAGACTTTTAACAATTAATAAGACGTCTTTCAAATATGCTGAGAATTTCTTTCAGGTCAATCCCAAAATTTATAGAGTTTAATATTTTAGTCTTTCCTGGTGATACATACGGTATGACAAATTTATAACACCATCTTTCCTGTCTTCAATTGATGCAGGGTATAAACAAAATTTTTAATTTTTATAAATAATTTTCCATAACATTTCTAATTATGTATCCGTCCGGCCCCTTGTCCGTCTTTCTTACTACTATTACATGTGATTATAATTAAACTACTTCAATTTTGACCATTAATGTCTATAATACCATTTTAGGCTTTAATAACAATTCGCATGTATAAAATTACTTTTTTTCAGCATTAAAAACCATAAAGAAAATTTTTTACGTCCGCGTTGTTTGAATTCATATCTGAAATATTTTAAAAAATTTAAAGTAAAAATTAAATGTGGGTTAGTGAAATAAAGTGGAAGTGAAAATAAATGTAAAAAATAGTTAATATTAAAAAAATAGAAAATACTTAATAAATTTTGAAATTTGAATTTAAAAATACTTAATTCAGATTCCAATAAAATATTCGGGAAGTTAAAATCATTTCAAAAACATAATTAAGTTGTTCAATGAATCACATGATTTAAAATTTTTAACAGAAGTCATTCAACTGTCTTAGCAGAAAACATCACCCTTGCATATGGGAGTGCTACCAAGTTTATATTGAAATAAGGTTTGTGAATAAGATAAAGCAAAATTTTTAAACAGCATTACTAACTCAACCGCTGAACACATCAATTGACTTTAGTCTAATTGATTTATATTTATGCTTTACTATTGTTGTATCGAATTTTTCCATCTTAAAAGGCTATGGAGGTTCTCTATGGAGTTCTAATCCGGGGTCTGCGTTAGCAATTCCATGACTCTAGACCCATTAGCTATATTTATCTTTGGCCAACTTTTATTGATGCTACGAGCCATTCAGGTGTTGAACTTCCCATCCAAATGGTATTTTTCACTCAACATAGCGTAACTAATTGGGGACCAAACTGTCCCTAAAAGTAAAACACTTAAAAAGTGTCACTTCCTTGTCTTTGCTAGGCTTCAGATGTAGTCGCTTTTATTTTTACATGTTAAGATAGAAACAACTAGATGGCATTGTTTGGTATAAATGAACGCGTCATACACTTGTGTGAATAAGTCTGTTGTAGATTGTGATATAATATAATTCATACACAAGTGAACTACATTTTTATCAATTTTATAGAGCTGCAGACTGAATTAAATACTGTAATTCGAAACAAAAAGAATTAAAATGACATAAAGTGATTTAAAAAAAATATGATCAATAAAGACACCATTTCCATATGGAGTCTTATTAAGTCACATGTTTACGATTTAATTAAAAATTTTAAAATTTCGAAATCTTAAAAAATTATCGTAAATGAAGAATATTTTTGCACAGGAAAGCTTACTCACTGAGAAATGAATGTGGTTTATTTTCGATATATTTACGATTTTATACATAAAAATTTTATAAAGTGATCATTTATTAATGTATTTTAAGCGTTAATATTAGATATATCAACTATTATTAAAAAATAATTATGAAACGATTTCGCAAAAATAGTTTTTTCTTAAAAGTAATCACCAATTTCGGTCACATTTACATTTGAATGCTTTTTCCAAGATATTGATTTTTTTTATAAAAAATATATTTTTTATTTTATTATTTTGAAAATAAAAAATCTTTAAAATACTGATTGCGAATGAAGGATCATTTTGTATTTGGCCACTTGCTTTCCGTGATATATATTTTTTAATTTTTAAAAGTGATCATGATTAACATCTTATATACCGATATATTAACGATTTCATAAAAATTTACAAAAAGTGATTATAGCATTTTAAGGATTATTTTCCGAGATGATAACAATTTTATAAAAATGTTGATCCTAAAAAAGTGATCGCCAATATTTGCATTAGAAAGTTTATTTACAAAATTATAAATTGACTATTATGACTAATATTATAGTCGGTCAAATAATACGCCACAATGTTGGCTATAAATATCAGGTTTGCAAAATTTATGAACGATCCTCGAATAATTTTATTCTTTGATTTATTCTTAAGTGTGCAGTATATTATAGTGAAACCAACATTTATGTGAATTTTAGAAATTTTATAATAAAGTTTTTATGGATCGACCCTCGTATAATTTTGCGCATATGTTTTTGCTTTTATTTATATTAATTTGTCCAATTATTATTGCAATACCAAAGTATATGTGAGATTAATGTCCTTCAAAGTGATATTTTGAAGGGATCTTGTATGGAACCTATAAGAAGTAATGGATTGACCCTCGCATAAGAATATCATAAGGCTTATTTTTTTTTTAAATTAAAATCGCTTTACATTTACGACTTTTATAAGCTACAACTCTCATCCCGGGAGGATATTTGAATGGGAGGTACCCGAAATTTCAACTGACTTCGTCCTTGTGCCAAAATAATAACATGTACCAAATTTCATTGCGAATGAAGGTCGCTATTGGTTTGGAAGAATATTGACTGAGATATTGGCGATTGCTAGAACTTTAAGTTTTGAAAGGTGATCATGAATTAAGGCATTTATCAAGATGTTGGATTTATTAATAAAGTGATCCTCAATTAAGTTTTTTTTTCACATTTAAAGACTAAGTTATCAGGTTTCAAAAGATTTTAAAGAAAATTATAAAATTTTATTTATTTTAATTTTTATTAACGAAAATTTGACATTTGAACTCTGTTTTTTGTTTGTTTTAATTTTATATAAAAAATGTCAATAATTTCTATAATTTAATAATAGAAATATGCACTTAAATATACGCATACACATGCACACATTTTATCATTTAGTTTCAATAAATTGCACAATTTATTTACGTGTATATGTATATGTGTGTGTGTGTGGGTGTTTATAAGCATGTGTTGGTTAGTTTGATGTTAATGAAAATTGTTTCAATCTGCTGAGTTGACATTTACACAATTAACATATTATTAATACCAAAATAGAAACAAACTAAACGTTTCATATTAGTTAGAGAAAGAGAGAGACTAAGAGAGAGAGAGAGTAAGAGAGAAAATAAGACAATTTGAATGTCAACTATAATTCAAATATGAATATAAATTTAACTTTATGGGAATATGAAAGTTAAACACATAAACACTTTTAGATGTATGAGTAAATTTTCATTTGTATATGTATGTGAGTTTGTTTAAATGTGTATGTGTGTGTTTTTATTAATGTTGCTTTTGTTCTGCATTAATATATTCCAATATAAAATTAAATACAAATATTCTAATAAATTCAAGTATTTTATTAAAGTTTGTTAAAGTTGTTGTTGCTATTGTAATTTGTTTTTTTTTGCATTTGATTTGAAAATTGTTGTTATGGTTATAGTTGTTGTTGTTCTTGTTGTTGTTATGCTAAAAATTAATGCTAAGCAAAGCATTTCCGTTTTCCTGTTGAATATGTTACGCTGTTTGCTTTACTTTTAACTAAAACACATACATTACATACATACATACATACATACATACATACATACATACATACATACATACATACATACATACATATATACATACATACATACATACATACATATAGATACATTGCTGTTATGTATTATATAATATTCAAAAGTTGATGTCATATGTTGCTGCATTTTCATGCTGGTCATATGTACGTATGTATGTGTTATATTTATAGAAAGTTAAATTTATGCAGACACATAGACATATACATTCCTATGGATATAAATAATAGCAACTAATACATTTAAGCAGTTTTAACCGACTCCTAATATGAATTTGTGTCATGTATGAGGACAGATATCGATTCAATTGGTACCAGAACCTTTTTTTGGTATTAAAAAATTAAATGAATTTTATTTAAGATAATATAATGGAAGGAATAACTAAAATCCAAGATGAATGTTGTCAACGCTAAGTTGCCTTAAAAATATATATTTGGAAAGAGTTAGAGATAAAAATTAGGAGTAATACTGAGATGTATTCCAATTGAATGAAATGAGTAAACGTTTTCAGTAAATTCAGAGGGCGGAAACGGTGTACACTTGGTGGGTCGAAAAAAATTGTGCCCGTCACTCTCTAAAAAGAGTGAAAGAATAGTTAATGCTGTTTTAAGAAATACGAAAACAGTTTGTCACGCCTAAAAATACAGTCGATCTGAAAATATTTATATTGTTGTTCATAATTTGAAAGTGGCCACATTTTGATAATTGACTTTTGCGACATTCGGCATTTTAATTATAAACGTACGATTTAGAAAATGTTTTACTTAATACACAAATTTTTGAAATATTTTAATTTTCCCGTTATGACAGTCTCAAAAGGGGCGTGGCAAGAAAATTATTTTCGCATCTCTGAAAACAGCATCAACTATTATTTTGTTTAAAAAATAGCAACATATTTTCTTTCTGTATGGGGACTGACCGACCCAAATGTATATCCAAGTTTATCATCTCAATAAAAAATGTTTTGATTTGATGTCTCATTAAGCAGGATGAGTTTTTCAAAAGGCGATAATTAAATAAATCCCATTTATCATTTAAATGTTTAAATGTTTATTTATTTAATTTTTTGGTTATAAATGTTTCTTACGAAAAAATTATAGAGCGACCCTCGTATAGTGCGTTTTCTGATTTCGAAGTACAATTCAATAATATTATTGTACCACTGAGATTTACGTTTTCTAAAATGATTTTTCTAAAAATTTTGAACATCGATTTCTTATATTTAATTTGTTTATGCATTTTAAAGTGATATTCAGAAGTGGGTCTTATATGGCAGCATGGTAAAATCTTACAGGATTTATTTGTACCAAATTTCGTTAAAATCGTTATATATTTATGTCTTATATGTGCCAAAAATCCCATTCCTTAAGGGCATTAGCATGGAAATAATGGATAGATCATCTTCAGTTATCCTAAGCTTAGTCCTTTGCAGTGTCCGTCTTTAGTTACACCATTTTTTCATCTTTCTGTTTTGATGTTCGGGATAAAGTCAATTTCTGTTACCATTTTCTGAAGTGTAACATTTTATAGTCAGAAGGGGTGAGTTTCTGATTGATTGCTGGGCGTAGTCGAGTGTTGTCAAATTAAAAGATAATGGTGTGTTCTCTAGTCAAAATCAAATTAATTAATTGTTTTCGGGGTGATCGCCTTCAACAGCTTATAACCCCAAAACATAATTTTAGTTGTAAGTTTTGATAATTTAATGGCGATTGAAAGACATGTAAGTTTACAATTTGTCATATATTAAATATTTACCCTTCAAAGTACCACAAATAAGTTTGTTTTGATGTTTGTAATAAAACGAAACAAATTATGTTTTATTAGGATTAGCGGTTGCAATCCTTCTGTCTGTTTGACTGGTTGCCAATCAATAATTTTGTGATCACTTTGCAGTTTAAAAATTTGGAGATATTTTAATGAAAATTTGGTACATATTATTTTGGGCCAATAACAAAGACTATTTGAATTGATAGCATCCATATAAATGTGTTCCTGGAATGTGGTTCCAAATTTTTTAAACTCATGTGAGATATTTGAATTAAGTTTAGTGATAAAAAATACTGTATTGTTTCAATTTATGTGCTAAATTCACAAATTAGCGTAGCTTTCATTTCCAAAAATTATTTAAAACGCTTTAATCTCAATAAATGTTAGTATTGTGATATTTTAGTTTATATACAACCAGAAATCGTCATACCAAATTTTGCCAGTATTGGTCCATAATTTCCGTCATATAACCCAGTCCCATAACCCCAAATGGGTTAAAGCAGTAATGAATGTGAGTAGAATGAAATAGTAGTATAAAATATAACAGTCGGTCTTAACCGACTATTTCACATTTATTCATGTGATTTGATTTTGATTTTTAAAACAAAACTAGAGCGTGAGTAAAACTGTAATTTCAGTTCTTTCCTGTAGCACAGAGGTCCTAAATTATTGTTTGGGAAAGATTCCGCATCGTTGGAGCTACTAAATGTTTTTAAATAAAATTTCAATAGGAAATATTTGATCTGTTTTTTAATTGATTTAAAGAAGTAAATCATTTTTGTAGATTCTTAGCTTCGGTAGTGAAGCTGCAAATTTGGCCACCTGGAGTATATTTTTTTTAATTCTCTAAATCTGTATTTATGATTTGATTGAGCAATGAAGAGAATTTTGGTCATTTTGTTATGCAAATATTGGATGTGTTTTGTAGTTTCGCAAAAGTGCCCTAAAAATAAACATTTTCGAGTTTAAAAACCTTAATATGTACATATTTTTGAAGTTATTGTCTTTCCGTTTAATTGTATCTTTCAAGATCCTCAAGGGGACGGGAAATACCGACTTTTTGAGTTATCGAATAGAAGTTATTTTGTACATCTATGAATACTTAGTATCCTTTCCCCGAAAGGAGCTGGAAGCAAATACTCTTGAAAAAATAAAAAATAAAATGTTCAATATTAGTTTTTTTCAGATTATATCTAAGAATAACAGTTTTCTTCCATTTTATAATTTTCTAATCAATTTAAATGATCACAGTCCTAGATTTCAGAATATATATATAGAATAATCTGATATGTAAATGTTTATGTTTGTGGTTATGAAGTTCAATTTTAATATGTTTATGAATTGTTATTCATTTTCAATTTGCTATAGAAATATTTTCATATATAAATACATACACGCACACAAACACATTTATACATTTTTTTATATACATTTAAATGTGTGAGTTTCTCTATGTATGTAAGTGTTATTCTTTGTCAGACATCAATTATCAAATATAATAGTTTTAAATTAAGTTATACATACAACTACACTTACATATGATATGCATTCATATCATACATATACATATGTAACACATATATGTGTCTATGTCTATGTGTTCATATATGTAGATTTTCTTGACATTTTGCTTTCAATTAAATTTTATTTCTGTTGCGTTTGCATTTCCATACACAATTTTCATGTCATTCATCTTCATCATTATTATCATTATGATTATTATCATAATAATCATTATCTTCATAGTTTAAATTTTTTTGTTAGTTCTTGTTGTTGTTGTTGGTATATTTAGTATAGATTTTATCACTTTCAAAATTAATGTGAAAATTTTGCTACAACATTTTTGGTCACTGAGTGTCAATTTTTGAAACCTTGAAAATTTTCATGACAATAACTGTAAATTGTTGTGGGATTTGTTCGTTTATTTAATTAATTTTCGCAATTAATAAGTTAAAAAGTTAATACTCAAGAGAGTTATTAGTTAAGAGAAATCTATGAAATATTTTTGTTTGATTAAATTTTAAGAAGAAAGTGAAAGTAAAGTGATTTGAAGTTCTTATTTATGCTAAAAAGAAATTATTAAAGACTCCATTAAGTGAATATATTTTTGGATTTAATCAAAATCTGAATCGATTTAGCAATTTTCTTCTGTTCGTGGAAATAATTTCACGCCTAGACTTGTAGTCCGAATTCAATGATACATGGCCTGATTCATGGTAATTGTCCTAAGCAGCTTCCTAATTAAAACCTGCTATATTGATATCTGAGAAATCAATACAATCAATATCAATAAAACGTAGTTAAATTTCTAGAAAATGGTACTTTACTATATCGATATACTATGAGTCATCAAAATCTGTTTGATAGACTGAAATGGCACAACTCACCGCAAAGTTACATCTTAAATAAAAAATGAAATAAACGCCCAAATATTGGAAAACATATTTTGCCGAATTCGGCTTTTTATAACTTACACCTCGGTAGATGGTTGGATTATCATGCGTTTGTCTGTAATATGTAGAAAAAATGGTGGAACAGTTTTTAGTATACCGTTCGACTCGGAATTACTTTCTGAATCGATTTGACGATGTCCTTCCGTCGTCCGTCTGTCCAGCAGTCTCAAGGACGAAGCCTATTGAAATTTATTATATTTGGTCCAATGTATAAGGCAGCTCGCACACAAATGTACTCTCGGAATAGAGTTTTAAGGGTTTTTAAGTCCCTAATATAAGGCAATTTGAACAAAATTCAAGACAAATAAGTCTTATATTATTCAAAATCTATGTGTCAAATTATGCGAGGGTCAGTCCATTACACCTTATAGGTTCCATACATGACCCCTTACAAACATCACTTTGAAGGGCATAACATTCTTATAAATGATGGTATTGTATTAACAACTGGACAAATTAAGATAAAAACAATGTAAAATCGATGTCCAAAATCATACGATGTACGGTCCATGATTTCTGCTAGCTTCGATAGAACACCCCACATAAAATTCTTTTCAAATCCATTAATTTCATATGAATGTTAGTAACATATTTATGTACTTCACATTTAATCTTAAATTAGAAAATCAAGTCATACGAGGGTCGTTTATAATTTTTTCGTAGCTGTGATTTACAGCCAACAATGTGGTGTCGGGTATTATAAGGTCGGACTTGATCGATACTAACATTTTTACTTCTTAAATACTACAGAGGTGAAAGTGTTTTAGTTTCGCTTAAGGCCGGTTTCGAAAAAAAAGAGATTTCATATTTTGGTGGTTTTATTTTGTTGGGAAAATTTTTATTCATATTAAGAAATAATATTTTTTTCTAAAATGTATACAAACATTTCTGAAAATTTGAAAATGCGTAACTTCCTTAAAAATGCTTTTAGAGAGTTATTTCATATTGAAATTAGCTTTCAAATTAAAAATGAAATGAATCCCCTAAAGGTGAAATAAATTCCCTTTTGTCGTTATTTTGAAGAAAATTTTCTAAAATATTTCACATATTTTTATTTTGCGTTTGAAGAACTACCTCAATTAAAATTGAGTTCCATTATTTTAGCTATTTCCCATTTAAGTCTGCTAACCAAATTAAGCTTTTGAACTTAAAAAGATCTTTAAAATGAATCAATTCCATTAAAATTTAGTTCAATTATTTTCTAATATATTTTTTTTCAATTTGCCACTTATTTGATGCATATCGGTTCATAATTGGTTAAGGGTGCTGTGTAACACTTTTTCCTTTGTAAAACTTTTTTACATAAACCAATTTAATTGAAGTTCGATACAATTTTTTTTACTATCTGCATTATATGTAAATAATTTTTCCTTAATCGGTTTATAACTACTTATAGACCCCATATGGACCAATCCAACCCAGCACAATTATTTTTGCATAAAAACTATTAAAGAAATCAGCAACAACAAAATTTTGAACTTGGAGTAATATTGAATAGTAAATACCATAAAGTCCATGTTCTACTATAGATGCCCATATTAGGGCCCAATCCCAGAATAAGGTTTTGAACTTAACTAGCATTTTAAAACTACTTCATTAGCACAGCACAGCACCCAACTTTAAATAATCATTTTTGTCGATTATTGCGAAAGAAAACCAAATACCATCTTCATAAGATCGAAATTATTTAAATCCATTTAGAGGTATATAAATTTACTAAATAGAGAATTCAAAAAGTACCATTTGAAATTTCATAAAGTCCTTTAAAATACCTTTCAATATATTTTTAACTACTTTGAATAATAAATCATTAATAAATTAATTATAATATAATTATAAAAAAGTATCTTTGGAAGATTCAAAATGTACCTCAAAATCCCATATTGTCGATTCCCTTCCAATTGGTATTATATATCCCAAATTATGTGTTTTTGCCACCTGAAATTATAAACAATTTGATATATTAATAATTATGTCCAAGGCTTCAAAAAGTACCATGGGAAATTTCAGTTAGTACGGAAAAACTCATAGTGCAATATGGTTAATTTGTGTTTGTTTATTTCCACCAATAATACTAAATGTTCCTCTAAAGCAAAGAGCCCCATTGGGTCCATATATATTATATTTCATGTTTTTGCATTAACCAAAAGCAACTGAAGATCCATTAAGTACCACATAATTGCTCAATTATCTTTTTCAACATATGTATCCAAACGTACATTTTTCATGTTTTTAAGTTACTAATGACAAAGAAAGAAAAGAAAAAGTACTTAGAAAAGTGCTAAATTTTATACAGATGCATTTAGAAAGTACCACATATTGTCCACAAATTGATTTTTGTTATGATTATTTAAAATTAATTGCTTTTCCAAAATAAAATATTTGAGTCGTTATGGCCATAAATGCAAAAAACAATTTATGAGAAATGGACCAAAATGTAGGCATACTTTCCCTCTAAAATTTCAAATATCCAGAAAGTACTAAATTTATGTATATAATTTTTTGTAAATTTTCAAATGTTATAAGAATTTTAGTTCCATGTGTACCGATTAGAAGATACATTAGGTGCCAACTACGTACCAAATTAAAGTTCTTTCCCTAAATAGGAGGAATTTGCAAAAAGTACCAAAAACTTATCAGTAAATTTTATAAAAGGAAAATGATAAGTACACGATGTCTAATAATTTTTTTTAAATGTGATCATAAATTGAGTTTCTTTTTGACATTTTCGGGCTAATGAAATTAGTAAAAATTTTATAAAAATTTCAACATTTTCAAAATTTGCAAAAACTGATCATAAATGAAGGTCCATCTTAAACTTAGGTAAAATCATGAAAATCGAATTTCCAAAAAGTACGAAATTTACATTGCTTGAACAAAAAAAGTACCAAATTATAGTTTTTACCCTCTTTTTCTTTAAAAAGATCGAATTTAAAAAAAGTACCAAACAACTGTCAGTTAATTTTTTAAAAGCAAATACGATAAGTACTGAATTGTTTAATACCTTTATCTAGGAGATATTGGGTTACCATTTTAACCCTTTTTATCTTTTCTACCCCCTTTAACTTCAATTACGTTCAATATTTGAATGTCTCTAAAAAAACTTCAGCTAATAACAATATAAACTCCAAATATTGTTCATTCTTTCATCTGTTTAAATGTAAATTTTCCATAGTCATAACAAAAACAGGAGATTAAATAAGATATTTTGAATGGAATGGATAAAAGAGGATACAATCATTTAGCATTTAAGTAATTTGCCTAACAAAAGCTCCATTGTGAAGAAAAAATAACATTTAAAAATGAAATAGAAATCATGAAAACACATTATCATTTTCTATAAGTAATAAAAATTAAATACACTCACTCTTCAATGCAGACACACACACTCACACATTGATAAAGATAAAAAAAGAAAACAACTTTCTTTTCAACAAAACACACACGCATCTCATTTATTCAAAATGGACTTAAAGGACTCTAAACACAACAATAACAACGACAACGAGAACAAAAAAGAAAGACAAGACAAATGAAGTGACCGTTAATACAAGTGTATTCGACATTATTATGCTTGTGTGATTTAATTTTCCTGTTTTTCTTGTTATACCCTCCACCAATACAAGTAGTGAAGTGGGTATATTTACTTTGTCATTCCGTATGTAACGCTAAGAAGGAATCATATCAGACCACATATATTCTGGCATCAAATTAAAATCTGAGTCGATTTTGCTACGTCAGTATGTCTGTTTGTCTGTTATTCGCACGCTCACGTCCACAATAATTGACACTGCTCAATGAAATCCTGCCCCAATATTCAATATATTCAATATATCAAAAGATATAGACCGATATCTAAATCGACAAATAAGATCATTTTCAATATTGGTTCAGAAGAAAAAAGGTTATAGCCGAAAATATATGACTCATTAAGGATTCCAGTGCTACATTCAAGAAAAACTTATTGTAAGTATATGTGTGAGTGTGTATGTACTATACAAAATGTATTTATTTCACATGCATTTGTGGTGGAGGGTGTTGAAGATTCGGCATAGACGAATATAACCTTCTTACTTACTTTTTTATGTGTGTAGATGTGTTTCCGTCTTTAGTTAAGGTTTATTAAGTTGTACATTAAACAGGATGTGTTTTTGTTGTTACAAATAAAAAAAAGACAACAATACAAAAAGGAAGACAAAATGAGTTTATTTTCATGTTTTCGAACTTAACTGGTCATTTCAATTTAACAACAAAAGGTGTATTTTGTATAAAATAATTTTCTTTTTCTGTCTGCATAAAAGAAAGTATATTTTTTATTGTTGTTGTTGTTTTTACTCTTTTAAGGATATTGGTCATTTTCAAAAGGTTTTAACACACACACACACTCACATATAAAGGAGTTGAATAGAGAAACGATAGAAATAAATTTTTATTTAATAAACAAAATGGACATTAAGTATATAATATTCTTATTTATTTTTATTCCAAATTAGTTTAATCCACTGGTCATGGTTCAGTTAGGTCATGTTTTGACAGCTACTTTAAGAAATGAAAGGACACAGTGGTTTTGCGCGGCGATTTGAGAAAATATTGAGGTTAACGATTTTGTTAAAAATTAAATTATAAATAATTTATTTAATCAAACAAAAATTTAGAGATCGTTTTAGTGAGATATCAACGATTTTAAATTTATAACATTTCAAATAGTGATGATAAGTGAGGGTCCTTGCAGGGTGTTTTATGAAATCCTTAATTATGTAGTGCAAATAGTGATCATTAGTGTGGGTCCTTGGAGATTTATTTCTACGTCATTTTAAAATATTTTTAAAACTAAATTATGACTGAATTATAAATATTTATATAAAATTTGTCGATAAAATGATTATGAAAGAAATAAAGTTCTTATATAAGCTCCCACATAGAAGAGATTTGTTTAAGAAATTTTTGGAAGTTTTCTCAATTCTTTAATAAATTGATTTCAAGTGACATTTAATTGTATCCTTTTTAAGAATATTTTAAGGATTTTTTAAAATATAAACAAATTACTGATCAAAAATGAAGACAATTTTCACGTTTTAGAATTAAAATATTTTTAAAATTAACAACAACATACACTAAATGTGTCCTGAATCGGGCTAAGTACACACAAATATCCCTAAACCAAATTTGCAGGAAATGTGAACACTTACTAATGATTATTTGCTATAGTGTAACAAAATAACTCGTAAACTTTGTTAGTTTTCTGACGTCATCAGGGGAAATAAGCGAAATCACTGGCATAGGTGATTGCTTGACAGATATTTCCAGGTTTTGGCATGGTGAGTATGCCTTTTTGCCTCAAAAGCTTAAGGACATTTCAAATTGTGTGTCACTTTCCTAGTTCCTAATTTAATAGCTGAGAAATGGTGTTCTCTACAGCCCTTATAAATAGCTTATTTGTATTTTGAAACACTGGCAGCAACAGTTCTTTCAATAATTGTATGTCACTATTTCACTTTCTGATCGTACTTGTCCCGATTTTTTCTAAGAAAATTGATACTTGAGAAATTATTTAGGGCCAAGTTTAAAATTTACAATAATTTATATAAAGATACTACTACTCCTCCACTTAACCGTTCTACATTTTGTCCAGTAAAACTGTTCTTTGAGTATATAATTGCAATGAAATCTCACAATTAATATTTACTTTGTCTGGATCTATGTATTCCTCTGATCTTATGCGTCCAACATTTGGTAAAGTAAAATTGATTCTTGGGAAAGTAATTGGAATCAAATTGTACAATTCTTGCTGTTATAGTGCTTTAGTTGTTTAGCCATTTATATTTTCCTTATATCGAGATAATATAGGATTTCTTAGTCTACATTACTTTCTGAGGATCATATCACGTCTCCGTGCCCTGTTTGTCTTTATCCAAATCTCCAATTTTATGAAATTTCCTGTAACAGTTTAAAGTTTATTCTTTATTAAAAACTTGGTTTGTAATGGGTATACAACAGAAAGATTGATAAAGCTTAATCGACTGAGATTTTGATTTAATGCAAGAATATATAACCTTCATGGAGTCTTAGATGATTCCCTCACGACGAATGGAAAAGATCACCACTTGCGATAGAAGAGTGTATAATTATAAAATTTTATCCTTAAGATTTACACAACCAGAAACTATGGAACTATCGTTTTCGTGGATCTACCTGTTTATATTAAACTTTCGCGTTAATATCGTAAAAGGCGTCTAAGTAAAAATTGTTATGAACTTATATTTTACTTTTTTCATGATTTATTATTTATTTAAATTGACAACTAATGCGATTTCTCAAATATATTTAAAGACATTTCTCCCCTTTTGGATAAGTTTGATCATTAATCTTTCCAAATAAAATAACAAAAAACGCAAAAATCATTATGTTATGAATGAAGTTCTCTTAGAAAGATATCAGAAATCTTAATTATGTTTATTACTCCCTGATTAATCGATTAATACTGAAAAGAAGGAGCGTCAAATAAATTTTTATAACAAAACTACTTTAAGCTTTTCAATTTACATCACCGTAGGTGGTTTGTGCCGATGCAAAATTATACGAGGGTCGATCTATCATTTGTTCTAGCTCCGACAAAATCCCTAGAAAATATCCTGTTCAAAACCATATATTTCATATAAATGTTAGTAAAAAAGCAAGTTATACGAGGATCATTGAAAAATTTTTCGTAGTTGTCATTTACAACCAACAATGTGGTGTAGGATATTGCATAGTAGGACTTAACCGACTATAACATTTTTATTTGTTAATTAGGGAGTTATGGTTGAATTAATCTTCATATAAATTTATTTAAAGATTTTTTTAAATCAACAAAGAATTAAAGACTTTTTTTATAAAATTTTATCAAAGAAAATATTTTATAATTTTTATTAAATCCAACAATTATTTGATGATCTTTTTGGCCACCTCCTTCAGAGTTTAGTGTATTAAAATTAAGCAATTTTAACTCGAATTTCATTCCCTTACAGATCACTGTATTTTATATTAACAGAATCTAATATTCATAGAATTTTACACACACACACATAGAGATTTTCTTTATAGAAACACACTCGTTTATATGTTAACAAAATCCACTTTATTTGATTAGATTGTCCCTTTATTTTATCAATTTCAATTCACATATAAGAAAAAGAAAAGAACTTTAAAAGTTTTCTTTTTGTAATCAAATTTTCCTCCCCAAAAAATACTAAAATAAATTTAATGTTTTTTTTTACTTCGTGAAAATCTACAAAAAAAATATTTCAAGAAAAAAATCTTCATTGTGCAATTCTTAATAATCGTGCCTGGAATATATTTCATTTTCTTTTTGAAAAAAAATCAGAAAAATAAGAGTCTTTAAATACTTCAAAAAATTTTATCTTTTTGTCAAAACTTATGAAAAAATTCTTATCAAGATTTATTTTTTATATTTTTATGGATCTTTTTATTATGCATATGTATGTGTGTTTATATATGTGACTGTATATGTGTGTACATGAGAGAAAATGTGTGAATCAGTTCAAATATGTGTTTGATATTATTCAAAGGATATTGGAATGTATTTTAGTCTTATAATAATCACATACAAACACATATTATGAAAATTATGTGTAAATTTGATGTTTTTTGTAGAAGAAAATATTTTTTTCTGAAGGAAGTTAAAAATAATGACAAAAAGATATAATCGTAGAAGTGATTCCATGAGAGTAAAAAGTGATATTATAATTCATTATTAATAATTTTAAAAAATAATTTCCTCCATCATTTAAGATCTTCTCCCATATAAGGAGTGAGATCGAAAATTTTTCAATCCAGGCATTATTTGATTTTTTTTTACCCTACACCACCGTATGTGTTTGAGGTAAAAATATTTAATGGGCAAACATATATTGCTATCACCACTCTTAAGTACACTGTACTTTCAGATTTTACGATGTATGTCCGTCCATCTGACTGTCCATGTAAATCATGTGATAAAATGCGGCTTGCGATTTTAGTGATAACTTGATGAAACATGACTATTTTGGCTTAAGGATAATGCTTATTGAAATTAGTGATAATGGATCCATTATATCACTTAGCCCACATACAAATGTTCTTCCCGGAAATAGTTTTTTTACGGTACACAAAAACCCTAAATATAAAGCGAGTTCAACGAAAATAAGTTTCTGGATATTCTTAAGGGAATACCAAATTATACGAGGATCGGTGTTAAACTAAACTCCTTTAAAGTGATATTTGGAAGGGCGGTTGTATTAGGCCTATAAATAAAACCGCCCTTCCAAATATCACTTTAAAGGAGTTTAATTTCATATATATGTGTATTGGTATTGTAATAAGAATTCGTCAAATTAGAGAAATAATAAGCAAAAAATAATACGCGATATTTTACGAAAGTTGGTCTATAATCTTCCATACAAAACTTTCATAAAATCCTCTCAAAAAAAATCTTAAAACGCATAAATTCCACATAATGTGCAGCAGCCATAAATATAAAGTAGAAAATAATGTATACGAGGGTCTTTCATTAAATTTTAGTAGTTACCCTTTATTACCAACAATATGGTGAAGGCTATTTAATAGTCGGCATTGACCTACTTTTACTTCTCAGATTGAAGTAATAGATGGAACGAATTTGCCACAGAGCTTCCAATACAGCCGGTAAGAAATCAGCTTGGTCAGTCAGTAAGTGCTCGGACTATTTGGTACGAAAAATTAAAGCCAATGTAGTTGTAAGATCATGCAGGGTTAAAAAAGTTCTTAACGGAAATGTTGCTAAAAATTTAGAGGCCAAAAACTCGACACACAAATAAAAGTCAAGTTTCCTAAAAAAAGTTCTTAAATTAAAAATAATTTAAATAAATTTTATAAATTAATTTTAAATTTATATTTTTTGGTTTTATTAGTTAATTTTCGGAAAAAAATAAAATTATTTTCCTTAGAAATATTAACAAACTTTGAAATAAAAATCCACACAAAATTTTTGTAAATCTGTTGCATTTAGTTGCACTTTCCATTCACGAATATGGAAAACCTCCAGTACAAATCGCTGAAAGCCACAAAAACCAAAACAAAATTCACAGAAAACTGAGAGAAATCAAACGTTTTAAATGAGTAAATCAATGGAGGCGAATGCGAAAAGTAACAAAAAAAGTTTAAATCGTAACAAAAACCTAAAAAAGACTCAGTAAATAAATCGCTTTTTAAAATGTCAATGAACAGGACTTTAGTTAACAACTACAACTACAAATAATGTTGCAGTTTTTTTTCTTTTGCAACAGCAAACTGCTAAACAAACTAATACAGAATACAATGGGGCAGAATTTGGAAATAAATTGTTTTATTGACATATGGATTTGAACATCTTAGAAAATAAGTAAGAATGTATACCCAACACCACATCGTCGGCTAAAAATGGTGGTTACAAGAAATTAGTGAACGACTCGTATAATTTGATTTTCTGATTTATTTTTACGAACCGATAATTATCTTAATTTATCCAATTATTATTACAACACCAACCTATATGTGAGATTTTTGTCCTTAAAAATCATATTTGAAAAAGAGTTTAAATGGGAAACAACGGACCGACTTTTGCATTTTTGTGACAAATTGTCTTAGAATATTATAAGACTTACCTGGGCTTTAATGACCTTAAAACTCCATTCCTGGAAAAACATTTGTATGGGAAGTTCCTATAATTTTGGGCAGAACATGGCCAATTTCAATAGGCTTCGCCAAAGTAATAATATGTACTCAATTTAATCGAAATATTTCGAAAATTGCTACCAGTAGACTGTTCACAACGTTGCGACGTTGTTTCAGATATCGGTCTATAACTTCTTTATTACTGGACTGATTTTGCAGGTTTTAAATATCAAAATTAATTGGCGTTACACACCGATTATATCCTCGGTGTATATTCGTCAAATAAGGAGCGTATATTAAAGAGGAATATTCGTGCCGATTTTCAATAAAGTTATATAAAAGCTTTAGCAAGATATGGATCGATATTGGTAACATATATTTTAAACATAAAAATAATTGTGTCAAATTGAAAATGTTGTAACGTGGTTTTATCGCTGGCTGAAGTAACTCAGTCGCTTCTAAGGTCGACCTAATTAAGAACACGATCAATTAATCGTTTCTGGGGCTTAACATGTAAAAAGTTTTATTTATTGGATTTTATAAATCGGATTTCAATATTAACTGGTAAGGAGTTAAGAATTCGAGTGTCTACACTGGTTGGTGAAGAGTTAAGGGATCGTTTTCCAAAATTAGCGGGAGAACGATTTAGAATTCGGTTTCTTCTGGACCGTTATAATATTCAATTAAAATTTAGAGTTAAACGCACTTTGGCGAGTCTAGTCTAGTGTGGTTGAGTTCAATTTTTTTCTAATTCCTATATATTGGATCTAAAAGAAATTATTGATCGTCCCTCATAAAATTTTGAACATAGATTTTTGCTTATATTTATCTCAGTTTAACAAAATATTCTTGCAATACCAACGCATATGTGAGGCTTTTTCAATTTAAGTAATGGAAGTAATAGATCCATCATCGCTTAAAAGGTATCCTCTTTCTTATTAACTTTCACAAAATTTCAAAATTCTGCTACCGTTTCCGGTTTTACATGCGTATAAGTAATATTTAATTAAATAAAAACTACTTGACGTATGATTAATAAAATTCATTACCATTCATTAAGCTGAACGTTTTATGCAATATTTTGAGGCAAAGAAAACTTACTGAATATGTATAAAGGTATCATATATCTTGCTAACTCCGCCCCACTGTGCCTTGTATTAATGTTAGTGTTTGTAAATAAAATAGACATTTGTAGAATCCCAGTTAAATCTCTTATTTTACAAGTACTAAAGCTGTGATGATTTTTTTTTCGTTGCAAATACTGTTACTATTACAGCTATTGAAACTGTTGCTAAATAGCGGTTTGATTTTGCTATAGCAGCTGCAACTGTATTGTCTACCACAACTAATGAAGATGATTAAAAATGCGATGACGATGATAATGTTGAAAAGTGATACTAATGACGTATAGAAAAAAATATATAGACGAGTAGTTAAGCAAAGTTTAAATATTGATGAAACTGTTCAAGTTGATGATGGTAATTGGATTGAATTGTAGTTGCTGCCGCTGCTCTTGTTACAGATGTTGATGCTGATGCTGATGACGATAATGATCGACATGTGTGTTTTTCGAATGTTTATTTAAAATTTCACTGTTTAGCTTAATGAGGCATCTAAATAAGGTGTCAACGGGCTTTTGAAAATAAACATTTAACAAACAGCCGAATTCATCAAACATTCACTAGCGTCTATAACTAAATGACAGACAGAGAGACAGATGGAATAACTGACAAACAGTTCGTATTTTGAAAACTTATTTTCTGTTTATCTTTGGTTTAGTTGTTGAACTTCATTATTATCATTATTTGTTAAGTTAATAACGGGACAAGAAATTGGATCATTTTTCCACTATTCACAGGAGAACACTAACACACACACTTACAATTATTCCATGAAATAACAGTGAGTAATAATTACAAGGACTTGGAATATTATGTTGATTATGTTGCTCTCAAATGTTGTGTGGTCAGAAAATAATAAAGTGAAGCTTTAATATGGATTACGATTTGATAAAATAAGAAGATTATGGGAGAAAGAAATAAATGGAAATAAATATAGATTTCATATATTTTGGTAATGAAAAGGGATTTTTTGCAGGGAGTTATAGTATTTAAGGTAAATGAAAATTTAGTACTTTAAAGTGGCCTAATAATAAATCTACATTGTATTCTATTTAATAGAGGAGTTGACCCAAAAATTTCGGAAAAAGGAAACATTACTAGACGAAAAGATAACCTTTATGGTCTCTGTCTGTTAAACCTTTTCATTATTATGGAAAGTTACTGTATGGATCACAATAATTCTAAGAGAAGAAAGTGATAATCAAAAGTATGGAAATCTTTGCCAAAGCCAGATGTCTTTAACGTGAGGCAAAGCGGCGAATTTGTGCAATATAAACGTGTTTGACTTTCAACTCTTCTATTCAGATACCTATTTGGCACAGTCAAATTTTCGATTCAATTTTTGACTCATGGCGCGTCGACAGTGGAAGACTTTGCCCAACTGATCATCACTGCTTTTATTAGATTTTTGAAAATTTGTCAAAAGACCATTTATGACATGAAATAAAGTTTTTTTCTACATTTTGTTTCAGAAATATTCATGTCGAAATACATCGATCTAAACATGAAAAAGAATTCAAGTCATTTCGACGATTGAATAAACTACATTAAACATGGTTTATTTTTCTATAAAATTAAAAGAGTTTTTATAGATGCCAAATAATGGCATTTAAAATATATACACTGATGTGTATTTCTATAAACGCACATAACTTATTTTTTAAGAATTAAAATTATGAAGAAAATAATATTTATTGAGAAGTTATATTGATAAGTAAAACTTAATTTATCCTGTCAATTCTAACTATTATTTTCCTATAAATGCACTTAAATATCTATAATACTATTAGTAATATGAGGTAATCATTTTAGCTCTGCTAAAGTCATTACGCTTTCATTTTGGGCATTATTTCAATAAACTTTACGTGCAAGTTTTTCATTCGGTTAACGTCCTCACTGAAGCCGGCCAGTCCAACAGTGTTGATTAAACCATAATTAAGGCTTCTTTAAAATATGTACAGCAACTTTATCATGCTGGAATATTCAATCTTAGTTTACTTTTCACACATAAAAGAGAGAAGAGCATCTTCCAGCAATTTGTTACAAATTGAGCGATAACGTTTTGATATCGATTGATCTCAAAATTTTTTCGTTCGAGAAAATTATTTTTTTCAATCTTCTTATGTATTTTTGGAGAGAATTTTCGACGATTTGATTTAGACGGTTTACAATAGATTTTGGCTTCTTTAATTTTATATTATCATCTCTTCGTGTAATGAAAATCACAGAAAGATTTAGTTTGTTCTAAGTTTGTGTAGAACTCAATTTGTAACAGGCTGACTTTCATTTCACTAGATGAATCTGCCTTTTTGTAAATTTTATATTTCTGTTGGAAAATTTCTGAACACCATAATTCTGTCCTTTCTGAAAGAAATAGCACATCACACTTTACAACCAACTTCTTTGAAATGTCTTCGTACAGAGAAGTTCTCTTGAGCAGCTCTTAACGATATGACTTTTATTAATTAAATTAGGAAATTTTGCAGTTAAAATTGAGATAAAATTGGAATATGCATCAGTGAAGTTTTGCTTTAAATCCAATCTTAACTAAGAATCCTCTAGACAAATTTAGCTATTTGTTAAAGTTGTACAAGTTACAGATTTACTTCTAGTTCTGAATTTATTAAAATTATAAATTTTCATTTAGATTTTTGTGGTGCCAGAGCGTATGAGTAATATTGAATTTAATTAAAATTCCATGAATTGATATCTCCAGTACAAAATATCAGTTAGTTGAAAATTCATTTGAAAAAATTTTATAAATATTTTCAATTAAATTTCCTGATCAATTTTCCAACAACAAATTATTCCAATAAATCTATTTTGAACAAACTTTTGCCCAAAATAACAAATATGCCTTAATTAAAGCCAAACATTTTGTATACATTATTTGAAAATTGAAAATACTTATTGAAAGTGAATAAAAGTATTATAGATTTACAGTTATAAAATATACAAAAATATATATATATATATATAAATTTCTAAAAGGCACTAAATAGTAACATGCCGTTTACATAATTTCAATAATTTTATATAAAATTTCATTCAATCCCGGCTAAAAATGATGATAAAATAAAAAATTTCAAATGATAATAAATAGTTTTTGTTGTATTACAAATACACACATAACTAACTACCACTACCATCAATATAAAAGAGAAATAATATTAACAACTATTAGCAAATCACGCACAGTGCACAGTGCAACGCATAAAAAGTGTTTTTTATTTTTGGGAAATAATTCTGTAACTTTGAAACGATTAAACATATTTAAATGAAGTTTCTCATGTACATTGTTGAGGTATCTTTTTAATTGATTTGGAGAAGGACATATTTTTTTCTGGGTGTTGGGGTCGGAAAGAGGATCTCTAAAGTCGGTAAAGCAAAAATTTTGTTTATGATTTGATTGAAAAAAATTTACATGCATAAGGAGCTTATAATTCTGTACAAAAAAGGGCTCTAATCCGTTCCAAAATAAATCGGAAAAATATGGCCCAGATATTTTTATAAAACTCAAATTTTTTTATTTTCGGTTCACTCTTGTAAAAAAAAGTTGTAATATTTGTCATTCAAAAAACTCTACAAGAATATTAAGATGAAATTTTAGTATAATACGGACAAAGCTGTCCTTAATAAGGAAACTATATAAATATTCCTACTTTTTCAATCTAAAATACCAAAAATTCTATTCCGAGAAAAACTTGTTTAAAAATTCGACTTTTTTCAGTAAATTGCTCACCCTGCCGTTATTAGAGATTTGACCCATTATAGATTTCTTGAGTCCTTTTTTAACAACTCTAGTATTGACATTTTCTTCTTACTCCTCAAAAAACCAAAGGGAAAAAATTAAAAATTAAATTTAAATTTTGTAGATCTTTTTTTAAATTATCGTGCCCGAGGTGACCAATTTTCGAGATCCGTCTGCCGAACCCAGAACCCACAAAATCAATTGAAAACAAGTAAGGATAATACAGTCGGTTAAGCTCGACTATTAAAAAATTTGCACCACAATGTTGGTTTTAAATAATAGTAACGAAAAACTTATAAACGACCCTCGTATAATTTAATTTCCTTATATACTTGAAATTTATGCATTTAAAAATTAATCTTGCTGGAGGGTTATCGGACTGCAAGAAGAAATTATGGACCGACCCTCGTATAATTTTTCCAATAGATTTTTGCTTATATTTATCCCAATTTGACAAGTTATTATTACAATATCAATGTATATGTGCTATTTATGACCTTAAAATTGATATTTTGAAGGGGGTTTTTATGGAACCTTTTTGAAATAATGGACCGACACTCGCATATTTTAGCACATCGTTTTAGAACACTATAAGATTTATTTGTGCCAAAATAGCTTTATATTAAAAACTTTTATAACCTTTAAATCTCATTCCAGGAGGAACATTTGTATGGGAGGTAACTGAAATATTGGACCAAGCATGACTGTTCACAACGTTCTCAGCCGGATAGACAGATAGTCAGACGGACGGAAAATTATTCTGAGTTAAACGGTATACATATATAAGCACAAACTCATAACCAATTACGATGGTCCATGAGAAATTTCCAAAGTTACAGAATTATTTCCCAAAAAAAGTATTTTGGACCACTGTGCAACGTTTAGATGGTTGAAGTATTAAATTTGGCAAAAAGGGAGGGAGGAACAGAATACGGTTAGATTTACAATTATCATGACAAAAATTGTATTTAGAAAATTATGTCGTTTATTTATTACAACAAAATAAAACTCGACATCGATTTAAAATTATTTATTTCACAGTTTAATATACTTTTTGGATTTCATCTAAATATATAAAATTGATATTGTATTTTCAGAGTGTAATATCCGATATAATTTTAATGTGTTTTTAGACGTTTTAAATTATATTTATTTTAGTTACATTTTATATTTTATGGCGAACATTTTGAGTTTTTCCCCCAAAACATTTTTCAATTATTTTTTCAATAACTCCGAGCAAATGAAATCAATATTAAATAAATAAAACTGTATTACAAAATAACGTTTTATGGTATTAAGGATGGAATTTAAAATAAATTTATTAAAATTATAATTTTATAGGGAAAATTGAAAAAAGTAACATTGAAAAATGTTAAATTGTGAAGAATGTGAAATAAGAGTTAAATCAATTAGATTGTATTTCAGTTGAAAACGTATTAACTTAATTATAAAACGTTGCTGTGAATTTCCAGGTGTTAAAACATTTTTGAATCGGCATCACTTTCTGTGTCAATTTAACGAGGTCCGTCCATTTGTTTAGCAGGCAAAATGTTTTTGTAAACTGGTGGAAAATTAAGATTCGGCCCAAGAAAAAAGCCTACTGAAACACTAAGCAAATTAGCTGTCCATTTTGCTTAATAATAAAAGTAATTAAAGTGCAATTAATTATATTTCAAAGTTTCTTTGTTAATAAGGGAGGAGAGCGAAAAAATCTTAAAATACATATGTGTTAATAGAAACAAAACCACAAATTATTTTTACAATTTACAAAAGTTAAAATATTTTTATAGTTTAAATCACTTGTGATGAAATTTTAAATCTTTTTCAGAAACCCTTTAAGGTCTTTAAATTGATTTCCCTCACTTTGACCATTTTCGCTTAAAATATACCACACTTTGAGCAGCTTTTATGTGATCTTTAATTCTTTTTAACAATATCTGGCTTTAACTCCTGACAGTTTGGAGGATTTGCCTCATTTGGCACAAGTATCACATTCATGCTCTTGTACCACTCATGGACTTGTTTACGATAGTAAAAGGATGCCAAGTCAGACCAAAAATAATGGTCTAATGAATGGAAGAAACCTCCTTTGTAAATATTGCTTGATGTAAATTTCAGTAATTATAGAGCCCGTTGTAACAAATGATTGGTTTTTTGGTCTCTGAATATTAAGTAACGTTCCGGTCAGGAACCTTGTATGTTTTTAGACCAGAATAATCTTTAGTTTTTTCTACCTAATTGTCCGAACACTGAGCTAACCAGTCTGCTTACCTACCGCATGTGTTGGGAGTTTTTCTGAAAATGGCTTCTATTTTTTGGCTTTGGAAACATAATGTGGACCACAACAAAAACATTTCAATGTGCGTTTGTTCATTCCCTACACCATACACTTAAAAATTTGGGTTTTGAGTTGTATTAGAAGTAAATTCGTCTTATATTTGTATGAAAGGAAGAAGACCCTTCAATCTAAACCTGGATGGAATGTAGCTTTCCAAGCTTTTCAAACGTTTTCCAACTATAGGAGAAATAGTATACAGTTTAAGTTCATTCTTTACATATTTATATTAAGTGAAGTGAAGCCTGTCGTTCAGAAGTCTTTCAAAGGCTGTCGATATTTTTTTTTATCATTTTCTCAGTAGCTTAACTATTAATTGAGTCATTTTCAAATAATTTGATATTAAAATTCGAGATCTATTGCATCCTCTTCTAGCATATGTTTTGAAGTCCGTCATTCCGTTTGTAACTCTAAGAAAGAATCATGAAATATATGTATTCTTGCATCAAGTCAAAATCTGAGACATTATAACTGTGTTCGTCTCTTTTTTGCTTGCTCCCATTCACAATAATTGACAGAGTTCAAAATTTATTGTCCTGTAGAGGGTCCTATTTAAAATCGGCAAAAACTGTTGAGTAGAAATTTAGCACGTTAATATTGATTTTCGTATAAAGCATGGGGAAGTTATGTGCTCCTAACATGCGACACACTCAAAAATCCATATGTTTGAATCTTTTAAAACATACTTCTTGAAATTTCCCAAGGAGAAAAGCCTTAAAACCAAATTATTTAAACTTAAAAAATTTTTGAACAAGCGAAATTTTTAATATATAAATTTCCTTTTAAAGAATTTTAATGAAAATTGGCTTTCAGATGAAGCAAAAATAAAAAAATATTATATGTAAATTTGAAATAGGGTTTGGGAGAGTGGTATCCTCTTACAAGCGGAATTTGTAATATCTTCTGACAATTATTTACAAATTGTGGTGGAGGACATTAAATTTCGAATAAATCGTTATTACTTGTTTTTCTCACTCAAATTGAGAGTGTTAAAAACGCTTGGGTTTCGAACAGATTTTTGAGCTAATTGTTGTTATTGTTTTTAATACAAAGAAAAATCATCTAAGACCTTATGAGGTCTTAAATGACACTCTTATTTCCTGACTCAATGAAATTTTGCGAAATTATTTCTTATTGTCCCTATTTAAAATTCGCAAAATCGGTTAGGGCAGTAAAAGAAAAATTCTAGAAAGAAACTTTTAATGTGAATGTGAACAGATTTAAACAAAATTTGTTGGCATTTCTACAGATGTCTAGTTCTTAATCACTATTCGGAAAAATCAAAATCGGATCAATATTAAAAAACAATTTTATTATCTTTTTTAATTGTTTTTGTTAATTGTGACTATTTTTAATCTTTAATTAGTTATCTAATATGGCTAAAAAGCATTTCAAGTTAAATCTTAATTATATACCAAACTTCACCCCATTAACTTTTTCACCAAAATACCTGTTAAATGAAAAACGTGTGATGAAAAATCTTCAATTTATATTAGAAATTGAATTGATTTACCCACAAATAGAAACAATTTCTTACAACATACTTACACACATACTTATGTATTTATACACACACTTATGTTTTTACACAAATTCCTTTTAAAGTAGATGAGATGCATATGAACATCATGTAAATTTACATCCAAAAACAAGTAGATGACAAACAACGATAGTGTAAAATTAGTTTAAACATCTACACATCATCCAATTTGTTTCAGTTACATTTTTCGATTTTTTTTCCTCTTTTCTTTTGCATATTGCAATTTTTATACCCTACACCATCGCATTTGTGCTTATGTTTGCAACATGCAGCAAAACTGGTATTACACCCACCTTTCAGTATGTCGTTTAACTCAGAATTATATTCTGTGTCGATTGAACAATGTAAGTCCACTCGTCCGTCTGTCTGTCCGTCTGTCTGTCTGTCCGGCTGGCTGTGCATGAAAACGTTGTGTCTAGAGGTCGTTGAAATTTGGTACATGTTATTATTTTGGACCAAGATTTATTTAGTCTATTGAAATTTATCATTTTCAGTACAATATTTCATTTTCCTCCTGGAATGGGTTTCTAAGGTCATAAATGTTCTAAATAGAAACGATTTGAGTGAAATTTTGAACAAATAAGTCTTATAGTATTCTAAAATGATATGCTAAAATATGCGAGTGTCGGTCCATTATTTCTAAAAGGTTCCATAAAAACCTCCTTCTAAATGTCAATTTTAAGAACATAAATCTCACATAAGCATTGGTGTTGTAATAATAACTGGTCAAATTAAAATAAATATAAGCAAAAATCTATTGGAAAAGATTATACGAGGGTCGGTTCATAATTTCTTCTAACTTTCATAGCAAAATTCATTTTAAAATGCTTAAATTTCACATAAATATTAGTATCGCAATAATTTACTGCACAGTAAAGAATAAATTAGAAGATTAATCTATACGAGGGTCGTTCATTAATTTTTCATTACTACCAACATTGTGGTGTAGGGTATTATATAATCGGGCTTCATCGACTATAACATCCTAACTTATATTCATATGTGTACTTGCAACATTTTTTTTCACAACTACGCTCTGTTGCATACACATGCATTGAGTTGGTAAATAGAAAATAAGAAGAGACGTTTACATGAAAAGAAAAAAAGGAATGAAATAAAATAAAAAATCCCTTCAAGAAAAGACACTCAACAAATAAATAGTTTTAGATTTTAGTTGTTTTCACAAAAGGATATTTCTTTTTTGCTATTTTTGTCATGAAACTGTTTTCTTGTGGCAGCAGGAAAACTCTTAGAGTGTGTGGGTTTATTTGTAGTTGCAAATACTACAAATACAACTTAAATGTTAAGATGATATAGAAAAAAAGCTTATTTCTTTTAACTCTACTTATAGACTAAAGTGTTTACTTACTCCACTTATTCAGATACTCAGCTTCTTAGTTTCTCACTTCACTTACTTACAGTTACAAAAAATAAAAAAAATGGAAAGAAAATAACTTCTTTCTACAGTTTTCATTCGGTTTGGTTGTATTTGGGTTTTTATTTTCAATGGTTCGTTGGTTGGTTGTAAGTTTGTCTTTAGATGATAAGTAGTGTTGCTGTTGCTTTTTAGCAATAACGGCAAACTTGTCTTAGAGTTCTTTTGCCAGTTATTATTATTTGTATTTGTTGGTGTTGTTTTTTGCTCAGTGGTTTTATCAGTGTGGTATGTATGTGTGTGTGCCTGTATCTATTTGCAACCATCATGTGCAAATCCTAGTAACTTGTTAGCTTATCCGGTGATTACATTGATACTACGTGGTATTTTATAAAACAGTATTCAGCATTCTGGCTGCCAAATAAGGAAGTATGCTGGCTGGCTGACTGTATGACTGTCTAACTAACAGACAGACAGACAAACTAGCAAACAAATACTGAAGTATTTATAGTTTTTAAAGTACTGTGGGTTCGAATTTTATAAATTTAGATTAAACATTTTAGGTGTCCATCCGTCCGGTTGTTTATTGTTGGCACTAATAACGCCATATACCTGCACAAAAAAATAATGCTCCAACCACTAATGATAGTGTAGGGAATAATAGACTTAAGACATTATTCAAATATTGTCTATCGTTAGTTGTCGTAGTATATGGATTCCGCGCCAAATAAATTGCACCGGTTATGCTGAAGTGAAGTCTATTCCAAAACCAAATGAAATTATTATGTGCAGTACAAAATTTCTAAAAAAAGACACTTACAGTATCACGGTGTCATGAATAATCGGATAATGGAGTTATAGTAATATATCCATTTTTTATCGCCTGTGTTGGAAACCTTCAGATATCTTTACACAATTATAAAATTGGCTTAATTTTTTTCGTAAAAAAATGTGAAAAATTTTAAAGAAACTGTCATATTTGGAGGACAAATTGAAGCAAAATAATGCTCATTATCTAGAACTTGTAACAAAGTAAAAATATTACATTCAAAGTGGGTAGAAGCTCATTTAGGCTTGAAAGAACGCTTAAATTGGAGGAAAAATACTGAAATCTTAAATAAATGAATTTTCTTAACTTTTGAAAAAATTAGTTTTTTCCAAAAACTGCATTTAAAAAATATTTTTTTAGTGAAAATATCATCTTTTTTTAAATATACCATTTTCACTACAAAATTAAATTCTTCACTAAAAATAAAATTCTTCATCTAAAGAGAAGATTTTTTTACGAAAAATAGAATTTTTAACTAAAAATAGCAATTTTACTAAAAATAGAATTTTTCAACTTAAAATAAAATTTTTCACTAAAATTAGAATTTTCCACTAAAACTCGAATTTTTCACTAAAATTTGTAAATTTCACTAAAATTAGAATTTTTCTTTAAAATTTGAATTTGAAATTGAATTTTTCACTAAAATTCCAATTTTTCACTAAAATTTTAATTTTTCACTAAAATTTGAATTTTTCTCTAAAATTTTAATTTTTCACTAGAAATTGAATTTTTCACTAGAAATTGAATTTTTCACAAAAATTTGAATTTTTTACAAAAATTTGAATTTTTCACAAAAATTTGAATTTTTTACAAAAATTTGAATTTTTCACAAAAATTTGAATTTTTCACAAAAATTTGAATTTTTCACAAAAATTTGAATTTTTCACAAAAATTTGAATTTTTCACAAAAATTTGAATTTTTCACAAAAATTTGAATTTTTAACAAAAATTTTAATTTTTCACAAAAATTTTAATTTTTCACAAAAATTTTAATTTTTCACTAGAAATTGAATTTTTCACTAAAATTTAAATTTTTCACTAAAATTTTAATTTTCACTAAAATTTGAATTTTTCACTTAAATTTGTATTTTTCACTAAAACTGAAATTGATTTTTTCACTAAAATTTGTATTTTTCACCAAAATTGGAATTTTTCTTTAAAATTTGAATTTTTCACTAGAATTTGAATTTTTCACTAGAATTTGAATTTTTCACTAGAAATTGAATTTTTCACTAAAATTCCAATTTTCATTAAAATACTAAAAATAAAAATTTTTAACTTAAAATATAATTTTTTACTAAAATTAGAATTTTTACTAGAAATTGCATTTTTTTACTAGAAACTGCATTTTCTCTAAAACTAGCATTTTTCAATAAAAAGGGCATTTTCACAAAAAATAGCATTATTAACTTAAAATAGAATTTTTCACTAAAATTAGAATTTTGCATTAAAATTCGAATTTTTCACTAAAATTTGAATTTTGCATTAAAATTCGAATTTTTCACTAAAATTTGAATTTTTCACTAGAAATTGAATTTTTCATTAAAAAAAGAATTTAAGTGAAATTCTTGGCATTTTCACAAAAATAGCAAATTTCACTAAAACTAGAATTTTTACTAGAATTTTCAGTTTTTTTACTAAAAACTGCATTTTCTCTAATACAAGCATTTTTCAAGAAAAAGGGCATTTTCACAAAAAATAGCATTATTAACTTAAAATAGAATTTTTCACTAAAATTAGAATTTTTACTAGAAATTGAATTTAATAGGAAAAGGCTTTTTTTTTGCATACAAAAATGTATTTTTCATTAAAATTTGCATTTTCCGCTAATATTTTTTAAAAAATAATTGTATTATTTACTAACATTTAGTTTTTACAAAAATTACTTTCATCGAAAAAATTTCTGTTCCGTTTCAGTTCTATGTCCAAGTCTCATTCAGTTCCAGTTCAGTTCTAGTTCAGTTCCAGTTCAGCTCTAGTTGAGTTTTTAGAAATATGTCCTTCATTTTTTTGAAAATAACGTATGTGTTGAAGCTTTATAGCCAATTTATAAAAAAGTCTGAACCAATAAGTAAAAAAAATTAAATGCCGTTGGGTTCTAAAGCCTCCAGATTCATATCTTTATACTTTTGTGATAAAATTTTAAAATTCAATTTTTGTACAATAATTTGAAATGTTATCAACTTCTAATATTTCATTTAATTTATTCCTTTCAACACCATTGTGCAACACTTCTTTAATATTCTATATACAAAAACAACAAGATGTTATTTTCATTATTATTTTTGTAGGTTTCACTAAAGTCGTACCACTATTTTGCGAAAAAATAAGTACTTGTCATAGCTGTAAATGTAGTTGTTGTTTAATGTATGGGGCGTAAATACAAGAAGATTTTGGAAAAAATATGTTTTTTTTTTCTATAACATTTTTGTTTAATGTACCAGTATTTACCAATATCTTTCTTTGTTTTTTGTTGGAACGTATGTATTACATGTTTAGTTGGAGTTAAAAGGAGTTTCAGTTATTTCCATTACATACATTTAAGCTCAATCAATTATTTTTTGTGGGAATTTTAATTTTTTTATCCTTGAATTTAAACAAACGGAAAATATTTGTTGAAAATGAAACTTAAACTTTGTCGAGGAGCTTTAAAATTTTGATATGTGGAAAGTTCTAGACTATACATCAGCTCTAATAGAGAAAATTATATTATTTTCCTTTTAGTCGTATTTGATCTGTGAACACCATTTCTTTCATAACTACAAATGTCTTGGGTATATAATTTATGAGGTTCAAGTTCTTGAGTTCATACCCATTTGCAAAATTTTACTGCAGTTATGATTAATCCCCAAACTTGATAAACTCTTTAATAATATTTTCATAGCTTTGCCTCTATTCTTAGACATCGACGTGGTCCAAGTTGTGAAAAAGGTATACTTACTTTGTAATTCCGCATATAACGCAAAGATAGAATCATCCCAGACACCATAATCAAAATCTGAGTCCATTTGGCTATGACTGTCTGCTGTTGGCACGATCTCATCCATAGTAATTGACAGAGCTTATTGAAATTTGGCTTGAGTATCTGTTATACTCTGATAAGTTTCCTATTAAAAACCAGCGAAATCGGTTAAAGAAAGATTAAAAGATTTAGATCGATATCTGAAGCAACTGCTAAGTTCCAGCAAAGAATTGTCGTAAATCTCTCTATTAGAAATTGACGAATTGTAATCAGATTTTGTCGTAATATAAAGTTACATGAACTTCATTATTATTCCAAAAATGATCAAAATCGCTTCAGTGGAAAAAAGTTATAGCCAAAAATATAACTAATTTTATTTATTTATGGATTTACTTACACGCATTAGTGGTAGCGGTACTGAAGACTTGACATACCCCACTATTATATTGACTATGAATATTTTGATTTTTAATTTAATTCCATTTCCAAAATCTCTTGATTGATGCAACATTTTTTCTAAGAAAAAAGTCTTTTCAAAATAAAATCATTGAAAAAAAATGTTCCATAGATGAGTTCTTTTACGAACACATGTTAACAAGAGTGTGAACATTGTAATTGTAATAAAATACAAATACAATAAAATAAGACAGACTACATGCAACAACTTACATACGTAAATCTATTACAATTTTCTATAAATTATAAAACAATGCAACAAAGAGATAACACAATAACAACAATCTATGAAAAGTGCAATAAGTTTGAATGCAACTCATATGTCTTTGTGTGAGTGTGTGTTTGTATATATAAAATAATAAATGTATTGACATTTGACAAGTGATAGATGGAAATTGAGTTGAAGATTTTCTTTTGTATTTTTTATTTTAAGTAACATATTGCAGCGATTGAAGATATTTTTTGCTCCCATTGAAATCATATAAAATTCTAACGGTATTTACAAAATTTAAACACACACATACACACATGGATTTATTTTTATTTTACAATACTGATGATATGAGCAAAAAGAAATAGCAAAAGGAGTTGAAGTGTGTGTGTGTGTTTTATTTTACACAAGTTTACATGCGAACGCAACAGTGTACAGTGGGCTGGAATTTAAAAAATTTGGTCTATTATATAATTTCATATATAAACTAGTTTATACGCAATCTATGATTTAGCATTAAGCATTGTCTATAATCTAACATAGAGCATATTCAATAATTTAGCATAGAACGTGGTCTATAATGGAACTGTATTATAGTCTATTTGGGATTTAAATGTTTAACCTATAGCATGGGAGTCTATATATTTCTCACAGTGTAGTTTAAAATCTAATTTAATTAATTTATAGTACAATCTTTAACGTAGTTTAAACTCTGGTCTTAACGTAGTCTATTGTCTAGCCTATTACGAAGTCTATAGTCTAGCTTTCAACTTGATTTTTGATCTTGCCAATAACGTTGTTAAGACTATAAAAAAGTATTTAGTCTATTCTGTAACGTTGTCCACAAATCTAAGTATGGAGTATTCTATAGTCTAACCTCTAAAGTAGTTTAAAGTATAAGCCTATAACGAAGTAAATATTCTATAATGTAGTCTATTACCTAGCCGACAACTTGTGTCATAGTTTAGCCAATAATGTGTTCTAAAGTCTTACACATAACTACAGAAAAATCTAGCCTATTACGTAGTTAATAATGTAGCTTATGATTTGGTTTATAGTCTAGCCTGTAATGTATTATAAAGTTTAGCTTATAACATAGTTTAGGTCTGGCCTTTAACGTAGTGTATAAATAGTCTATAACTTGGTTTATTGTCTGACTTGTAACGTAGTCTATTTTCTAACATATAACGTATTTTTTAGTTTAAATTATAACGTAGTCTATTTTCTAGCCTTTAACTTGAGATATAGTCCAGCCTAGCTTTTATTAGTATACTGGATGTGAAAACCTTCAAAAGATACTAACTGGTTCTGTTATAACTAATTAAAAATTCTTCCATCGTTAACAGCACAAGTGCGCTACGACATTACTGTAATATTTAGCGGGGCTGGTTAGCATTTGTGCTAACGTTATAATCCACTTGTACAACGGGACATCTTAATACCTCATTGTCAGCCTACTAAATTTTTAATCACGTGGGACACTTTGTAGTATCATTTATACATAGATCATATATCATCTGGGTACTGAAAGAAACGTAATGTAATAATTCAGTTCCTCATGTCAATGTTCGATCAAAGTGTCTATATCCGCAATTTGACGATACTTTCATTGTTCTTTTGGGTAACTAAACTCTATCCGTTTCCTATTTTTAATTATTCTACACCGCTCATGCTGTTCCCCTTCCCAGTTATTTTCATTGGAGCATGGTTTAGTGGTAAAGCACAAAACGTAGTCAATTGTTCGGCATATAAGGCAGTCTATACTCTCACCTTTAAAGTAATTGTAAAAGTATCAAATAACTTTAAGATTTTCTTGTATTCCATCCCACTATTCAATGGAGGCAATAAACATTTCTTTGCCTTTAGAAATAAAGAAATATCAACTGGTATTTGAATACCATATAAAAAGTACAATCGGCTTACGATCACAATACTCAATGAAACCAATCACTGTAATTCTCTATAAAAATTTGTCTTTGTGACAGTTTTGACTGACAGAATTCTTTGTTTAGTTTAGCGTTTCTTGTTTCTTTTGCATATTTTCTATTGTCATGGTATGTTTTTGCCTTCTGACGTTTGCATATGTGTGAGCATGAGAATAATAGTGTTTGTTTCTTGAAGCAAATGAATTGTAAAGAAAATGTTTAAAAAGAAATTTGGAAAAGAAATATATTGTTTGTCTATGGGTTTCGTAGTGCAGAATTAACTTTATTTAAGAACATTTTATTTGGGAGAGAGAATTTCAAGTAAATTGTAGTCTTGTCAATAAATTTGCATTTGTGTCAATTGTTGTAAAAGAAATGTTGGATATTAAAGTTCAAACGGAGAGATAAGGCCCCGATTCTCCTAAAAATAACTTAATTTCATAAAGACTAATGAATTTAAAGGAATTTTAAAATGTTTAAATATTTTTTTGATTAAATATTAAAGGCCTCCCAAAAGTTTTATTACTGTACAGCTGCCCTATCGTCTAGATATATGTGATTCTATATTTACACAAATGCATGCATGATAAAATTGTAATTGAAAATTTAGTTTGAACAAATTTTGTATATTTTTCTTATAATCTGTTTTATGTTATTTCTGCCATTATTTTTCTTCTTTTCATTTAGTTACTTTATATGTTCAGTTACACTTAAATGTTCTGTATTTTACTTATTTTTCTTTCTAAACTATTTGGGAGCTTTTTCTTTCCATTTTATATAAAATGCAGTAAATTTTAAATAAAACTCAAATATTTTATTTGCTACCAAATTGGTTTTTTTTTTCAGTTTTAAACTGAAACAAAAGGAGGAAATCTTAAAGAGAAATATAAATTTGAAAGATTTTCTTCAGTTTAAAAGAGATGAAAAGAAAGTTAAAGGAAAACCAGAAAGAAAAAAGCATAAAAGTTTAAATCGCGTTAATTTTGACCGCAATGTAAACAAGGAAACT
>PYHX02000495.1:29636322-29646934 GCA_004302925.2 Cochliomyia hominivorax
TATATTAATTATATTATATATATTATATTATATTATATTATATTATATTATATTATATATATATTATATTATATTATATATATTATATTATATTATATATATATTATATTATATTATATTATATTATATATAAATTATATTAAATTATATTAAATTATATTAAATTATATTATATTATATTATATTATATTATATTATATTATATTATATTATATTATATTATATTATATTATATTATATTATATTATATTATATTATATTATATTATAGGAATATTGTATTTTAATTTATAGACATTGATTCCCAGATTATAGATATATTTCAGGCTAAGTAAGAGGTTTATGTGGTTAGCTATCGTATAGCTTATGATCTCGGCTAAATATCATAAAATATATTTTAAGTATAATACTGAGTATATTTTAGAACAGATTTATGGCCTAAAAAATATACTCTGTTAAAGTCTAGAGTAGAGGCTACATTATAAGCTAGATCATAGACTCTATTATAGGCTATACAAGAGCTCAAATTATAGCTGGATCATAGTTTGTACTGAAGGCTAAACTATAGGCTAAGTTATATGATAAATTATAGTATAAAAAATAGCTATATATTTTACATAATAGATTATAGACTATTTTATAATCTAGATTACAGATTACATTATAAAAAAGACTATAGGCTTCGTTATAGACTATTTAGTTAGATTAAGGCAGGCCTAATTATAGGAAAAAATGTCTTGCAATTAGGCCTGCCATAATTTTAGTTATGGCAGGAGAGAAAAGTATACAAAATGGTCACTGGAATACTGTAACTTAAGGGTGCCTTCAAAAGAATAATTGATTGTAGAGTGATAACTCCCTATTTTTTTTAATCGGTCTTAATTATGGCATTTCTGGAAATTACGGATTGGATTGGATGCTCTTAGGGCTGACGACTCCGATATTCTGGAATATCAGTACGTATAAATGTTATTCAGACTTATACCACAGTTGCCTCCATCGGCTAAAACTTGGCAAGTCTGAAAGTACATTCGAATATTTTTGCCGTAAAGGGACAAAGATTTGGATGTTTTTCCCCGATTAGCATGGATCCGATTCTGCCAGAAAAGAAAACTTCTCTTACAAAACAGGAGCATTTCTAAATCTGCAATAGGACTAAGGACCTATGTGAGTATATTCCTAGAAAAGGAAAAAGCAATCAACGGATTAAGAAGTGGTATCAAGCGGAAATAGGGTTTTTTATCTTTCACCTCGCCCATATTGGCAGAAGTGGTTAGAAGAAATTAGAAGTCAAGGAAAAAACTAAAATGTCTTGATCATTGTTGCAAATGGACAGATGATCTCCAGAAGAAAAAAGCAAACGTAACTTTGAGGGCTCTGGGAAAGAACGTTTAGAGAATTATTAATTAAAAGTCAAAACTAAAATCCCTCTTGTAATTTAATCTGTATTCTTACTTCTATTTTAGTTGTTGTTGTAACAGCTGTAAAAACAAGTGATTCAGATTCTGGTTTAACTCCTGGCCAAGAAATTGTGCCACTTCTATAGGATGAAAGGTCTTCTGGACTAAGAGTGGTGAGGTTTGCTTGACAGTTAAACAAATGTTGTGTATCATGTAGTCCTTGATTATATGCAGGACAAATGTTGGGGACGGTATGGTCAATATCAGTAGGCATTGAGCCTATTGCTACATCCCGAACGTAGTTGTGCTAGAACTACTCTCGTAGACAAGTTTGCAATGGAAGGTGGGCGGCCTCCAAGTACTACATTCATACGGTAATTTGAAACCGTGGAATTCGTAGCATTTCTATGAATCTCGTTCAAAAGAATCATGCACATACCAGAGCATACATGAGTATGTGCATGATTCTTTGAAGATATATTAAAGTTAGGATGATGCCTCCGATGACAGTCAAGAAAGAACTGTTCACTTAGCATTTAATTGTGTTCCTAAATTATTAAGACCTTTGTCTCCTCATGCAGATGTTGTATTGAGAGCATTTGTATACAGTCCGTTACAGTTCTTAAGCCCGTGTATCACTTAGCGAAGGAGACCACACTGAAGTAGCATAATTTATCACTGATCGCCCAATCGCTTTGTTCATAACCCCGACTAGTGCTTTGTAGACCTTATTCTTATTAGGCAGTTTTTGCGTGATTTCAGTGGCGTGAGCCGAAGATTTTCATAGAAAGTAGATGAGATAATCCGACTTATTTCGATACTGCTTTTTTAAGTCTTCTAAAAAGCTAAAATTCTATTAATTTTTGCAAAATATTTATACAAAAATTTTAACATCAAAATCTCAATAAACAATAAAACATTGAAATAAAATTGTATTAAATAATTTTTTTAGTTGTGTAAATCGAATAAAATATAAAAATAAAATCCCATTTTATTGATACAGATTTAAATTTTGTTATTCGACCCTTAAAACTTTATAAACAATAAAAATTTTATTGATTTTTATTACAACTACAACAATGACAATAACAACAATAACAATAATACAATAAAATAAATAACAACAACTACTAATATTTAAAAAGGATCAACACAACACGACTTAATAAAACAAGCAGCTTAACAAATATTTCAATAAAATTGAAAAATATTTCATTCAGATTTTTTTTTTGCGATTTTTTTTTATTTTTTATTTTTTAAAAAAATTAATGTTTAACTAGTTTTTGTTTAATTTGTATGAATATAAGTAAAATTGACTGTGTGCATATTTTATATAAATAAATTGTGGGAAAAAAAGAGGAAGTATTAAAATTTATTCACATAAGGACTGAGATCGAAAAATTCTTAACACACATTTTTCATAAAAATTTTCAATTCAAGTATTATTTGACATTATACTTTTGATCAAGTTATCTTTGTTAAACATGTCAGTTATTGTGTTTAATATCAGACAAATAAATATATTATTAATCGGATTAAAGTGAGAGATCAATAAAATCCAATTTGATCGTAGAAAACGTTGGCCAAAGGTCTGTCGTCAAACAGCACCGGGAGAACTTACGTTAATGTAAAAGAAATGCTCCACATGGTGCTTCTAAAACAAGTGAAGTGTGTACACTGCAAAAATAAACAACAGTTATGTAAAATGTAGAATTTAGAACGGGAAGGAAAATATTTCTTTTCTTTAAGTTATTTCAAAGAAGTTGAGTGTCTGAACGTTATTCTATCACTTCAACATGAATGAAATTAATTAAAACATCATACATAAATTTTGTTCTCTGTAATAAGAGAAATGTTTTAATTAATTGAGCATAAAACATATTGACATTATTTATTTGTTTATCTCTGCCCTTTTCATAAGTACATACAAGACTGAAAATTCATTCAGTTGTCAGAAAGTTTTTAAAATACACTGAAAGAAAATTTAAGCGAAATATGGATGTATGATCTTCTAAATATTAACTTAATTTCATGCAGGTATTAATGCTGTTTTTGAAATAATGATATTATTTCATTAAATAAACATGTCGTTTTTGCTTTTCACCTTGAGTAAAATATATATTTTTTTGGTGTCAAAATAAGTAAACATTTTTTTCTATGTAGAAATTACTTTTTCTATGTAGAAATTACTCTCTGTTAGCTTTTGTTCTAAAGCAAAAAAACAAAAATCATTTCTGAAAGAGCTCCCAACACATCCAGTAGGAAAGCAGAACGGTTAACTCAGTGCTCGGACTATTTGATACGAAAAGTTAAAGCTAATAAAGGTATACAAATTTTAAGACTCAAAAAGTTCCTGACAGGAACGCTGATGAAAATTTAGAGGTCAAAAAGCGCACAGAAATTTAAGTCAAGTTTTTTAATATTCCTGCTACATAGTGGATAACGAAATACAGGAACTGGCAGACTTTTTGCAACTTCCTGGTCAACATTTTTTGTTCCAAGTGCTCGAGTAAAAAAAAGTTAATCAATCAAAATTTTCCGAAATTAACATCAAGAAATGTTAACAAAAAAGTATGCTTTTATACATAAAACTTCAAATTGTGTCCACTTACACACAAAAGGGCTTCAAATTGTGTGCACTTACCACAAGAACGCTCAAGAGCTTGTACCAAAGAGGCAAGTATTCCAAACTTCCCGGAACTAAGACCTGAGGAGATATATTGGGCTGTTGTTAAAAAAGAATTGAAGAGTACAAAAAAGACGTCCAAAAGTATGAAAGATTTTAAACGGATATGAGTTACCTGTTCAGGCAAAGTAGCCGAGTTTTCTTTTCCATTCTTTTTCATTAGTATATATGTATGTCAAGAATTTTTCGATCTCACTCCTTATACATATATAGTATTTTAAAGTTCACACACATACCAATATTTTAACTTAAATTCATAGTTATTTTTAAGCCAAAGGGAAAAAACTGCAAGTTGTTTAAATAAAAAGGCCATTGTATTTATTTTATATGATAAAATAACAATAAAAACAATGGAAATCAAGATTGTAGAAAAGGACTTTAAGAAAAGGATTCGTTTTACTTTTTTGTTTTATTTTAAAATATTTTTGAAATAAAAATGTAATATTTTTTTAATTTTATTCAATCTCACAATTTTCAACTCAATTCCTGTATCCTTTATGATTCATCACCCTGTTTGAGTAGTAATTTTTTCTATATAGAATGATATGCAACAAATATTTAATTCATGCAGTTTTTTTTAACAAATATTTGAGGATATTATTGTTTATAATAGTTTGTGTCTCTTTGTATGTATTTGGAGTTTCCTGTTAGTCGTTGTTGTTATTGCTTTTCCTTATGTATGTGTTTGTTAGCATTTTTTATTGTTTACAAATGTTGTTAAAGCAATGATGCTTTAACATAATAAAAATCCCTACACATGTCGCGAAGTAGTAAAAACAAAAACTAAAACCCATTGGCTGATAATAACATACATATTCACTTTAAGGTACATGTGTATGTTTTCCATTTTTTTTGTACTAACTAAAATTTGTTATAGTCAGGATAACTAGCCAGGGTCAGAGTATGAAAAAAATATATGTTAAACTCTAAAAACAAAATATGGAAGATGGAAAAAAAGTTTTTAAAAGCAAATTTGTTTTAAAGCTTAACAGAAGCAATAACAACAAATAACTTTTACTAGTAAAACATACAAAAACGTAGTTCCAGTTCATACAAATGGAGGCTTAAATAATAAAAGAAAAAAACGAAACAACGACAAACATAAATATTATTCATGGACTTTCATTCAAATAGGCGCAAATGTTGTTTCAAAGTGTTGGGGTTAGAACAAACTACGTTAAAGATTACATGACGTACTAGTCCAACAATTATAATATGTAGTATATTGTTTATAAAATAGATTGCAGACTATGTTTTAGGCTATATAGTAGTCTTTGTTGTGGACTAGGTTATAAATTATAAGGTTAAAATAAACTACGTCCAAGAACTACGTTATACGATTTATTACTACGTAGATTTATCTTGTAGGATTGATTGAATACTATGTATATTGTCCACATTCCAAAACATTGTATGGGATATGCTATTATAGACAACAGATTAAATTATATGCTACGCAATAGACTATATTATAAAAAAAGAGACTATAGGCTAGGTAATAGACTATACTATGTTAAAAACCACATTATGAACTAATTTACAGGTTGGATTGTATTGTTTTTTAATTTGTTGCATTTTTAAAATATATTTTTTACAACTATTTCAATTTTGTACTGTTGGTTATTTTTTGAACTATATTACGTAGTTGTTTTGTGGGAATTTATTTGTATGTTACTCCTGACTTTTACATTAGCTGGTTTATTTTTTATTTTTTGAGCACCGTCTAGAAGAGGAATTATGTTGTAGACTACGACACAGAATACGTCATATGCTACGATATAGACTACGTCATATGATTTTATACTGATTACCTCATACTCTACAACATAGAATACGCTTTTATGTATTTTTTTCTTATAAGTATTTGTATATTATAGTTTTGTTTCACTTATGTTACGTAGTTAATTTGATGCCACTACTTAAACCTATCGGTGGGTATTTATTTAAACGTAACTTTAACATTAGTTGGTTTCTTTATTTATTTTTTTAACAAAGAACATTATATTGTAGACTACGATACAAGCTACGTCATATGCTACGATATGGACTACTTTATTAATAAAATTTTTGCCAACGACTTTTTTGAATTTTGTACTGTGGGGTATATATTTTTGCGTTTAGCTATATGACGCAGTTGTTTTGATGCCACTACTCAAAACTATCTGTGAGTATTTATTTAAACGTAACTTTATACTCTTTCACTATTTCGGTTGTTTATTCATTTGTTGATCTCTGATTGTATGTTGAGTGTTTCAAAACATTTTAAAAAGTTTAAATAAAACACAGGAAACTCATACAAATGAAATGATTATAAAAATGACGATAATAATAAATAATTTAAATACGAAAAAGAAAAATGAAAAATATTTTCAAGAAAAAAAAACGTCATAAGGAAAAATGCTGAATTTTGTTCTGACACTTATAAATGTCGCTTTATCCCCGATATCTATTATGTGATGCACTCCCTCAATTTATCACCACAATTGTTTATTTGGGAAACACGGAAAAAACAATGTTCACACATTAAAGTAAAATAAAACATTTAAAATATTTATAATAAAAATAAATTTTAACAAAAAATGTATTTTAAATAAAAAGCAAAGGATTTTTAATTTAAAATGAATTTTTATTTATGATGTAAATATGTTTTATTAACGATTTTATGAACAACTTCAACGTTAATCTATATTTTATTCATTTAAAACATTAAAGTTTATACAAATTTAAGAAAAAAATGAATTGAATTTTATTGAAACAAAAAAAACCTAAAGGTTTTAAATAACGAGTCATCAAACATTCGAATAAAAATTTAAGATAGAAAAAAATTTAAAAGCATTTAACATTTTTTCCTCACAGTTTCTTTTTTTTTGTTGTCAACTACCGGAAAAAGGGGGAAAAATTATAAAAATATGTTTATGGGGAAAAAATAATTGTTGTGTAAAGAAAAAGAAAGAGAAAAAATTTTATATTAAAAATTTATATAAAAATTTTTTTTATTAGTTTAAATTGTGGTTCATTTAGTGGCGTACTTTAATTTAAACTTTAATTGTTTATTTTATTCATTTATTTATTTATTTGTTTATTTACACGGATCGATTTAACAGCAAATAACTGTTTTTTGTTAATATTTTTTTAATTAATATTAATATGAAAAATTTAAAAATATATTAATTAAATTATAAAATTATTATTTTTTTTAAAGAAAAAATAATAGTAGAAAGACTTGCATTCGTAATGGTTAAACTTGCGGTTAAAGTTATCTAATAACCCAGTGAACAATGAAGGATATAAATTAAATGCTTATGGTTTATGGAACTGAATAGTTTTCATATTGTTGGATGTAAACATTCCCACTACTGCGACTTTGTATACACTTCGCCGCTCGGTCATTTCCTGTAAAAGGCTAAGAAGTCATTATCCTTTTTTCATATACACTAATGTGCTAAGTATTCATCTAAGCTTAACGAAATTTCCCAGTGTTTTGCTATTGAATCAAACGTGTTGCTTTTTAAGGGCAGTCGAAATGGTTTAGTAGATAAAACTATAGATCGTTATCTGAGACAACCTCAAAACGAAGATAATATAATAAAGGATTATTGACGATGGAGGATTTGAAAGGCCATCTCGGATATTCATTAATGAGAGCAGACAAAAGAAATTGTATTTGGAAAAATCTCTACTATAAACGTTGTCTCCCGAAATATATATTTACCTCATTGCGTTTTTATTTTTTTCCAAACCGTTGGAGATATTTTTAATTACACTCACTGGAGCTGAGGTGTTTTTTAGTTGTCTTAAGGAGAAAAGACAATTATTTTATCAGGGGCGTTATCGGTCTTGGCCAGCACGAGCATGTTAATATTTAAAAAAAATTGCCAAAAATTAGTTTATGAAATGAGACAAAATAATTTGTGTTTAGAGAGAGTCCTTCCAAATCTCTTATATTTCCAGAGGTTTTCAAATCGAAATAAAGTTTTAACACAAACAAAAGGCGGTTAACATTTATTCACTGAGAGTCCATTTTTATCTGAACTTTATATTTTTTGCTTTATTAAGAAATATTAATGGAAATGCATGTAAACTGAATTCGGATGGACTTAATTTGGTCAATTAGAAACAAAAAAATCTAAATTCAAAAAAAGCTCTTACGTTTCCATAGATACCAAATACTTGGACAATTGTTTATTCCCTGGTTGAAAAAAGTTTCACTAGGTTTTTTTAAGTCAATTATAGCCTTTTGCCTATAACTGACCAAATCAGTTTCTAAACCACCCCAAATCAATTCGAAAACACCTCATTTTATTAAGATAACAAATAATCAAATTTAGACTCAAATAATTGATTTGGACTCACTGTGCGTTGGTACCCCACTTTGTGCTAATTTTTGTACCAAAAACTTGGTGTAAAGTATATCTGACCGACCAGAATCACTTTCTAAAAGAACGAATCCATCTGTCCTTCTGTTTGCGTTTGCAAATATTGTGAACACTCTAAAGGTCATGTCGGTCCAATATTTCATTAATGTCCCGTACAATTAACCCTTCGAATTGGTGTTTTAAGCTTATGAAACTCATAGATTTAATTATTTTTAATTAGAATTCAGTATAGAAAAATTTTATATTTGTCCAAATCCACATGTCGCACTTCAAGAGGATCAATACACAATTGACCGTAGCTCCCATACAGATTCATCCTGATCCTATTCATCTTACCATTTTGTCTAGTAAAATAGTTCCTTGAAGAAGTCATTGGGACCAAATTTAAAAATTCTCGCTGTTACAGCTCTTAAGCTCTATAATAAATATTTGCTTCGTATGGAGAGTACTCCTTTCCTTGGTCCTTAATAGTTAATTTATTAATTTTTTACAACAATTTAACGTAATTCTTTTCTCAGGTCAACTAATGTTTCGTAAATTTAACTTAAATATGGTATTTAAATTGAATAATATTATCAAATTAAAGAATTTATTTTTGTCAAATTGAATAACATTTTATTCAAATTAACCCCATTTTTATTAACGAATTCAAATAATCATTTTGACAATTATTCGTCAATTTGAAGAAGTTACAAAAAATTAATGAAAATTTTCATTATGATGAATAAAGTTTCGTTGGCTTCATAATTCTACAGCCTTTTTCGTTATATTTATTACCTGTTTTGGTTCAGTGTGGAATCAACTTTAAATTGTGATATTTCAATTAGAGATATCAAATTTTTAACACATTTTATACAGCTTGGAATTTTGGGCATTTCACACAAAAAAGTAGGAATTTTTTTATTTCTTGATTTAAGAACAAGTTAAATGGCATTATGGTGGAAATAATTTGAAAAATAGTTAAATTTAAGAATTTGATCTACTGATTTTTTTTTTCAAAATTGCACCTTAATTATTCCCCCCTCTTCTTGTTCATATACCAAACTTTTAATTTTTTACAATATTTTTTTTGTTTTACTTTTTTTCTCGCCTTTTTTCCCCTAAAATAAAATTATCAGTTTAATTTTATATTTTGGTTGCCTACTTTTTTTCGTTACTTTTATTTATTTTTTTTTAAATCATATTAAAATCATAAATTAATTTTTAATGTTTTTTATAATGTTGTTTTGTATTTTGTTGTATATTCTGTTCTCTTTATTTGAGTTTCCTTTCTGTTCTGCTCCGTCTGTCGGTTTATTCTTTCTTTTGTATTAATTTTTTTTTTGCTTTGTACTTTATTGAGTTAATTCAAATTTAACAGAGGAAAAATTTAGTACTTTAGATTCTTTTTCATGTTTTTTTTTTATTGTTTACACACTTTTTCTTTCGCGTTTTTCTTTATAATTATATATGTATGTATGTATTATTTATGTAAGTGTATATGTGTTAACGCACCGTCAGTTCACACCTTATTGTGGTAATTTTTTTCATGTTCAAAAAGAAGGTAATAATCAGGTTGTTTTCTGCTTTTAATGTTAAAAAGATGTTCTTGTACATTTAATTTAAGATTATTTTATATATGTTTTTCTTTCTTTTTGTTGTTGGTGTTTTACTGGTGTTTTGTCTTGTCTTCTTCTTCTTGTGGCAATAAAAACAAGTAATTCTGAATTTAAAAATAAATTTGTTCAGAAATTATTGGGCGATGAAAAAAAATAGAAAATTTAATTTCTTTTTGTAGAACTTCAGTCATTTTAAGCGTTAGGAAAATTAAAGGAAGAATTTTTTTAAAAGAAGATTTGAGGAAGAATCTTTAATAAGAGTTAAAGCAGGATTTGGAGAAATTACTAAATAAGACATTTAAAATATTTAAGAAATTTTAACTTCATTTAAAAGAACTTCAAATCTTTTTTTTTAACTAAATAACTGATTTAATTATTTTGTATCTTTTCTGTTAAAAATTACGAATTTTTTGTAAAAAAAGTCATAATAAGTAGAATGCGAAATTTTATCAGATTTTTGTAAAAATCTGATTTTTTTAAATATTTTTTATGTTTCTGAAAATGAATTTAGTATTAAATTTTTATTGAAATGCAATTATTTTGGAAACGTTTA
>PYHX02000495.1:29647034-29677318 GCA_004302925.2 Cochliomyia hominivorax
TCCAATTTAAATTAAGAAGATCGCTATATAGAGATTTTTAGAGAACTCTAACTAGTTTTAAAATTAAAATATCTTTCTAGTCTAAAGTATATGTAGATCGACATCTTGAAAATAATATAAATTTGTTTATCTAATGAATAGGATACCTATTTAGTGAAAGAATGAATCATTTTCTAGTCCATAGAACATACCTGAAATGTGTATAGAGAATAATGTGAAAAATTTAATACTTTCTACTCTGAAGATTAAATCAATATTTGAATATTATTTTTCAACTCATATAAATTTCAATTTCAATTCATCCAAAGATATTTCTTAAATGTTCTATTAATTATATCCTACATCACTATAGATGTTGGAAAATAAATGCATTTATGCTTAAGTTGCAACGCACACATTTTTAACTATACCCATCGACTCAGAATCACCTTCTGAGTCGATTTAACGATGTCTTTTTGTCTGGTCGGCTCAATGTCTGTAAATGATGTAAACATTGTGAACAAAATGCAAACCGCAGTTTTAAAGAACAATATTAATGAATTTGCATGTGGCATCATTTGCCCCAAGACAATGCTATTTAAATTATGATGATAATTCATTATGTCACCTTGACCCCATAAAAATATTCATCCCGGGAATAGGTATTAAGGCCATAAAAGTCCTAAATATAAAGCAATTTTAATGAAAATTATTTTTATAATATTCTAAAGCGACTGCCAAATTATATGAGGATCGGTCCACTATTTCCCTTTAGACCCCATACAACCCCCCCCTTCAAATTACACTTTGAAGAACTTAAATCTTACAAATACATTTATTATAATAAAAATTAGTCAAATCAAGACACATATAAGCAAAAATCAATGTGCAAAATTTTACGAGGTCGGTCCATAATTTATTCTAGCTACCCACAAAAAAGCCTTTTAGAACATAGTAATACTACACTTACGCATAAATTGAAAAATACTTTCTACGAGGTTGGTTCATTCATTTTTTGTAGCTATCACGAATAACAATGTGGTGTAGGGTATAATAGTCCGGCTGACCGAATATAACTCTTATTTGTTTTTCTTTATGTAACACAAATGAAAATTATATACTTAATTACTTTTATAGCGCTCCAGAGTATCAAAAATTAGTAAGTTTTTTGCCCTCTTCAATATTAAAAAATTTTTAAATTTTTACCAAAATTCCTTAAAACTCAAATGCAAAGTTCTCTTTCTCTTAAAACCAACTCACGCCAGACGTCTACGTTTAATAAACATGTTCCTTTTTCACTGAAAATGTCTATCTTATAACCTCAACCAAAAAAAAACAAAGAAAAATTGGAAAAATTAAAAAAAAATCCAGCTGAACCTTTCCACTAAAGAAGCAACAGAAGCAACAAAAGATTTAACTAGAGAAGTGACTTTTGCATCCTTACACATATACACACACACATGCATAAAACAGTGTTTGTGAGCAACAAACTAATTCATTTTCAATTAAAAAACGTATCAGTTTGAAAGAAGGGTTTGTTTTTTAACCAAAATTTTACCATATTTGTTCCACACACACAAACACACCAAGTGGTTGGTTTTTAGAGGTTTTTCTGGAGAGAATATTTTTTTTTTTTGCAACCAACAGCTGTGGCTTTAAGAACAACAAAAAAAAAAGGAGAAAAAATAAAAACAATATGTTAAAAGATAAAAAAGGATATTTTTCAAGTTATTTTCAGGATTAAAAAATTAAATAAATACCAAACGAAAAAAAGGTTATATTCTTGGACGAACATTAGTTCGTTAGAAGATAAACAAACAAATTTCATTAAATTCTTACAAGCAAAAAATAACAAAAAAAAAAAAAATAAAAAAAATAAAAATAAATAAATTTATTGGAAAATAAACAAAATACCACAAATTTATTTAATTCTTTTCTCCTTCTCTCTTCTAGTTCATCCTTTGGTACAAGTTCAAATCAATTGGTGGTGCTCCCTCCTGACAGATGTCACTTTAATTTGCAATGTGGAAGCATCACCAAAAGCCATCAATTATTGGCAAAGAGAAAAATGGTAAGTTTTTATCTCTCTTCCTGATTGTTTTTTTCCTTTCTTTTTGTCAAAACCATTTTAAAACTGCTTTGCGCTTTTCTTTTGTTTTAAACCTCAATTGTTTAAAAAATTATATACGTGTGTGTGTAGTGTATAGATTTTCCATTATTCATTTGTATGGGAATTTTTTCTTTTTGGTATTTTCTCATTTTGTCAATTTTTCACTTAGTGAGTGTAAGGAAAACAATTTTTCATTTTCAATACAAAATTTGTCTTTATTAACTTCGTGCTTAGTGGTTTTAAACGTTTTATTTTTTCATTCCCTTCCACTCAATCTTCATTTTGAACTCCCGACAAAGTTTAACTGAAAAAAATATATATAAAATAATATAACAACTGTAAGCTGAAATTTATTTTATCAGTTACATCATCTTTATTGGCATCAATGTCCTGTTCTTATCCTTTTTTTCTCTTGATTCTAGTCAAGGTGATGACAAGATTGAGTGGCATATGACATTTATTATAAACGTGACATGTACATTTTTCTCATCATGATTATGTGCCAAAAGAAAAAAAATGAAATTGCATGGAAAAAATGAAAATATTTTTATTAAAAAATATTTTCCTTCTTCATTTACTTCTTACTTTAATAAGTTTCTTCTATCTTTTTTAGGTGAAATGATCATTGCTGGTGATCGTTATGTTCTAACGGAAAAAGAGATCAACATGTATGCAGTGGAAATGGTTCTGCATATTAAGAGATTACAGACAAGTGATTTTGGAGGTTATAAATGTATATCGAAGAATAGTATTGGCGATACAGAGGGAACAATACGTTTATATGGTGAGTAAAATTTTTAATCTAGCTGAAATGTTATTAGAGAAAATAACACAATATCCTTTCCTGACAATATATCACATTTTATTCTACTAAAAAGATTACGAGGTTAGATCACTATCTCATCTAGATCACCATCTAGACTAGATTCCCATCTAGGCTAGATCACCATTCAGGCTAAATCTCCATCTACACTAGATTTTCATCTACCACTAGATGACCATCTAGTGTAGATGATCTCCAACTAACCTAGTTCTCCATCTAGACTAATCTCCATCTACACTAGATCTCCATCTAGGCTAGATCTCCATCTAGCTAGATCTCCATCTACACTAGATCTCCATCTAGTCTAGATCTCCATCTACACTAGATCTCCATCTAGACTAGATCACCAACTAGACTAGATCTTCATCTCGACTAGATCACCAACTACACTAGATCTCCATCTACACTAGATCTCCATCTAGATTAGATCTCCATCTAGACTAAATCACCATCTAGACTAGATCTCCAACTACACTAGATCTCCAACTACATTAGATCTCCATCTAGACTAGATCACCATCTACACTAGATCTCCATCTACACTAGATCTCCATCTAGACTAGATCACCAACTGAACTAGATCTTCTTCTAGAGTAGATTACCATATAGTCTAGAAACTAGATCATCATCTAGACTAGATCACCATTTAGGCTAGATCACCATATAGAACTAGATCTCCATCTAGACTAGATCTCCATCTAAACTAGATCTCCATCTACACTAGATCTCCATCTACACTAGATCTCCATCTAGACTAGATCACCAACTACACTAGATCTCCATCTGCACTAGATCTCCATCTACACTAGATCTCCATCTAGACTAGATCACCAACTGCACTAGATCTTCTTCTAGAGTAGATTACCATATAGTCTAGAAACTAGATCATCATCTAGACTAGATCACCATTTAGGCTAGATCACCATATAGACTAGATCTCCATATATATTAGATCACCATATAGTTTAGAGTCTAAATCACGTCTAGAGACTCGATAAATAACTTATTTTAAGAAAAGATCATTATGTTATTAAAAGACTAGATTACTACCTGGTCTAAAGGCCAGATCATTACCTAACTAAAAGACTAGAAAATTATTTAGTTTAGAGAAGAGAGAGAGTCAATAATAATATCTAGGAACAAGATCGCAATATATTCTAGAGATAAGATCACAGATAACAATCCAGTCTGGAGAGTAGATCGCAGATTCCAAAGAATAGAACTATATATTACAGAAAATGGTTACTATGTATTCTGGGGATTATATCACTATATATTCTAGAAAATAGATCGCTTTACTTGCTGGAGAAGAGATCACTATCTATTTAATAAAGTATTCAACAGATAATGCCACCAACTGATCCCTGTCGTGTTTTCAAAAATAGATCTCACTTTAAACTTAATTATCATTTGAAATCACTCGAGAACCATTTGGCTCTATTTAATTTTATATGGATCACTATTTACGACTTGATATCACTATACAGTTAGGAAAACGATTACTTAATTTTTTTTTATTTTTACAAAACTTTTTAATTAAATTTTCTTGTTTGATTTTAGAAATGGAGAGACCGGGTAAAAAGATCCTGAGAGAAGAAGATATGAACGAAGTAACGGTAAGTTAAGTTTTAATGCGTAAAAATAACTGATCTTTCTATTCTCCTTTTATCTTATCGAAAACAACAAAAATTTAATCACATCAAAATATGTTTTTTTTTTTGAAAACTTTAACCCTTAAATTATTTGTTTTTCCCTCTTTGTCCCCTTCACCTTTTTAGAAAAACGAAATTGTACTTAAAGAAAATCGTCACGAAGACAGTGCTCGTAATCAAAATGGACGTTTATATAAAGAGCGTGGCTCTGATGCCAATCTATATAATAATAGTAATACAGGGAATAGAACGATAAAACCACCATCAATTAAAATATTAATAACATTATTAATGATGTCAATATTATTATTGGCTTCAACACGAACATTTAACGATTTCAATACTCATCAACAACAACAACAACAACAACAGCTGTTACAACAATATAATCATAATCACTATAATCGTATTGGTGACAGACAACTACTAAAACTATTAAAAATTGATATAAACGGATTATAGCTCAATTAAAATGTAATTAATCATAATTAGTAGAAAAAATAAATAACTAAATAAATACGCTCAAATACAAAGACACAAACACACACACTCACACATATACAGATACATAAACTACTGAATACTAAAAATAAACAATAAATAAAAATACAAAATTAGAAATAAAATATGATAAATTAATTGAACAAATGATATATTGAATGGACTAAAATACAGAGACACAAAATACACACAGACATATACAAATAATAAATAAATAAATGAATTAAATATATGATAAAAACAAGTAAGAATGGTATAGCCGGTCAAGGCCTATAATAATCAAGGCTATATAATACTCTACACCGCAATGTTAGTTGTAAATGGTAGTTACGAAAAAGTAATAAACGACCCTCGTAAAATTTTATTTTCTGATTTATTCTTAAGTGTGCGGTACATTATTGTGACACTAAACTTTTTTTCTGAAATTTAAGCATTTTAAATTAAATTTCTGAGGTTAAATGGGAGCAACGTGAAATTATGGACCGACCCTCGCATAACTGTGCACGTCGATTTGTGCTTATATATATGTTTATTTTAATATTTATTATTATTACAATAATGGCGTATATGTGAGATTTGTGGACTTGCCTAAAACCTCTTTTAGAGAGGACCTCTTACGAAATATTATTTGTATGGGAGATATCTGAAATATTAAACCGAATATGACCAATTTCAACAGGCTCTGTCCTTGGGCCAAAATAATAATATGTACCAAATTTGATCAAGATATCTCAAAAATTTCGACCTGTAGAACGTTCACATCGTTTACAGGGACAACCAGACAGACAGTCAGACCGACATCGTCAAATCGACTCAGAATGTAATTCCGAATCAAGCGGTTCAGAATAATAACACAAACATAGTTATTTGTACGGTGGTGTAGGGTATAATTAGTTGACTATAAATTTATATACTAAAAAATTAAAAAGAGATTAAAATTAGTGAAAAAAGCTAATTAAATTATTAATTGTTTAGTTTAAAATACAAGGACTTTTAAGGAGCCAATTCGCAAGAAAGGATTTATAAATAACTATAGAAATGTTTGTTTAAATTTAAATAAGTAATTAATTGATATTTGTAATTAAGTAATTTATAATTGCGATTAATTAAGAATTGTATTTAATTACTTAAGGAAATTTAAGAAAATTAATGTATTTCTTAAAGAAATTTAAAATATTTAATTTTTTAATTTATTATATTAAATTGTTTATAATTAAGTGAAAGTATTCAATGAATGGTTACCTCGTTTAAAATTATATTTATAAATAAATTTAAGAAATCATAAAATACGATTATAAATAATTATTTTGTAATAATTAAGCTTTATTAATTTAAGTTGAACTATTATTTTAGTATTAATTATATTTCGTTGCTAATTAATTATTTCAATTAATTGTGACCTTTACAACGGTTTGAAAGGATATTGCTTGTAATAATTGGTGTGATTAAGAGCTTTTAACTTTAACTCAAAGTTTAATTTCTTTTGAACAGAACAAAATCACTGACTCTATTTCTTCTATACGACCTTTCGCCCCTCTATACGACTGAACACAGTGAAAATTATAATTTTGCACAATATAATCTAAACACAGAATAAAATCAATGTAAAATTAATTAAAATAGAAAAAACATATTTTTTTTTAATTGTGATTTTGCTTCATAGATAAAAGTTAATTTAATATTGTTTTACTGTTAATACAGTTTTTTGAGAATATTCTTCAAATTCTTCTTCTTAACAGTAGTTTTAAAAATTTATCGGTACGCAACTTGATATATTAATATCGAATGATTGTAAAACGTACAATATTATTTCCACCTAAAAACTAAAGGAAGAGAGAGTTAAAAAATGATCGAACTCTCTTTTCTTTCATAAGCAAACTTCGCTTTTTAAACCGATGCAACCTTTCCTTCAACACTTGTTTGTCAATTTGTTTTAATCGAAAATTATGTCGTAAAATTGTTTTGATCCAAAAGATTCTCTTAAAATCGTTTTAATGGAAAATTTTCTCTTAAAATCGTTTTAATCGAAATTTTGCACTTAAAATCGTTTTAATTGAAAAGATTCTCTTAAAATCGTTTTAATGGAAATCGCTTAAAATCGTTTAAATCAAAAATTTTCGCTTAAAATTGTTTTGATGAAAATTTCTCTTAAAATCGTTTTAATCGAAAATTTTCTCTTCAAAATGTTTCAATCGAAATTTTTCTATTAAAAATGTTTGAATAGAAAAATCTCTCTAAAAATTGTTTTAAATAAAAATTTTTCTTAAAATCATTTTTAATGAAATAAAATCGTTTTTAGTGAAAATTTTCTCTTAAAAATGTTTCAATCGAAAATTTTCTCTTAAAAATGTTTCAATCGAAAATTTTCTCTTAAAAATGTTTCAATCGAAAATTTTCTCTTAAAAATGTTTCAATCGAAAATTTTCTCTTCAAAATGTTTCAATCGAAAATTTCCTCTTAAAAATGTTTCAATCGAAAATTTCCTCTTAAAAATGTTTCAATCGAAAATTTTCTCTTAAAAATGTTTCAATAGAAAATTTTCTCTTAAAAATGTTTGAATCGAAATTTTTTTTCTTAAAATCGTTTTAATTGAAAATTTTCTCTTAAAATCATTTAAATTGGAAATTAATTTTACCAAAAATTGTATTTTAATAATTTTCAATCAATACAATTTAATGAAATTTCGTCATTTTTCCACAATAAAAGAATTCTTCATTCACCAATCAATTAGATGCAATATCTCCTTTCATTGTCTTAAATTCAATAAATTTTATTTTCTTTCACACAGAAACATTTCTACGTATATTTTCCATTTAAATTTGAATTGTGAAGAAAAATCAAATAAAAAGTGCATAAATTTTTTTTAAATTCTATCAGAAATAAAAACTGACTTATAATTCAATGAATCAACAGCTTTAAATATTCTATATACATAAATATAAAATATATTAAACATTTATATAATTTAAACAAATTTAAAATGGAAAAACTATAAATTTTGTAAATATTTTTCATTCACAAAAATACAAAAAAATATATTTCAAATAAAATCTAAAAACAAAAAAAAACAAAGATTTATCCCATTCCACCTTTAAACCGATAAAAAAAAACTTTAAAATTATTATGCAGAAAAAATTATAAATATAATATTTTTGTTATTTTAATACTCCCCCACAACAACAACAAAAATCAATGTAAATACTTTTGTACACAAAAACATAAACTCATACAAACATGCATACAAGTAGAGTCAACTGTCACATCCCTGCAAACATTTTTTGTATCAAAGCATCTTCCGTCGGAAGAAACTGTTCCTCTTCGAAATAGCTTCCAGATGACTTTACTAAGCCACTTCTAGTATTAATTCAGAATTTACTTTCGAAAGTAAATTATAAGATTCTTCTGTATGTGGCTTAAAGGAAACTTCTAGAAGACTGTCAAAAGATGCTTCTAAGAAACTTTCAGGTAGGTCACTTCCAGAAGTGCGTTCTACTTTATATATTATAAACCTTTTCTTCCGTTGAAGTTCTACAAAAAAATTATGTTACCTACGACATTTGGTTCAGACATTTTTTAATATCTTTCAAACATCATCTAGAAGACACTTCTTTATATATTCCGAGAAGATCATGTAGCAGTAGTAATTATTTTGTTATTGTAAATTGTCCACAATCATCTAAACAACTTCTGGAAGCCACTTCTTTATACACTCGGAGAAGATCAAGTGGCAATAGCAATGGTTTTTGTAAATCATCTACAATCATTCAAATAAACTTCTTAAAGAGACTTCCATATAAACTTTGAGAAGATCAAATTGCTATAATAATGTATTTGGTTTCGATAATTCCTATAATATCTTCTAAACATCATCTGGAAGACGGTTCTTTATATTCCATTGTTATTGTAAAAACAACAACAACATTTCATTATTGTATTTTGTTTTTGTAAATCATGTACTATCATCTAAATGACATCTGAAAGACTCTTCCACATATATTTCAAGAAGATTACACGGCAATAAGTAATGTATGTTGTTTTTGTAAATCTACAAAAATCCTCCCACAATCTCCTAGAAGTGACTTAGAAGTAGCGTCTGCAACAATTCTAACTTCCTAATGTTTGAAGGGATAACACAAACATACAGGCAAATATAATAAAAAGGATATAAATTTAAATACTAAAATATTAAAAAATATAAAATAAAGAATAAATTCTGTTAAATATAAAATAAATAAATAAAAATAATAAAAGAAGAAAAAACAATAAAATAAAACTAAATTATTAGAATATTTTCTTTGTATAAGAAGAAGAGAAATTAAACTTAACAATAAAAAAGGGATATAAAAGATGAAAATAATAAAAATCAAAGCTCAAACAAAAATATTTTGAAAATAAAAATAAAAATAATATTAAATATAGAAAAATGAATATTATTAAAAATAGTTTAGAAATTAAATGCATTTATCAAAAATATATTAATAATTAAAAAATAAATAAAATAATTAGTGACATAAAAACTAAATCTACAATAAAAATTATTGCTCAAAGCTTCTACTCATGACAAACAAAACAAAAAATGCATAAATTGATTTATAAAAAATAATGTAAAATATTAAATATAAAAAAATAACAAAAATAAAAAAATAAAAATATTTCTATAAACTTTATAAACAAAACAAAATTTAATTAATAAATAAAATAAATTATGTGCCAAAATAAATAGTTCATAAAAATGTTTTACACGAATTTTACACAGAATAAAAATTTATATCATTTTTCAGAACATATCCTTTTTTACACTATTAGATGAACACAACTGTAAAAACAACAACAACATATCATTTATCACAAATTTTTGTTATTTTTTTTCAAACTCATGAAAGTAAATGCGAAGTTTAAGTGAATTTTGGAATTTTAATTAAAAATGTGAAATTTGTATGAAAATGTGAATTTAAAAAAAAAAAAAAATATAATAATATTTTATCAAAAATGTTCCTTGAAATGTTTTAGAAAATATTTTCTTAAAAAATAAATTTCGATCGATCTTTTCTCTTAAATACAATTCAAAAAAAATATCATTTTAAAACAAAAGTTGTAAAAAATAATTTTTATTAATAATAAATTTTATCAAGAAAATGTTTTTAAAAATATTTAACAGATCTTATTCAGATGTGCTCTCTTAGTCAAATTGTTTAAAAATATCAATATTTTGATCGCACAGATGTTTTAATCTAAAATTTTTTTAAAACAATTTTTTCTCTTAAAAAACAACAATTTTTTCCTAAATAGTTTTAATATAAAATTTTCTCTTGAAAACATTTGAAGGAAAAACTCTTCCTTAAAAACATTTCAAGCGATGATTTTCTCTGAAAAACATTTTGATCGAAAATTTGCTTTATAAATATTTTAATCGAAAATTTTCTCTTGAGAACATTTAAGGCGAAAACTTTCTATTAAAAACATTTAAAATGTAAATTTTTCCTTTAAAATATATTTCAAGCATAGTTTTCTCTTAAAAATATTTTGAGCGAAGATTTTTTCTTGAAAACATTTCAAGCGAAAATTTCCTCTTAAAAATATTTGCGATAATTTTCTCTGAAAAACATTTTGATCGAAAATTTCCTCTTAAAAATATTGTGATCGAAAATTTTCTCCTAAAAATATTTTGATCGAAAAATTTCTCTTGAAAACAATTTGAGCGAAAAATTTATCTTAAAAACATTTTAAGCGAAAAAATTTTTTTAAAAACAAAATTTTATCTTAAAAACATTTCAAGCAAAAATTTTCTCTTAAAAATTTTTCAAGCGAAAATTTTTTCTTAAAACATTTTAGTCGCAAAATTTCTCTTGCAAACTTTAAAAGGGAAAACTTTCTCTTAAAGAAATTTAAAGCGTAAAATTTTTATTAAAAACACTTATTTAAAGTGAAAATTTTCTCCTACAAACGTTTAAAGTGAAAATTTTCTCTTAAAAATCTTCTCTTCTAAAATCTAATACTTTCTCTTAAAAACGTATTAACACAAAATTTTCTTATAAAAGCTTTTTTTGTATAAAAGCACTTTTCGAAAATTAGCTAAAAAGTCTTTATCAAAAATTTTCTCTTAAAAATTTTTCAAATGGATTAACACAAAAATATTCTCGCCTATGAAATTTAAATAGAAATGTTCTGGTAAAAGAATATTTGCATAAAAATTTTCCGAAAAGAATATTTTCAAAGAATTTTCTACTTCAAATTTTCGCTCTCAAATACGAATTAATCGATTCCAATTTTTTTTATTAAACGACTTAGTAGAATATATAACTTTAAATTTTCTCTTTATAGAGTTGAATGTATATTTTCTCTTAGAATTTTGAAATTGAAATATATTTATAATGAAAAATGTCTTTGAAGAAATATATTAACTGATATGTTCAAGAAAATTATTCTACATATAGGAAAACAGAAAACAGCTTTTAATTTGATTTAATAATATATATTTTATACAAATTTAACGTTCTACTACTACTCACCACCACCACTTTTTGTGGTGAAGATGATAATTAAAACCTTTAAAAAATTCTTTACAATATATTTTCATTAATTCATTAATTTTTCGAAATAAATTTTATTTATTATTTGAAAATTATTCAACACCTTTTTCCATTATGAAAAAACAGGTTTCAAAACCACTTTAATAAAATTATACCCTCACACACACACACATACACAGAAACAAACACACATTAAATATTTACAAACAAAAAAAATCAAAAAAATTATAAATCATTTACAATTGACTTCACAAAACCAACAAATAAATGAACAAATAAATAAATTAAAAATAAAAAACAAAACAAATTTAAAACAATTAAATTAAATAAAAAACAACAAAAAACTAAAGCAAAGCAAACAGCAACAAAACATACGTATTTCGTGGAAAATAAAAAAACAATTAAAAAATATTTAGTAATAATTTAAATAAATTAATAAATTTATAAAACACAAAAAAATGAACAAAAATAATTATAATAAAGTATTAAATGTCTAAATTAATTAAAAAAATAATAATAATGACAAAAATAGAAAACACAGAGAGAGAGAGAAAAATTAAGTTGTTAAAAACAAATCATAAAATCAGACATTTCCGTTTCCTCCCTGGAATACACACACTAACACAGAGAAAGACTACACAGTGGTTGCAAAGCGATTTGTTGGAAATAATGCTATAACTTTTGTGTTATAAGAGATATTATAATGAAATTTTACATAGTTATAGCTGAAGTATATCAGTGTTGACCTGGTGAAGTGTGGGATTCTATCTGATTAGAGATGCAGTCGGTGAGTCTCCAAAGTTGGTCACCTCGGGTAGGTTGATTTTTTAGAAATTCGCCATAAATTATCTAAATTGGTATTCAGTTGGGACAGGGACCTGCTCAGAACCCCTATCTAAAATTGATCAAATGTAAACAAACTTTTTAAATTTTATCGTCTAGTTTTCAAATCGCCTAAACGAAATCATCTTTGAATAATATCCATTGTATGACTACATATGGAGGGCAAAGCTTCAAGAAATATTTTCTTTGGGATACCCTTTATAACGACAGGGTGATTATTTCACTAAAAAAACATTTTATACGAACTGAGTTTTTTAGGTATTTTCACAGGGAAAATTTGTATTTTCTATTATGTGATTAGTGGGCAAATTCAAAAACAATAAAATATTTGTAGAGGGAACACCACTACCATATCCAAAAATTTGCTAGTAGTGAATATTTGGTTATTAGGGCTTTATCGAAGAGTCAAATAAGCTTCGTTTAATAGAGAGATAGCACTCCCCTGTGTCCTTCCGTAACTTGTGTAGTCTACAATAATGTGTTGTCAAATCATTATTCATTTAGCAAATATCGTCAGATTTCCTGTATTAGCTTAAGAGCTATGTGATATTAAAATGTTAGTTTGTGAGGGTGTACCCCACCCCAGTGCTCGAACTTAAAATTTAATAAAGCTAAACGTTTGTCACTAAAGTCAATAACATCCTGCAAAACTTTTCGAAAATTGAATAAATTTGCTCGTAATCGTTGTAGTACTTTTTCCAGATATTAGTTTAAATCTTTTTCTACAGAGGTCTACTTTGCTGGTTTCGAAAAAGAGACTTTTCTGAACATTAGCAAATACTTGAACCAAATTTTATTGATTAATTATTAAAGATGTGATCTATATGCAAAATCTTCTCTGTCTCATATCATGATCTATACTGTAATGATCTAATATGAGAGACCCTTACAATCTCATTTAAACAGTTGAGACCCGGAAATCCTCCAAATCCACTCGAAAATACCTCAGCTGTAACCATGTCCAATTTTATTTAAATATATTTAAGGGATCAAAAATTAAAGAATTATTTACAAAACAACCTGTTTTGAGACCACTGTGCGCCCTTTACATGAAAACTAAACAATAATAAATGACATAAAATGAACAAATTAATTAATGATTATAATAAGTAAGAACGGTCGGTCAAGTCCGACCAGCAAATACCCTACACCACCTTGTTGAAAGACCTTTCTATAAGTTGATTGATCCTGATTTATTCTGTAAATTTAAGTATTCTAAAGTGAATTTTTAAGGGGATTATATGGAAGCTACCAGAAATTATGAACCGACCCTCGGTTTATTTGCACATCGATTTACGCTTATATTTGTTTTAATTTGAGAAATTACTATTGCAACACCAACGTAAATGTGAGAATTATGCCCCTCAAAGTGATTTTTGTAGGGGGGGTTGTATGGGACCTATGAGCAGCAATAGACCAACCCTCCCATAATTTGGCATCTCGTTTTATAATATTATAGGACTTATTTCTGTCAAATTTTGCTAAAATCGCTTTATATATAAAATTTTTATGAGCCTAAAACCTCATTCCGGGACGCTATTTTTATGGGAGGTACCTAAAAAACTTAGACGAACATGACCTATTTCAATTTCGCTTCGCCCTGGAACCAAAATAATATGCACCAAATTTCATCAAGATATGCGACCTGAAGAGTGTTCACAATGTTTACATGAACAGCCAACCGGACGGGCAGACAGACGAACGGACATCATTAAATCGACTTAGAAAGTGATTCTGAGTTAAACGTTATACTTAAAGGTGGGTGAAAAACTATATTTTCTGTTTGTTACAAAAATCAGCCCAAAAGCATAATTCTCCAAATACATATGATGGTGTAGGGTATAAAAATAGTAAATTAATAACACACTAAATGGCATTCAAAATGGCTACAATAATAATAAAAATACTTAAATAACAAATAAATAATAATAAAAATTGATATAAAAAATATTAAATAAATAAATTCACAATTCAAGAAAAAAAGGGTAAAAACAACAAAGAAAAAACAATAAAATTAATAAATTAATTAAAAATATTTAAAATAAAAATAAACATATGAATTAAATAAATAAAATTTAAATAAAAATGTTACGCTGGTTAATAAATAAAATAATAAAAACATAAATAAAATAAAAATTAATTAATTTATTAATAATTTTATACAACAAAAATGTATAAAATATAATTATTATATAAAATTTATAAATAAAATTAAAAACAAAGCAAAAAAAACTATTAATAATAGTTTTGTAAAATAATTAAAAACAAATACATGACAAGAGCCAGGAATTGCCGCTATCGAAAGGCAAAATCTCCTCTAATTTATAACAAATAAAAATCCAATAAACTATTTATGTAATAATGTACATTTAACGTTTATTTATTAATATTTATGTTCAAATTTTTACTCACTCATACAAACAAAATTTATTTTGTATATATGGGTGTGTAAATTTCTACATTTCTATATTTGTATTAGTTGTATTAAAATTACATTAATTAATTTGCATTAAATTCAAATTACATGACATGAAATCGAAATGAAGTGAAAAAGAAAATCCAAAAAAAAAAAAAAAAAAATATTAAAACCAAAGTATTATTAAAATTAATTGAATTATAATTAAAATTTGTAAATAGTTATTTGTATTGTATAAATAAAAATAAACAAAAACAAAATAAGAAAAAAATGGAAAAAAAATATTATAAATTATATTATTGAAAAATGGGAAAAAGAAAAATACAAAAGAATAAAAAAAATTCAAAATATTAAAAAATGGCAGACGAGTTATTATTTGTTAACATCAACAAATTGGTAAGTTTATGATAGATGACCAAATTTTTTCCCAGAATCCGAAAATATTCGGCTATTTGCACTCACATAATACGAACGTCAACAAAACTGTCTTTTTTCAGGGAATGAAAGTAAGTTGTATTTTATACAGTCTCGTGTTAAATAACAATAAGAAATTTTCATAAATACATTCAATAATTAATATTAGCTTTGTATGGAGGTACCCCTTCCCCTGATCCTGAAGGAATTTTTTATATCTTATGTTACTTTCGGGTATATTCGAATCATTCTATGTTTTGGAGTTCATACGTTACATACTTACATACGTTACATACTTACATACATACATACATACATACATACATACATACATACATACATACATACATACATACATACATACATACATAAATACATACATATATACGTTACATACATACATAATTACATACTTACATACATACATACATACATACATACATACATACATACATACATACATACATACATACATATATACGTTACATACTTACATACATACATACATACATACATACATACATACATACATAAATACATACATATATACGTTACATACATACATACATACATACATACATACATACATACATACATACAAAAAGTTGGCAAATCATTAAAAAATCTGACATCAATGTTATAAAACAGAACCGAGAGAACTTTTCCAAATGATTTATCTAAAGCCAAAAAAGCACTCAACACTTCCGGTGCAGAAACAAACCGATTAACTCAATGCTCGGACTATTTGGTACAAAAAGTGAAACTACTGCAGGTTTAAAAGTCCCTTAAATATTCCTGCTAAAAATTAAGAGGACAAAAATTTTCCCTTAAGAAAAGCTTTATAACCTAGAAATACCAGCGATATTTATTTGCAATATTTTATGATAATGGCGCTTGAGGGAAACTCTCGAGGTTCAGAAAATTTAGCAGCTACGAAATATGGGAGACGTTCGATACTTTAAGATCTAGGACTAATCAATCTTATATGGGAAGACGCAAAAACAACTGTATCGAACCATATGAGATGGAAATGCTTTTTGGAAATCATACACTTCCAAGAGGGACAATGGATAAAATATGAAAATTGCATTTGTTGTAGCTTTGGAGACAGCGTTATTGCAAGGATTTTTATTAAAAAAAAAAGAAAAATTGAAATCCAATAGAGCATGCTGTTGCCTCTCATTATCATGATGTTGCAAACTTATTTCGTATTTAAATAAAAATAGGGTCTTTTGTTCAAGAAACTGAGTTTTTTTCTTCAATCAATCTGCATAGAGTGAATTACATCAACAAAATCAAATCTGAATTGTTTTTCATTTAAAATCTCTACGATCTTTGAGGATTATATATCACATATATTTATTCAGATGCGTTATTTTTATTATAAAACGATTCATAGCTTTCTCATACTTATTTGGACCACAGTTTCAGTATTTAAAATTACACATAATTTATGCACCAAAACAATTACTAATAAGCTGATTGTGAACATAAAAATTACACACAATATGTGTAATTACACATGAAGTGGCAACACTTATTGAAGTCCGAAAAATGGTCTGCATTATTTTTGCTTAATTATTGCTTTTCGGTTGACTATTTAAAAACTTATGTTTCCTTTTTATATTTTGAATAAATTAAAATTTAAGTTCAATCATATTAAACGAGATCATGACAATTTTAACATCAATATGTTTCTGGTAAGTGACATTATCAAGACAAATTGGAGGTATAATAAAGCAATTGGCTTAATTGTACTTTATATTCCGAAAAACAAACCACTCGAGCAAATGAAAATAATCAAAGAGTATCAAAACAAATTGGAAGTCAAGTGTAAGAGAGAGAGATATAAACCTCTAAAATACAAACGATTTAAAAAACAGAAAAGGAGTCATAAGTAAACATTAGAACTGAATAAAATTTTATCAGACCCTTGAATGGACCTAACTGCTATGTGATACTACAAAATGAACATAGTTTTTATGCGATATTTATTTATATCTCAAGGTAATTCTATATTTGCTATATCCGATTTATTTGTTTCAACTATTTTAGTATTTTCTAATATAATATGAACTGATATGAAAAATAACTTTTGTAATTGAATGACAAATAAGGCTCGAACATAACCTAGTTGAATATATACACGCAGAATATTGCCATTTTGCAATATGTTCATCACAAACACTGATATATTCGCGGCAAACAATTATTGTTATCACCAACATGTTAATTGCTGAGTTCATTTTATTTTGATAACAATTTCGTTGCTGTAATAAAATTATGTTTATGAAATAAAAAATATTATGGTTACAATATGTTTGGAAATATATTTCACTGATCACAATATTATTGTTATTAAATAAAAAAACTATTGTTATCAGGACAAAGTATTATTTTCAGTTTACTGACAACTGAATATGCACAAATTATATTAATTATAATTACGATAACATAAGTATGTTGCTTTGCGTTTATGGTTACCGCAAACATATTTTTTTTCTGCATGTATGTTTCCTGTTATAAAAAACTGCTATAAATAAATGATTTATCTCATTAAAATTTTTAAAATTTATAACATTTTTCTTTAATAAATTTTACAATTTTTAAAAAATCTTTGCAAACAATTTTTTACAAACATAATTTCTTCAGAAAAAATAACATCAATTTTATTCTTTTATCAAAAAAATTGACAATAATTCTTTGAATTTGTATAACAAAATAAAACATTATTTGTCAATATTTTTCAAAATTTTGATCAATTAAATTTGAAATGTTTCATAATCCAACTTTTATTATTTCTTATAAAAATAAAATAATTTTTAAAAGAAAAGGCAACAACAAATAGTAATAAATATCTAACAAATACACTAATACATCTATAAATATTTGTTTGTGTATTTATTTGTTTGTTTGGAACTTATAGACTGCTAAAGTACTGAACTGATTTTGCTGAAATTTTCACAAAATGATGCCCATATACCCAAAAGTAATACAGACTATAAAAAATTTCCATAGGATCTGGGGGAGAGGTACTCCCCATACAAAGCATATATTGATGGGTCAATTATTTTTTTAATACACGTCGTGATTTGTGAAATTTCTTTCGAGATCTTGTACTGAGGAGAATTTTTGTGCAGCAAAGTGAATCGGGTAGGAACTAGTGTTTCTATAAAGTCAAGAATAAGAAAGGATAAAGAAAGTAATAAACATCTAACAAATACACTAAAGCATTTTTCCCATATTTTTCTTTTATCTTTGTTGTTCTCATCCAAAAGTATAGTTGAAGTTTTTTTATTGGAAGGAAAGTTAACAGTACTTTCTTAAAGTAAACAAGATTAGGAACAAACGCTGATGGTGCTATTTTATGTGAAATAATGATGTCTGAATTTTACTGCATTATTTAAAAATTTAATCGATAAATTTCATAACGTTTAATGATGTCCAAGTGAAGAATTCTCTCCGGAATCCTTCCAAGGGAAATACAGAATTTAAAAAACGACAAATTAATCTTAAAAAATAAGAAACAACTCGTAACAAATTGAATTCCATAGAAATAAAGAACAAGACAAATCTTCCTGTGACTTCCATAAACGTTACTTACTTACTACGAACAGATGAAAATAAAACATGGAAGTGGACATAGTAAAAGTCTAAATTAATTAGATCGCCTTGACTTAGGTTTCTGGTACAATTTGTGATCAAACAATGTTCAGATTTTCTGCAAATGGAAAGTATAAATTTTGTTTTGAACAAGAAAGCAGAAAAGAAAGGAATGAAAATATGGATGAAGATGGCATATTCCAGCAAGAAAATATTGCATTATATATTTCAAAGCAGTCTAAATATTTTTTTTAAAGAAAACAGCATACCCTTTTGCACTAGCCGCTAGCGGCTGGCAGTCCGGATTTCAACCCCATAGAGAACATATGGGGATACATGTATGTGAAGATAAATACGTATTTAACTAGCACAGACAAAAACCACATTTTTTAACAGAGCTGATTTTGCAGTTAACAGCACGCTGTTAAGCATTTAACAGAATTTCTTAAAATGACTAGTATACTTAAATGGACAATGTGAGCAACAGGAACCATGTTCCAAACACTTATATCATGGAAATGGCTCTCCAAGGTACTAGTCATTGGTCCATGACAACAAACTACCAAAAATAGAATTGGTATGCAATATATCGCTCTTTTAAAATATATCAAATTATTTAACATTTTTTGGAAGGATTGGTCAGTATGGAAAAATGGTGCGTGGTACACATATCACGCTATATAGGTATGATAGTCCTAGGTACTCCTAATGGAGCACGCTTAGTGGGATATCTGAAATAATTTTGGAATTTGAGAAAAATCGAGTTGAAATCTTGAAATTTCTCGAGAGGATTTGTGAACCATGTGGGAAAATAGACGTGGTACACGTTCCAGGACATATAGAAATGGTGCTCCAAAGGGTCTTTAATAGATCTATAATAGTGGAATAGGTGAAATAATTTCCAAATAATTTTAATTATTTTTTGAAAAAGTGAGTTTTTTGAAAATTTTCTAAAATTGACAATATTGGATGTGGTCAGTATGGAAAAATGGTGCATGGTACACATATCACGCTATATAGGTATGATAGTCCTAGGTACTCCTAATTGAGCACGCTTAGTGGGATATCTGAAATAATTTTGGAATTTGAGAAAAATCGAGTTGAAATCTTGAAATTTCTCGAGAGGATTTGTGAACCATGTGGGAAAATAGACGTGGTACACGTTCCAGGACATATAGAAATGGTGCTCCAAAGGGTCTTTAATAGATCTATAATAGTGGAATAGGTGAAATAATTTCCAAATAATTTTAATTATTTTTTGAAAAAGTGAATTTTTTGAAAATTTTCTAAAATTGACAAAATTGGATGTGGTCAGTATGGAAAAATTGTGCGTGGTACACATATCACGCTATATAGGTATGATAGTCCTAGGTACTCCTAATGGAGCACGCTTAGTGGGATATCTGAAATAATTTTGGAATTTGAGAAAAATCGAGTTGAAAATCTTGAAATTTCTCGAGAGGATTTGTGAACGATGTGGGAAAATAGAAGTGGTACACGTTCCAGGACATATAGAAATGGTGCTCCAAAGGGTCTTTAATAGATCTATAATAGCGGAATAGGTGAAATAATTTCCAAATAATTTTAATTATTTTTTGAAAAAGTGAATTTTTTGAAAATTTTCTAAAATTGACAATATTGGATGTGGTCAGTATGGAAAAATGGTGCGTGGTACACATATCACGCTATATAGGTATGATAGTCCTAGGTACTCCTAATGGAGCACGCTTAGTGGGATATCTGAAATAATTTTGGAATTTGAGAAAAATCGAGTTGAAAATCTTGAAATTTCTCGAGAGGATTTGTGAACCATGTGGGAAAATAGAAGTGGTACACGTTCCAAGACATATAGAAATGGTGCTCCAAAGGGTCTTTAATAGATCTATAATAGTGGAATAGGTGAAATAATTTCCAAATAATTTTAATTATTTTTTGAAAAAGTGAATTTTTTGAAAATTTTCTAAAATTGACAAAATTGGATGTGGTCAGTATGGAAAAATTGTGCGTGGTACACATATCACGCTATATAGGTATGATAGTCCTAGGTACTCCTAATGGAGCACGCTTAGTGGGATATCTGAAATAATTTTGGAATTTGAGAAAAATCGAATTGAAAATCTTGAAATTTCTCGAGAGGATTTGTGAACCATGTGGGAAAATAGACGTGGTACACGTTCCAGGACATATAGAAATGGTGCTCCAAAGGGTCGTTAATAGATCTATAATAGTGGAATAGGTGAAATAATTTCCAAATAATTTTAATTATTTTTTGAAAAAGTGAGTTTTTTTGAAAATTTTCTAAAATTGACAATATTGGATGTGGTCAGTATGGAAAAATGGTGCGTGGTACACATATCACGCTATATAGGTATGATAGTCCTAGGTACTCCTAATGGAGCACGCTTAGTGGGATATCTGAAATAATTTTGGAATTTGAGAAAAATCGAGTTGAAATCTTGAAATTTCTCGAGAGGATTTGTGAACCATGTGGGAAAATAGACGTGGTACACGTTCCAGGACATATAGAAATGGTGCTCCAAAGGGTCTTTAATAGATCTATAATAGTGGAATAGGTGAAATAATTTCCAAATAATTTTAATTATTTTTTGAAAAAGTGAATTTTTTGAAAATTTTCTAAAATTGACAAAATTGGATGTGGTCAGTATGGAAAAATGGTGCGTGGTACACATATCACGCTATATAGGTCTGATAGTCCTAGGTACTCCTAATGGAGCACGCTTAGTGGGATATCTGAAATAATTTTGGAATTTGAGAAAAATCGAGTTGAAAATCTTGAAATTTCTCGAGAGGATTTGTGAACCATGTGGGAAAATAGACGCGGTACACGTTCCAGGACATATAGAAATGGTGCTCCAAAGGGTCTTTAATAGATCTATAATAGTGGAATAGGTGAAATAATTTCCAAATAATTTTAATTATTTTTTGAAAAAGTGAGTTTTTTGAAAATTTTCTAAAATTGACAATATTGGATGTGGTCAGTATGGAAAAATGGTGCGTGGTACACATATCACGCTATATAGGTATGATAGTCCTAGGTACTCCTAATGGAGCACGCTTAGTGGGATATCTGAAATAATTTTGGAATTTGAAAAAAATCGAGTTGAAAATCTGGAAATTTCTCGAGAGGATTTGTGAACCATGTGGGAAAATAGAAGTGGTACACGTTCCAGGACATATAGAAATGGTGCTCCAAAGGGTCTTTAATAGATCTATAATAGTGGAAAAGGTGAAATAATTTCCAAATAATTTTAATTATTTTTTGAAAAAGTGAATTTTTTGAAAATTTTCTAAAATTGACAAAATTGGATGTGGTCAGTATGGAAAAATGGTGCGTGGTACACATATCCCGCTATATAGGTATGATAGTCCTAGGTACTCCTAATGGAGCACGCTTAGTGGGATATCTGAAATAATTTTGGAATTTGAGAAAAATCGAATTAAAAATCTTGAAATTTCTCGAGAGGATTTGTGAACCATGTGGGAAAATAGACGTGGTACACGTTCCACGACATATAGAAATGGTGCTCCAAAGGGTCTTTAATAGATCTATAATAGTGGAATAGGTGAAATAATTTCCAAATAATTTTAATTATTTTTTGAAAAAGTGAATTTTTTGAAAATTTTCTAAAATTGACAAAATTGGATGTGGTCAGTATGGAAAAATGGTGCGTGGTACACATATCACGCTATATAGGTATGATAGTCCTAGGTACTCCTAATGGAGCACGCTTAGTGGGATATCTGAAATAATTTTGGAATTTGAGAAAAATCGAGTTGAAAATCTTGAAATTTCTCGAGAGGATTTGTGAACCATGTGGGAAAATAGACGTGGTACACGTTCCAGGACATATAGAAATGGTGCTCCAAAGGGTCTTTAATAGATCTATAATAGCGGAATAGGTGAAATAATTTCCAAATAATTTTAATTATTTTTTGAAAAAAAAATCCTCTCGAGAAATTTCAAGATTTTCAACTCGATTTTCTCAAATTCCAAAATTATTTCAGATATCCCACTAAGCGTGCTCCATTAGGAGTACCTAGGACTATCATACCTATATAGCGTGATATGTGTACCACGCACCATTTTTCCATACTGACCACATCCAATATTGTCAATTTTAGAAAATTTTCAAAAAATTCTCTTTTTCAAAAAATAATTAAAATTATTTGGAAATTATTTCACCTATTCCACTATTATAGATCTATTAAAGACCCTTTGGAGCACCATTTCTATATGTCCTGGAACGTGTACCACGTCTATTTTCCCACATGGTTCACAAATCCTCTCGAGAAATTTCAAGATTTTCAACTCGATTTTTCTCAAATTCCAAAATTATTTCAGATATCCCACTAAGCGTGCTCCATTAGGAGTACCTAGGACTATCATACCTATATAGCGTGATATGTGTACCACGCACCATTTTTCCATACTGACCACATCCAATTTTGTCAATTTTAGAAAATTTTCAAAAAATTCACTTTTTCAAAAAATAATTAAAATTATTTGGAAATTATTTCACCTATTCCACTATTATAGATCTATTAAAGACCCTTTGGAGCACCATTTCTATATGTTCTGGAACGTGTACCACTTCTATTTTCTCACATGGTTCACAAATCCTCTCGAGAAATTTCAAGATTTTCAACTCGATTTTTCTCAAATTCCAAAATTATTTCAGATATCCCACTAAGCGTGCTCCATTAGGAGTACCTAGGACTATCATACCTATATAGCGTGATATGTGTACCACGCACCATTTTTCCATACTGACCACATCCAATTTTGTCAATTTTAGAAAATTTTCAAAAAATTCACTTTTTCAAAAAATAATTAAAATTATTTGGAAATTATTTCACCTATTCCACTATTATAGATCTATTAAAGACCCTTTGGAGCACCATTTCTATATGTCCTCGAACGTGTACCACGTCTATTTTCCCACATGGTTCACAAATCCTCTCGAGAAATTTCAAGATTTCAACTCGATTTTTCTCAAATTCCAAAATTATTTCAGATATCCCACTAAGCGTGCTCCATTAGGAGTACCTAGGACTATCATACCTATATAGCGTGATATGTGTACCACGCACCATTTTTCCATACTGACCACATCCAATATTGTCAATTTTAGAAAATTTTCAAAAAACTCACTTTTTCAAAAAATAATTAAAATTATTTGGAAATTATTTCACCTATTCCACTATTATAGATCTATTAAAGACCCTTTGGAGCACCATTTCTATATGTCCTGGAACGTGTACCACTTCTATTTTCCCACATGGTTCACAAATCCTCTCGAGAAATTTCAAGATTTACAACTCGATTTTTCTCAAATTCCAAAATTATTTCAGATATCCCACTAAGCGTGCTCCATTAGGAGTACCTAGGACTATCATACCTATATAGCGTGATATGTGTACCACGCACCATTTTTCCATACTGACCAATCCTTCCAAAAAATGTTAAATAATTTGATATATTTTAAAAGAGCGATATATTGCACACCAATTATATTTTTGGTAGTTTGTTGTTATGGACCAATGGCTAGCACCTTGGAGAGCCATTTCCATGATATAAATGTTTGGAACATGGTTCCTGTTGCTCACATTGTCCATTTTAGTACACTAGTCATTTTAGAAAATTCTGTTAAATGCTTAACAGCGCGCTGTTAACTGCAAAATCAGCTCTGTTAAAAAATGTGGTTTTTGTCTGTGCTAGTTAAATACGTATTTATCTTCACATACATATGGGGATACATGGCCCGTAACGCTTATTTATGTGGGGAAGTTTATTCCAATCTTCTAAATTAAATTACACTTGAAGTAATCCATAACAAAGGTCCATCTATCCATTAATATAATGATTCAGAGACTGCTAAACTTAAGTGCGTTTATAGGAAAGTACCATTAAAATGTCAGTTAAATTAAAAAGTGTCAGTTAATTAAAACAACATTTTAAATGAAGTTTTAGTTGTTTTCCCACTAAATATTTCTTGTTTAATTATTTTCTAGGTCTTTAAAAAAGTTATGTCCGTTTATCGGAATATGCAACAGTGTACATCAATTTTTAAAAATAGCAAAATACTCACACAAAGATACGAATAAAAAATATTGGAAAAAATTACAAAAAAAATATATATTCACATCAATTTGCTTGATTCATGTTTGCGAATGATTAATTATTTTATTGAAAAAATCACTCATACGTCATCATTTATTCTATTAACATTCATTTAAATTTATTAATTTAATAATCTGACAATTTCTATGACAAATTCTAAAGATTTCTTGGTTTTATTTACCACTGTTTACACTCACAATGATAAATGTCCTTATTCACACAGAGACATGAACACCCAAATACAGGCGCACATATAATAAAACCAAAAACACTGACAATACTTTATGCTTTATGCTCTGTTAATGATTGTATTGTTGTTGTTTTTGTTTTAATACCAAAAAATATGTAACACCGGAATAGAGTTTGTCATCATATAAATAAAGTAAAAGAGAAAGAATTAGTTATTATGCACACAAACATAACTCACACACACACATACACATTTACATATGTATAAACAGAGTAAGTAATAATTTTGTTCATAGACCATGAAGCATATTACGAGATGTATAGAAGAAGACTAATCAAAATTGTTGTTTTTGTTGTCTCATTGTAAATTTTTGTAATTTACATTAACAATACTTTACAGAGAAATATATACACAGAGAGAAAACGTTGACATGGAGATAAAATAATATTGTAATTTACTTAATGAATGGATTCGGAGTTTCAAAATGTCATAACTAATCAATTTTTTTCGATTAATTCTTTTACTATATTTTTTTTCAATTTTAATTAATTTAAATTTTAATTTTTTCAATGTGTTTTTTTTTTTCTGGAACGTTTCTCGCATTTTATGTTTTTATTTGAAGAATGTCATGGTTAAGGTAAGTACTTTTCATATCTTCAGTTCTATAACTCTTCATCATTATTAACTTTTTCCATTATTTTTTGTAAACACGAACATTTTACTAATTTAAAATTTTATATTTTAAAAGAAAAATCCAAATGAAAATATCTTATGCATTTCAAGTTCATTTTCCTTTAACACCCTACACCATAACAATTAGTTTTGGTATCAAAAATTAATTTTTGTTTCTTTCAAATTTAAATTTTTACTTAAACTTAAGGGATTTAGTGAAAGTAAAATGTAGACAAAACTGAAGTTTAAAAAGAAAGATTTTTTAAGTTTTATTAAAATTCAAATTCTCTTATTGGTGGGAGCAAAAAAAATATGGGCCGACCATCGTAAAATTTCGCATATCTTGTTTTGCAGTATCAACGTTTATTACAGTATCATCGTACTACGACGAGATATAAGCCCTTCAGAGTGATATTTTGAAGGGGAGTTTTCTGGGACCTATGAGAAATAATGAACCGTAAATTATCGTATAATTTGGTACATTATTTTGTAATGATAAAATATATATTTGAGCCAAATTTCTTTTCTTTTTCCAAAATTTTAACATAAAAAATAAATTTTCCACAAAAAGATTTTTTTTTTCAAAAAATAAGAAAAGTAAAATCGCACATTTCCAGTAAAAGTGCACGTTTTTCATAAAAAATAAACACAATTTACAAAAAATGCAAATTTACCTTTCATTTAATAATGTTCTATTTAAACTTAAAATGTATATTTTCACTTAAATTTGAATAATTTCACTACAAATTCGGAATTATGAAAAATTCACATTTTTACAAAAATTCAAACTTTTCATCAAAAATTCATATTTTTCCCCAAAAATTCACGTTTTCCATTAAAGTTAACCTTTTTTCTAAATGAAATTTTCACCTGAATTGCACAAAATATAAAAAAAATATTTTCACTAAAAAAACTATATTTTTTACTAACAAAAAAATTTTAATTTTTTACAATTTTACTAAAACCGCAAACTTTTAATAAAAATGCGCCTTTTTTGCTATAGATGTAGATTTTTATTTACATTAAATTAATGTTTTTACTAAAGTGGAACATTTTTACTTTTTTTTAACAAATATGCAGGTTTTAACTCTTAAATAATAATTTTCACTAAAATGCATATTTTAATTAAAAGTGCACAATTTCACTCAAAGTGTAGTTTTTTTAATAAAAAAGTTTTTTTTTTATTTTGACCTGAAAATTATTTCATTACCAAAAATGTTATTTTTTTACCTAAAAATTCACATTTGCACTAAAAATGTACATTTGCATTAAAAATGCACTTTTCACCTTAACAAAAATTTTCATAAAAACTGCACATTTCAGTAAAATAACTTTAACTAAAATGTACATTTTCACAATATATGCACGGTTTACTTAAAAAGTGCATGTTTTTCACAAATAATGACTATTTTCACAAAATAATGCACTTTTCAACCAAAAATTCATTAATTTTTTAATACACATTTGTTAATGGAAATTATCAGCAAAAATAATTAAAATTAAGTAAAAATAACTAAATTTGGTAAGTGAATGCCGGAATTTGGTTGAATTTCAGGCAAAGACATATACTTCTTTCACAAGTATTTGGTATCGGTGGAAAATTTCAGAATATGACGATTCACAATTTATAAAAAAGGAGTTTAGTGGAATATTATTTTTTCCATATGGAAATACCCAAATTTTCAATTGGTATAAAACATTTTTACAAATTTTAACTTTTTTAATTGAAGTGATCGTCAAGTCCTTTAAGAGATCTTTTGGAAAAAATACTTCTTGAAAGAGGTAACTTAGAGATGATTCTTGTGTGTAGATCTTAATATAATTTCTTATTCACAGACTTTCGTTAAAAATTCCTTAGAGAAAAAAGATGCACAATTTGTAAACTAAACAAAAGGAAACAAGTATGAATAAATGTTGCCACCTGTTTGGCAAAATATCCAAAATTATTTTTCTTTTTCTAAGTTATGAAATCAAATATGAAAATACATTTTAATCGGATTCATACATCTCTAAGTTAAAATGCAGCAATATTGTTTAGAATTTAGTGTCCATGTAGCCCAATTTTCACCCTTATAAATCCACTAATGCAGCCAATACAGGATTCAAGCTTCCACAGTAATAATGCTATATTCCACTGCTGTACATCCATCCGATTAAAGCTGCATTAAAAATTATTTTGCCCCGCTTCGGATCGTTTTATTAAAAGAAAACCTTTAGAAGAAATGAATCGGAAGTATAAGTTTATTTAAAAATCCTTCTTCTCTTACTTGAAGTTTAAAATTCGGCTTTGCCGATTATATGAATTATTTTTATTTATTTATTTTTTATTTATATATTTCCAAGAAATTCCGCTTGTACTGTTATTTTCCAACAATATCTAAATTACTACTTCTTTCCTTTCGTTTTGAGTAATAAAAGAGATAAAACAGGAATAAATCACCATTAAGAGTCATAATGCATAAATGTTGTTATTATTATTGTTGTTAACGGTGATGAAAGTGCATTATCAACCTCGTATCTATTATTATACTCGAAAAAAAACTATTGCAACAAGAACAACAACAGCAGTAAATCAAAAATACACAAACACACAGACAAAACAAAAACCAGTAAAAAACATCATCATCATTATGTTGTTGAATGGCATCTAGTTTTCTACAGCAAATGTTGTTGCAAACAGATTGTTTTCATTTTTTTTCGGAATTTGCAATCTTTTCTATGATTTTGGTTGTTTCCTTACTCTCTCTCTCTCTCTCGACTACACCCACTATTGTTCGCTGTTCTTTTGTTTCAGTTTTGTTCATCATCATCATTATTATCATCATCATGACAGAGTGAAAACGACCCTTCTTTATTGGTATAGGGGATTTTGTATTCGTGTGTGTGTGTGAGTATGAGTGTGCATTCGTGTAAGTATTTGTATCTATTTTGTGGTAATAATCTTAAGCCTCATTATTATTTCTATTGTTAAATGTATGGGAATTTGTTAGTTATTGTTGTATTTTGGTTACTTTGTTGTTGTTTGGTTAGTTTCATTTGGCATTTGTCTAGTAAAACTGAAAGGATTATTAACATATTTAGGATTTGGAAAATAAACAGCCAACACTATCATCTATATAAAACCAAAGTCCGTTTTGATTTTTTTAAGGAGATTTGAAACGCTCATGAAATTGTAGCCTTCAATAGGTTTTATTGAGTTATTTCGGAAGCACTAAAATGAAAAGTAAATACTAAATAGATAAAAATTTAGCAAACTTTGTGGATTTTAACAAAATAAGTCTGTTTGTTATATATCTGTACCCTTAAGCGTATGATTAATATAAAAAATAATTATACGTTATGGAATTCTTCATGTATTTAAAAACAATAAATAATATTCTTCACCACAAGTTATGAGCATATCAACTTATTCAGTTCCTGGTATAGCACTAAAAGGGATTTAAACCTCCATAAGTTATAGTTAAACATCATTTAAAGTCCCAATTCAATATAGTTTGTCTATTTTTTGACACCTCCACTTTTATGCTAATTATTCGACTTTAATCAGTTTAATAATTTTTTAGAAAATAAATCTCCAATTAAAATTCCGCCTAAAAAAGTTTAGGTTCATATTCAATCGAAACACAAATAAACTTACAAAATATATAAACGTTTTTCTTTAAATACAACATTGGAAATTTGGTGAGTAATAAAAACTAGTTATCCATGGAACCGATTTGATATGGTAATGAAGTACATATAACTTTATATTATGACAAAATTTTAATCTAATTTTTCGATTTCTAATCATTTCTAAACAGTTCTACAAAAATTCTTCGCTGGAACTTAGAGGTTGTCGCAAATTATCGGCTTATATCTTTTGATATATTTTAATCGTTTTTTCTGATATTAACAGAAAACTTCTCAGGACTGTAACAAATACTCAGGCTAAATTCTTTAGAGCTTTGTCAATTTTTGGAGATGTTAACTTGCCAACAACAGACAGACAAATAGACGGACGAACATAGCTAATTATGTCCTTCTGCCAATTTAATTGGAAACATCTCGAGAATGTGCGTACGAAATTTCATCAAATAATCATCAATTCTAAAAATATAATACTTCATACTCCAGGGACAAAAAAATGTGCTTCCAACAACGATGCAGAGTGTCTCAAATGAAAAATGAAATGGAAATAAATCTATAACTTCCGAACGATTGGTCCGATTTGAATGAAACGTCCCACAGTAATAGTAGAGTGTAGGCAAGTTTTGAGTTTGGGGTGGGGTAAACCAGGTCACCAGAGATGCCTTTAGAATCTCTGATGATTTTTTCCTTTAAAGAAGTTGTATTTTTCTTCCTTTGTTAATTCTTAACTCAGATGCCGTCTGTGACATTTTTTACTGAAACCGATTTTAATGGTTTTAAAC